>OX461808.1:166306186-166724554 GCA_949802685.1 Dicyrtomina minuta
CTGTACAACTACCGAAACAAATTGGAAATCTCGCCAATGAAAAATTTGAAATTTTTGACTTTTTCTGGACTTCATCAAGCCTGTCGTGTAAACTGGGGAGAGCGGGGTGACATTCTCTCAATTTTTGTGTTACAACAAGACGAAATCCTGCCTGAGAAATATTTTCCTAGCTTGGTCAACGTCAGATTGGAGAAGATGGATCTCCGAATTTCGAATAGGTTTGTGTGGCTCTTCAAATTTAAACCTGAGTTTCAAGCATCACCTTTCAGGGGCTGCTTTCCAAATGTTGAGACATTGGAAATTGTAGATCCACTCATGCCACACGTTTCAGACCTCTATTTTTTCTCCACGAATTTCCCAAATGTCCGCATTCTGAAAACTGTCTGCAGATGGAACCAGGCCAGGTCATTCGAATATTCTCTCTGGGTCATGTGCCCTTTAGTGGTATTTATGGAAATCTATGATGATGATAATGATAATGAGGATACCTCTCGCAAGGAAAACAATGGTAGTAAAGACGAGTACAGGGCAGTCAGTATTGACATGTTTTTTACTGGCTTTCCTCGCGACCTGTGCTCAAAACTAAGCGAAGAAACGCTTCCTCAGCACATGAACAACCCTGTCACGTTGAATTTTCTTAGAATTACACCATCCATCTGTCACTTGCAAAGTAATAAAATGTTTTTGTTTTAAATCATATTTTGTAGACTATGATCTTCTGTTTTGTTTAATTTGTTGTTTTGTAATTGTTTACATTACAGATTTAAAGGAATTTAAATTGAAGTTTTTACAGAGGCCCTTTACTAAAGTTGTTTCGCGTGTCACTCAAGCCTACGCATTTGATCAAATGCCAAATACAAAATTCATTCTTGAGGACGACTCCTATCCTCCAAAGTCCAGTGAAGGTTAAATAATACTATATAAATATTTAATTTTAAATTAATTGATAAAATGTGAGAACGATATGGTAACGAATTATATTCATGCATAGCATGTTGAAACAGGCAATGGTACAGATTAGTATTATAATCTTTATTTTAGCGGTGTTTTTCCCCGCCAAGCTTCCTAACCTCGTTCCTCCTGTTGAAGTGGCAATAGTTTCCTCAGAAGCTGCTGCTAACGCTGACACTGAGTTAATGCTTTCGAAAATTACCCCGCACATTATTTTACCGTCCAACGAAATTGAAGATGTTGATGAGGAAAATTTGGTCCAGTCAAGTATTGATCTTTGTAAAGATGTAAGTATGGGTATTTTAAAATATTTAAAAATACTAAAACTGTAACTGTGCTTGTTATCGTTCATAAATATTTAATGTTATTACGGGTACAATCAATGTATCTGCTTGGATAATGACGATATTCTATATATGTTAAAGACAACAATTTATGCTAAGGTTAATAAGCTGATAACATATGGTCACGTGGCCCAATAAAAGCACCTAATTGTTTTGTTAGCGTTATTGAAGAAAGACCCTTTATATCGATGATATATTAAATATATATTTGTTCCATACAGATACTATCATCGATTTTGGACCATGTTTCCATATCTACAAATGACTTGCTCACTTGCAGACTTGTAAGTAAACTTTGGCGGGACGTTGCCACGGACATTCTGCTTCAACGAGAGTCATGTTATATTACTCTGAACATTAAGAAAGTACGTGTTGCGAAAATTAAATACAATAATAATAGGCGGTTTCGAAACAAGTTTTGTGTAGACAATTATATACAGAAAGAAACTCAGCTCAGCGCACTCACAAAACTAATGGCAAATTCACCAAACTTCCCAGCATCCCATGTGCATATTCATTCCGAAGTATATAATGCCACAAATTACCGCGACTATTCTGATTTACTCGAGTTTTTCAGAATTCATGGAAGCAAAATTACAACATCCATAGGGTTGGAATGTCTTGACTTGAGCAGCGCAAAATTACGGTTCTCACCCAAATTACATTTCTACAGCACCTTACCTTCGGAAGTGGTAGCTCTAACGACAGCGCGCCCCTATACACTCACATCTCTTGTTTTCCCCGATGAGTTGGTCAAGAACAATAAAGCATTCGCTGAATTAATACATGGCCTCCTATCCCTCCCTTCAAATCTTCGCCGTATTGAAAACGTAAATTTAAAGACGATGGCCCACATTCTTAAGAAAGGGAAGGCTCACCTCATTAAGAGTTTTGAATATATAATGGATGGCGGGACATTTAAAAGGCATTATTCTCTCATGAAGCAGTTGTCGAACGCGTTTCCGAAACTGTCAATTCTTGTTTTGACTCTCAAAGATCCAAAGCTGTACAATGCAATTGTAGCCTCAGTCAATGATATACTTGAATCTTCCAAAGACACTTTACAAGAGTTGAATGTTTCCATGCCTATTTTGGAGTATCAAAGTCAACTAAAAATTCCGCCGATGAAGAATCTAAAATCTATCATTTTACATTCACACTTCTCGCTCCTAATATTATCCTGGACGCTGAAATATAGATTTGAAGGGGAAGGAACATCTTTATTTTTGTTGAAGGATGGTGTTTGCTACCCAAAATATTTCCCTAGATTAGTGAACGTCGTTCTAAAAGACCAAGACCTTTCTAAAGTCAACACGATTGTTCAAGGCTTTTTTAATTTCCACCCAAATCAGGATGATGACAGCAATAGGCACTACTTTCCAACAGTCGCAGTTTTGGAAATTCTCGATTGCGCACGTTGGCCAACGCTTTCTATGGCTCGGCGCATCTCAGCAGTTTTCCCGAATGTTCGTGTGTTGAAGATTAACTGGCACTGCTACGATGTGGAAGATTTGAAAGGGAATTTGTGGGTGATGAGTCCGTTAGTGGAATTTATGGAAATCTATGATGTTGATGTTGGAGATCCTGATTATCAGTATGACCCCACAACTTGTGCCGACAAATGTTTTACGGGCTTCTCTGAGGAAGTCATTACCAAGTTGACTGTCAGCGAGATTCCGCAGGGTATGATTAATCCTGAGACATGGAACTTTCTCCGAACAGCCCCATCTATCTGTGACCTAAAACGTTAGATTTTAATATTTACTAAATTTATCTGCTTTAAACTGGTTTTGAAAATTTTGTCTTGATATTATACATTACTTTAAAAAATATTTTTTGTTTTGCAGATTTGAAAGAATTTAAATTGAGGTTTTCAAAGGGATCCTTCACTCAATTTGCGTCTCAAATAACTGGATATTTTGCATTCGCACAAATGCCATTCACGAAATTTATTATTTCCTACGACCCGGAAAGATTTTTTGGTAATTTAATTATTTGCAAGCTGCGATTGAAAATAGAATTGTAGTAATTTTTGAAATCATTATAAGAAATGACTAACTTATTTTTTAATGTACCTATCTACTTAAATTGCAGACGACTTTAACCATGTGGAAGACTATCGGGAACAATTTGTTTGTTTCTCGCTCATTAGACCTTATGCCCAAGTTGTTTGCGAAGAAAGAATTGACTATAATTAGTGTCAAGTGAAATCATGTTTTTAAAATGTTTTTAATGTTTCTGCCAGAAAAAAAAGCTCAGCACAAACTAATTTTTATAGGACCGTCATGTTTTAATATACATTTTCTAATTTCTATACTGCTAAATTTTAACCTACTATATAACTCAACTGTTTTGTACTATTATATTTAAACATTAAATCAGTTTGCAGTCATCTGCTGTGAGTGTGAATTACTGACTACTTGGAAGTTGTGGGAGCTCATCGCCCAGTTTAACGATTTTTCTCATTTTAAAAATATCAAATTATTCAACTCGGTCAAGTATTGCCTAGCATTAAAATAATCTCAGTTGCTATTCTATCTTCATAAAACTAAAATATGCATCATGCATTTTTTTTTTGGTTCTACTATTTATTACATCATTTAACAAAATACATTTTGGAAATTACCTAGGACCTAAAACTGAAATTAGGTTTAACTTTTACTATTGAAGGAAATATTTAGTTCAATTTATTTGGTTTTATTGGGATTTGGATTGCGTCGAAAAAAATCGTCAACCTTTTAATGATGATACTACTAATACAAAGTATTATCTAAGATAAGGTTTTATATTAAAACCACATAAAACTTGTGATATTTTATTAAAGTTTTGAGAATGTAATAGGATCATCAATATTTTTAACAATTTGAAACGAGCCATGCTGTAAATGCTAGAGTTAAAGAAGTCAGTTGTGTTAAACGAAAAGTATGGTAATACAGCCATAATCTGCAATATAGTAATGGATATAGCCTATAGGAAGTGCGCTCTTTTTGAAGTTGCACAATAAATAAATTAAATAAAGTATAAAAAACAAAAAGTACAATTATTGTACTAATGAAAAATAGATGGGTATAAGCTGAAGGGAAGGTTCTTCTGTTTTCAATCCTCTACCAATTCACTTACAGGAAGAATTTGAGCATACGGCTTAATGGATGCAAAATACAGCTCAGCGTCATCAAGGCTGTTATCTAAAATTAGTATTAAAAAATGAAAATATAATTATGTGTCATTTTAATGGCAACTTCATTAGCAGAAATAATAATTTAAAACTAGTTAGTACATAATGTAATATATTAATGAAATAATTGTAGCCATATAAAATAACTAAACGGTGATGAATACTAACAACGAGTAATGTCGTGTTTACAAGCTACTAGTAATTTATTATTTATAAAGTAATGCTTCACCCTTGCAAATGTTTAAGCTTCAAATTTGGAAATAACTAAGCTAATTATTTAAATTCAAAGAAATGATACAATAAATTACATACATGTGCCTGAGTAGGTAATGATGAACTTGGTTTTAGGCATTTGCAAAAATGCATAGGCTCCAGTCACATGAGACAAATATTCTGTCTTTAATTTATACGGGAAGTGAATTTTGAGCTCCTTTAAATCTGAAAATATCAATGGAACACGAATTAATAAATTGTAAATATATTAGCAGTAACTTGAAAAGCGCATGATATATACTACTGTTTCTTACACTGTAAGTCACAGATGGATGGTTGAACTCGTAGAGACTTCAATTCATCTGCGTTTTCCAAAAACTGAGGAATTTTAGTCTTGAGCAATTTTTGACATTGCGCAAGAGAGAAGCCTGTGAAAAGCTCGTCAAAGTAGGATATCTTCCCAACAAAGTCATAACGGAGACTGAAGAATGTTTTAATTTCGATGAATTCAAGCAGTGGAAACATGGTCCAAAGTGAGCTTGCCACACGTAAGTCATGAAATTCAATTTTCAGCATTCGAATATTCGGAAAAAAGCTTGTCATGAGGCCTGAGTCGGAGTTCATAGGCAGTTTTGAGTCGATAATTTCCAAAACTTCCAGCTTAGGCAAGCCAACGCCATCGCCACTCAAACTTCCATCCTTGTTGCATTTGAACTGGAATAAACTCTTGCAATTCTGTTCGACAGTTGAATTAACTAAGCGAAGTTTGACCAAAGCAGGAAAATATTTCCTTGGAGATAATCCAGCTTCAAAAGCAGAATATGCTCTTCTACTACAGTAATGTTTGAAAGGATTGGACCCACGTGGTCCTCTCAAACTGATAGACTTCAAATTTTTCATAGGGCATATTTTGAATTTAGTATGATAATCCGCTGGACAAATGGTTAAATCCAGTTCTTCGAGTGTATCCTTTGAAGACTCGAGTAATTTATTTATTGAAGTTAAATCTTGAGAACAGAAACCTGAAATTCGTGGTGCTTCCAACGTGAGTTTGGAGAGCTTAGGATTAGCAGCAGCTAATTTTTGGAGTAATTTAACGGACTTCCCAGAAGGAGTGACAGCGTTAAGTTCAGTTAATTCAAAGGTCTTGATAAGGTGCCCTTTTTCTTCTTGCAGAATGTTGACTACCGATTTTATGTCCACATTTTGGATACTCGTCAAATTAGACGGGGAAAAGAGAAGGAGATGCAAAATTTCGCGATAGGTTGTAATATATTCATCGTCTTCATCAGGAAAGAAGTCGTCGTCACTGTCATCGTCATTATCGTCATGGGGACGACATGGAATTATGAGGGATTTGAACAGGAGGACTTTTGAAGTCCAATCCGATGTACTACTTTCTTGTTCCTGCTTCAGTTCATCACACAAAGGCAACAGGATGGCGTTGGTGAGATCGAGACACTCCAGATTGGGTGTATAAATGCAGAATATATCACGTAGAAGTTGCTGGGAAACACACCCTTCAGGAGCGAGTGTTTTGATCTTGTCTTGGTGAAGTTTGAAGAACAGTAACAAATCCGAGTACTTGGAGTAGCATGTGACATAATAGTTTACACAAGATGTGCTAATATGGAAATTTGATGCTGGAAACTTTGTTGAATTTGAAATTAGCTCAGTCAGGCTGCTTAATTCAATCAAATTAGCTTGTTTGTCACCACGTTTGCAAAAGTACAACTTGACTCGATCACAAGCTTCGCCATCATCATTATATTCGACTTCTTTAATCAGGATATTCATTTTCAAACTGACGCGGCACGCATCTCTTTGGAGCAAAATGTTGGTAGCAGCGTCACGCCAACTTTTATTTACCTGTCGGAAACTCAGCAAGTCTTTTGTAGAGATGATACAGCTGCTAAAAATAAGTGACAGGTCCTGTAAAAATGTAAATACAATTTTAATTAGTTAGAAGTAAAAGTTCATTTTTGAGATTTACCGTATATATATTTTTTAATATAACGCTGGTCTTGAATATAACGCTAGTCTCTAATGCATTGCAGGCAGGGGGGAGGGGAGGGTACACCTGACTTTTAAAACAACGAAAAACGTTGTATTAGAAAATACGGTGCATCTTTGTAAAATCTATATTTTAAAAGTTCCATGTTCAGAATCAAAATTAACGCTTACATCTTTACAGAGTCTGTTGGACAGCGTTTCAGTAATGAGGTCATCCACGTCTTCAGATGAGAACGAGTTGGCGCATTTCAATTTCTTTTTTCCATCAGGCTCAACCACAAATACAGGATAGGAATCCATTGAATCCACGGAACAAGATATCAAACTGTACAAATGAGACGTTAATATTAATGCATTCACTAGAATCTAACCAATAGTAAGAAATATTTAAACCAGGGTTTAATAATAGTAATAATGTGTTTGGCCATTTGGGTGTTTTTTGAGAAAGCTACAAGTTAGCTGACAACCGACAATTGTCACCACATGTTAGCCGACAAATTGCCGGACAAAAACTTCAAGTTAGCCGACAGCCGACAACTGTCGCTACAACTTCAAACTTAGTCGACGGATGTCCCCCAAACACACAATTCGACCGAAAACCGACAAAATTTATTCTTTAAATAACATTTATTGTTTATATTATAGTTTGTTAAACTATAAGTTGGCCCAAAGGGTAAATGTTACCCACTTTTGTTTATTTTACGAAAATAGCACTTGTTTGCTGCTTTGAAGACAAAAACAATACGTTTTGAAACACATAATCTAAAAGTTGTACAAAAGATTGTCACTTGCACTTCGCATGTAGTTGACTTCAACTAAAATGATACACTGAATATAAAGTCTTGCTTTTCTAAAATTGCTATAATGAAAGGTGTTACGAATTATAACTATAAATAGTATTGTTACGAAGAGAACTAAATAATTATTCAACTTTTATAGATTAATTTAATTAATTTAAAATCAACACCTTAGTGAATTTTACTTATAAACTAATAAAATGTAATGAAAAAGCATAAGAAATAGAAATATATCACTAAACGATAGACTAAACGACAGATTAAGCGAAAGATCTACCAATCAGACAATCGTTGATTGTCGGCTAACTTTCGTCTAATGGTTGGCCACACGTTTTGGATAATTATGAGCTTACTTGTAGCTTCCGCAACACTTGCAGGCAAGTGACTTGCCTGTATTAAAATGCGTATGGGACATTAAACATTAAACTTTTAAAACAACTGGAACAATGACAACAAACATAAACTTGTAATTACTAATCAAAATCATTAGATTAGATGCTTAAAATTTACGTTAGTTCATTCTTTATTTTACTTTGTTAATACTGATGACTGAATGTATCCGCAAGCAGGGACGGACTGGCCATAAGCAAACTCCGGCAATGCCGGATGGGCCCCCAATTTCTTATACATTACGTGAACGGGAGCTCTGGGCCCCTTCATCGCCAACCCTCGTCATTAAAACGTCCTAGGCCCCATAGAGCACCCAGTCCGCCGCAAGTTACAATCAGTAATGGTAATAGCAATAATAATAATTACAACTTATGAACTAATAAAAACAAATCGCGTGTGGGCTGGGGCACGTAATTCATAAATTATTTATGCTTCAAAAAGTATTTCACTTCTAACCAACATCAGATAATTACTTACAACTTAAAGAAAATCGTCAATTTAAAAAGACGAAATAAATAATTAATAATTAGTGACAAAGTACTTACAGTTACAGTGAACAGTTTTAACACCTGAAAAAGATTGTAGCTGGTTGACGGTTTACTAAAACTAACAATTTATACAGAAATTGTATATTAAATCGACCAAGTCCAAAGGAGGTCGCAGGTTAAGTGCCATGTGGTACTCAATGCTAAGGTGCTGTGACTCGGTGACATGCGATGATCGTGTGTGAGTGTGATTGTAAAGTTTGCAAGCCGAAAGTATAGGCGAAGGCGAAGGCGAAGGCAAAACGCGAAAATATGAAGGTGAAATTGATGTTAAATATATTATATTCTTCCCGCAGCCAGCAAGGTGCTCTACAGCGACTACAGTCTACACAATGATTAGATAATTAAATAATTATTAATTAAAATTATTAATAATTTAATAATTATACCGATTTTATTTAACCATTACCATTTGCCTGTTGCTATTTACCGCCCTAATACGTTTTACCTGTTTTACCAAAACTACCATTAATTTAATTATAGTGTTAATATAAAAATAATAAATTAATAAAAATTTAATAAAAAGATTTTAGGCTAATATCTTTATATTATCTTATATTGCATCTTAAATTATCTATTTTCTAATCTTTATCGTATTACATACATATATTAGTTCTAACATCAAATTAAAACCCAAACAAATTGTACTTTTGTACTATTTGGGAGTAGGTCCTTAAAATTCGGATATGACATTATTTATGAACTACCCTTTTTATAAACTTCTGAAGTCTGAAGTCTACATCATTATTACTATTTAACTAGGTACCATTTTTGTAGTTACAAAATCAGAGTAGTCACCATCAATTATTCATCGTTAAATTGGAAGAACAATAAATCGTTTGCTTTACAAAATCATGTCATTTTATTACTGAACCATTTAAATTAACAAAATTAATATGGTTAATACTTACACACCCATTGGCAACATAAATGAATTATACTTAGGTATACACTTAAAAGTAGAAAAAAGTATAAAAAAAGTTAATTAGCATTTTATCAGTTTATTCTATATATTTAATTTAATTTACTTTCTTGAAGAATTTCAACATATGGTTTAATGGAAGAAAAACACAATTCAGCTTCATGGGCATCCTTATCTGAAATTAATACAAACAAACATTATTGAGCACAACAACTTTACAATCAATATATCGTCTGTCAAGAGTCAAAATGACCCATTTTCAATTTTAGCCAGATTAAGTGGGAGCTTATGTCAAAATACACTAAATTAGAAAAGTTTGCAAATGTTCATGTTCAGTACAGGTTTTTTAAAATTGTAAAAAAGTTATATGTACTTGTTTTAAAAAAGTGTAATTTATCCCATCTACATGTTTTTTTAAATTGTAAATTGCTCTATTTACATCTTTTTCAAAAGTGTAAATTGTTCTATTTACATGCTTTATAAAAAGTGTAAATTTTTCTATTTACATGTTTTTTTAAGTACAAAATTCACTATTTTCAAGCTTTTATGATTTTAATTATTTTGTAGATAGTGGATTTTGTACTTAGCTAACACTAGAAGGGGTCATTTTGATTCTTCACAGACGATTTTAGTCATTAGTAAAGGCAACATTCATTTATTTATTAGTTTTTTTTGACACTGTTAATGGATGTTTACACAGGTTCACAGGGCTAGGGACGGAACATAATAAGGTATCATGTTCGTTAAGTTGGGTAAGTGGTTTATAGTTAGATTACAAATAAAGTGGACTTTTGTTACAACGGTTCTAACGATAAGTAAGCTTGAATTTCTTTGCGCTGGTGCCTAACATTGTCACAGTTATGCATTTTGTATGCATAGATTAACTGTATTATTTATTAAATGTAATAAATTGAGTTACTCTATTTTAATTGTATAATTATCTGCAACTACAGTTTTCCTTTATACATGTGAATTATACTTCGTAACTTTCGGTCCTTCAGGTAGAAAGTTATGAACTAACTGTATTGCCCTCACGTATCAAGGGCAAGGTAACACGATATTCAAAGAACACGAAAAACGTACATGCGCCAGCCTCTCATATTAGCCTTCCATCCATACACTTCTCAGTTCTCTTTCCGTGTCGAGCAAGGTAGCACGTAAGACGGTACGAGCTAGTGATTTTTAAGAAAAAGGATGTCGAAGCCTGAAATTTCACCGCCGGTGTTAACTGACCAGACGTAAGTTTTTTTTTTAAATTTATATTTCCTGTCCCAAAGTTTTAGATTGTAAAACCTTCATTGTTTCTGTGTAACAGAATACTCCAACTTTGGAAATGAAGTTAATTGCAAAGATTTGTTTTTTGTCAAATAATTATTTTTTGTCGAAAATATATTATTCAACGGCTAATCACGTAGTGTAGCCATTTCTTGTACTTTATTGGATAAGATCCACAAGACGTAGTCTTGAGGCATCGTAATATTGATTTATTGATTTATTTATTTTATTATTGAGAATAATAAAAAATTACCTCGTGTTAGAGGCAGTAAAGCATCATGGCGCCTGTATTTGTGGCCGTGCTTAGGACATGTATGTATATGCAATATACTAATGTACCCTCGTTCACTGTGCCTGTAAGAAGGATACAGCAGAAGGCAGAGGCGTTGTCCAATCAACGCCAGCTAAGTTAAGGGTACTGCGGATTCGATCTAATTCTACTGCTTCGGCCGTTCCCCAGCCACCCACCCAGCCTCCTACTTCTTGTGGAGATGATTTGTATGGATCCCTATTGACGAAGCTTAATTCGCAGGGCGCGGCAATTCAATCCATGACTGTAAGTTTATGTGAATACGAAATCAGAATTAAAACTGCGGTTACTGTCTCATTTCATTGTATACGTAAAGAATCCTACAAATACTTATCGGCTGCTTACATTATTTTAACTCTCTAGCAAGCCATCGAGTCAATAACAACTCGTTTTGGAGGGATGCAGTCTCCGCGACAGTGTCGAGGTACAGAGGCTGACGAGATTGGGTCTGATGACGAATGTCAAGTTTTTGAAGATGGTGAAAGTCCATTAGACTATCTGTTGTCTGGAGTACAGGACGATAGTACCATTGCAGTTTCGGATGGTGACTCAGATGAAGGCGAAGTGAGTGACATTATCCAATCAATTTTAAACTCAACGGATAAATCACCAGAGTTTGGACATCCATTGAAGGACGAGGTTGCAAAGTGTTTTGGTCGTGTACCTAATCAGGAGATAAATAAGGAGGAGCAGGATCGATTAAAGAAACTGTACAAGACACCCGACAATTGCCGGCTCTTGGGTGTTCCACGGATTAATCCAGAATTATGGCCAAGACTTACTCCTAATGAACGTGTGTCTGATGGAAAGTTTCAGTACATACAGCAGCTACTGAGTCGTTCACTTATTGCTCAAGCTCGACTCGCTGAATCAGTGCTTGACTTAGTTATGGATAAAAGTAAGAAATTACAGAAACAGGACGTTGAGATGATTTTCAAACCTCTAATGGATTCAGCTATGTCTATAGGAGGGGCTCAGAAAGAATTAAATATGCGCCGTCGATCAGCCTTGAAAAATACGTTGGACGAAGAATTGCAATCACTTTGCTCATCCCGCATACCAGTAACGGAGTTCTTGTTTGGAGACAACATTGAACAAGATGCAAAAGCAGCTCGAGCAGCTTCTAAATTTGTTAAACGCAAGAAGAAGGGGCCATTTTTTCGTTCCCATCCTTATAGGCCTACAGCTAATAGCAGTTATCCACGAGGTAATAATCAGTTCCAACAGCGGACTTTAAACTATTGGGGAGGTCCAAGTCAGCCGCGAAGCCAGGGGCCTCCGACAAATTTTCAGCGATTCAAGAATCGTCAACCTCCACCACCGCGGAAGTAGAACCTGTAAGTACTTATGCGGGTCAGCTTAAGAATCATTATTCCGAGTGGAAGCAAATAACTAGTGATAAGTTTGTATTGGACGCGATTGTAGGTTACAAATTAGTATTTTCACAAGTGCCTTACCAGGCCCAGATATTTAATTCTAGTTTTTCCAAATCAGAAGACCGTTTAGTAAGATCGTGTGTAGATAAGCTGTTAGCAATTGGTGCCATTGAAATAGTAGAACCCTGTGACGGGCAATATTTGTCTAGAATTTTCACTGTGCCTAAAAAAGATGGAACGTTTAGATTAATTTTGAATTTAAAAGGTTTAAATACATTTATTTCTCATGAGCATTTTAAAATGGAGGACTATCGAACAGTATGTAATTTATTGTTGAAAGATATGTATATGGCGACGCTGGATCTCAAGGATGCTTATCACCTTGTCCCAATTCATAAAGATAGCCGTAAATATTTACGATTCATGTGGAACAATCAAATTTACGAGTATACTTGTTTGCCTTTTGGCTTGGCATCTGCTCCGAGAATTTTTACAAAAATATTGAAACCTGTTATAGCTCAACTAAGAGCTAAGGGACATATAAATGTCATTTATCTTGATGATATGCTATTATTAGGTAACTCAAATTAGCAGTGTCAAAGTTCCATAGCGTGCACGGTCAATTTATTTCAGAGGCTAGGATTTGAATGAAATCTTATGCGATCCGTACTTATTCCAAGTTCCACAATTAAATATTTAGGATTTATTTTTTGTTCTAGTTCAATGCATATTTTTTTGCCTACTGAAAAGCGAGATCGTATTTTATTGTCATGTAACCAGATTTTAAATTCTCCAGCGATCTCTATACAAAAACTAGCTGAGTTTGTCGGTCTGCTGGTATCAGCAACTCCAGCAGTTGCTAGGGGATTGCTGTATACCAGACAGTTGGAATTTGAAAAAGGACAAGCTCTGTTGCACTCAAATTATAATTATAAAGCGCATATTAGACTATCTGCGCTAGCAGTAGAAGATATTGTTTGGTGGAAAACCCACATACTTACAGTTGTTAATTGTATTCGTAAGGATAACTTTGATTGCATTATTGAGACGGATGCTTCGCTTACAGGCTGGGGTGGTAATTTTGAAGGTATAACAACTAGAGGTCATTGGACCTTAGACCAAATTAACTTGCATATTAACGAGCTTGAGTTGATGGCTGTAGAAAATGTTTTAAATTGTTTTTTGAGTAGCTTAAAGAATAAATGTATTTTGTTACGAGTAGACAGCACTGTCGCAATTGCATACATAAATCGATACGGTGGCTGTAGAAGTCCAAGCTTACACTGTGTGGCAAAGCGTATATTTAAATTGGCCGAGCCTAACAATATTTGGTTGGTTGCTTCATACATTAGCAGTATTCAGAATTCGGTAGCAGACTTTGAGTCAAGACGTAAGTTAGACGATTCTGATTGGAAACTAGATTGTGAAATATTTAATCAAATATGTATTAGGCTGAATTTTCAACCTGAAATCGATTTATTTGCTACATTCTTGACTACTCAGTGTAGACGTTTTGTGTCATGGTATCCTGACCCTAGGTCAATGGAAGTTGACGCATTCACTTTATCATGGAAAGGATTAAAATTTTACGCTTTTCCTCCGTTTTGTTTGGTGGGCAGAGCCTTGAGAAAATTAAAGGTTGAAAATACGACTGGATTGTTTGTGGTCCCATATTGGCCCTTTCAACCTTGGTTTCCTGTTTTTACAGGAATGGCAGTAGGGTCTATACTGGTATTTGGACCTAATACTAATTTGTTAAAATCATTTTATTTTAATAGTCCTCATCCATTGAGTCGGAGCCTACGGCTGGCAGCAGCAGTTTTATGTGGCAGCCGTTCCGTAATCAAGGATTCTCCGAAACTTCAATTCATATTTTAAGTGCCGCATCGGCAGTAGCCACAAAGAAACAGTACGAATCTTATCTTAAGCGCTGGAAATTATATTGTGTGGATAAAAAGGTTTCACAGTTTACTCCTGACTTAAATAGCGTTTTGAATTTTTTAAATGTATTATATGAAGCTGGAATTGGTTATAGTAGTATAAATACTTGTAGATCTGCTTTATCACAGTATTTATCCCCTATTGAGGGTCATAGTGTGGGAAAACACCCCATAGTTGTCAGATATCTTCGAGGAATCTCGAAACTACGGCCACCAGAGCCTCGTTACAATCAAACCTGGGATCCAGACATATTGTTACAATTATTTAATAGCTGGGACGATAATGAGAATCTGTCTGTAATGAAGTTAACAGTTAAACTAGTTTGTTTGCTGGCTCTTGTAACAGCTCAGCGTGTGCAGACTTTAAATGCTATTTTTGTTAATAATATTAAATTTGAAAATAATTCTGTTATTATTAAGGTTCCTATGTTGTTAAAAACCTCCCGCCCTGGAGGGGTGCAACCTATTTTTACTATTAATCAGTTTGATGATAATTTAAGATTATGTGTGGTAGCAACGTTAAGGGTATATTTAAGTAGGACTTCGGTTTACCGAAATCATGACTGTTTGTTTATCTCATTAGAAAAGCCATACAAACCTGTTACGAATCAAACCATAAGTAGATGGTTAAAGACTGGGCTAGATTTAGCTGGTATTGATATTACAAAGTTTAAGGCTCATAGTTACAGACACGCTTCGACATCTAAAGCAAAGAGGGGAGGTGTAAGTGTTGATGATATTTATTCTAGGGCCGGTTGGAATAAAAATTCAATTATGTTTGCAAAATATTATAATCGACCTATTATAAATGAAAATAATTTTGATCATGTAATTTTGTCTACTTCTTCAAGAAAATAATGATTAATAAAGATGGTTCCTATTATTGGGTGTTGCTCGCCACGCGTGAATTTTTTAATCTTTAAACGGATACAGTTAGTTCATAACTTTCTACCTGAAGGACCGAAAGTTACGAAGTATAATTAACTAGTTAAAAGATACTTACTTGGTAAGTTGAATTTTAGCTATAATTATAAAAGTAACTGCAGGTCCGAAGGTAGAAGGTACCCACCATCCCTCCCCCGTTTTTACTTTATTTTAGATCTTATTAAAAAATTCATGGTCTTTGAAATAACTGAGAAGTGTATGGATGGAAGGCTAATATGAGAGGCTGGCGCATGTACGTTTTTCGTGTTCTTTGAATATCGTGTTACCTTGCCCTTGATACGTGAGGGCAATACAGTTAGTTCATAACTTTCTACCTTCGGACCTGCAGTTACTTTTATAATTATAGCTAAAATTCAACTTACCAAGTAAGTATCTTTTAACTAGTTAATTATTTACTACCTCTTGCAAAATTGCTCTAACGAAAGTCCACTGTTTGTGCAAGCGCCAAAAGTTGACACATAATAGAATTATACCAAATTATTTCTGATATAATGAAATATTACGTTTACGTTTGATTAGGTACTTACACATTTGTGGGTGGTAAGAAATGATGAATTTGGTACGAGGCATTTGCAAAAATGCGTAGGCTCCAGTCACATGAGACACAATTTCAGAGACCAATCTCGATGTGAACTTCAATTTCAATTCCTTCAAATCTGCAATTTAAATAAAAATCACAATTCAATACATTAGCACAAAACTGTGATTTCGATAATAATATGCACGCCTATTACTTACAAAATACGCAACACTCACAATCAGTGTCGACTCAGTCCCCAACCCACAGAAACATTAGTATAGTAAGAATAATTGTATAGAAATAAAAATTTCCTACGCCGTAAGTCACAGATGGATGCTTCAACTCGTAGAAACTTGAGCCCCTCTGGATTATTCATAAACGGAGGAAGTAGAGTAGTGAGCAACTTTCGACATTGCCCAATTGGGATACCAGTAAAAAAAATGGTCGACATAGGGGACCGTGTCATCAAAATCATAGTTTGAAGTAAAAATAAAATCAATTTCCAAAAATGCAAGAAGCGGAAACATGGTCCAAAGTAAGCTTGTCACGCGTAAATCGAAAAAACTTATCTTTAAAACGCGAACATTCGGGAAAAAGTTTGACATGAGTACAGAGTCGGAATTTATAGGCAGGCTTGACTCAATAATTTCTACAACCTCCAGTTTGGGCAAGCCTCCCCCTCGCTTCTTTCCATCCTTCCCCCGGTTGAACTGAAAAAAGCTCTCACAAGTTTTTTGAACTGTTAAATTATTTAAGGAAAGTTTGACTAAGGCAGGAAAATATTCTTCTGCTGGTGATTCCCAATCTTCGAAAATAGAATATTCCCTTTCGCCAGAGTTGCTGTCTTCTTCAATGGGATCCAACCAATACGGTCTACTTAAGCCCAAATACTTTAATTTTTTCAGAGCACTTAATAACTTGATTTTAGTGTGATATTCTGTTGGACAGAGTTCCAAGTTTAGTATTTCCAAAGTATCCTTGGAAATATCAAATAATTGACTAATCGAAGTTAGCATTTCAATACAACAAGTGGGATGCGGTGATTGAAAGAGTTCCAACGTTAGTTTGGTTATTTTTGGTTCAGCTGCTACTAACTTCTGGAGTAGAGAATTGGCCAATATAGAAGAATGATAAGTGGCAGTTAATTTAAAACTTTTTATAAAATGCCCTTTCCCTTCTCTCAGGATAGAGGCCAGTGCATGTAAATTGACCTTCATGATTGAGGTCAAATTGGAAGGGGAGGAGAGAAGGAGGTGCAAAATTTGGCGATAGCAATCCTTGTGTTCATTTTCATCCAAATCAGAACTGTCGTCCTCGCTGTAATTTTCGTCGTCGTGGCTATCAGGACTGAGAGGAATTACAAGGGATTTGAATGGAAGGACTGCAGTGGTCCATTTCGATGAGCTGCCCTGTTCTTTAAATGTCCCAGATGACGGCACAAGACTAGCTTTG
Source organism: Dicyrtomina minuta (assembly GCA_949802685.1). Classification (NCBI taxonomy): domain Eukaryota; kingdom Metazoa; phylum Arthropoda; class Collembola; order Symphypleona; family Dicyrtomidae; genus Dicyrtomina; species Dicyrtomina minuta. The sequence goes on from OX461808.1 coordinate 166,323,355, forward strand.
CTAAGGTCGAGACATTCAAGTTTGGGTTTATAGGTGCAGAAAACATCACATAGAAGTTGCTGGGATATATAGCCGCATAAAGTAAGTGTTTTGAACTTGTCTCCATGAAGTCTGAAAAACCAGACTAAATCCGGGTATTTGGTATAGCACGTTGTATGGGTGTTGTTATTAGGTGTGTGCAAATAAACGTGGGACGATGGAAATTTTGGCGAATTTGAAATTAACTCAGTGAGACTGTTCAGTCTAGAATTGTTGTCTTTGCGATTGTGGAGGTTCCACTTATATACGCATAGCTTTTTTATCATGATTCCCATTTGCAAATTGACGTAGCAGGCATCCCTTTGAAGTAAAATCATTGTCGCAGCATCGCGCCAACTTTTATTCACCCGTCGGAAATTGAGTAAATCCCTGGTTAAGATGGTGGTATGTCGAAATATGATTGACAGTTCCTGTAAACATTCAAATAGCATATTTTATTTAAGTTCAGGTTACAGTCTTGAGACTACAGGTACAAGCTACAGCACATTGTTGTTTTTTTTTATTTTCAAGGAGTATCTTAAAATGTTTTGATTCAAAGTCACTTATACCTTATTAAATATTAGTGAATAGTAGTTACACTTACATCTTCACAGAGTTTGCCAGCCGGCGTTTCAGAAAGACTGTCCTTGATTTTATCAGAGGACGAGCTGTCGCACTTGAATTTCTTGATTTCTTCTGGTTGCATTTTAGTAGCAGGAACGGAGTCAACTAAATTTTCGAAACCTGACAAATATCTTGGCGAGGAAAATAAGTTTTGATTTCAACTAGAGAGGCAAAGAAATGTGAAATGAGATTTTATAATAAGAATACCATATAAATTTATTTTGATCTTGCTGGGTAGAGGTATACATATTTATAAATGAGTTGCTTACAGTTGACAGTTTAGCTTACGCCATGAATTCCTGTGGTTAAGTCGCTCACAGTTCAAGGCCACTTCCCAGGTCACGAGGTCACAGGTTGCAGTAGGTTGGGAAATGGAATTGGATGTGAAGATAAAAGAAAAAATGCTGGACAGGGACCGAATTTATAGTTGAATATAATCAGCACTCTCAACTTATTGCTGGTTCACAATTTAAAATTCAATAGTTACTATACATTGTTAAGAAAAATCAATTCTCACTAGTCAAGTGACATTGATTGATCGCCAAACACGTTGATCCGTGTGAAAGTGAAATCCTGCTGTGGACTGTGGAATGGAAAATGTGAAAATATTTCAAATTAAATAGTTCGTCACTTCCCGCAGCTAGCAAGTTACTCTAGCAAAGCCAAAAACATAGTTGAGTAGATGGCTTCTTTTTATTTCAATTATTTTTAATTTTAATTTTAAATTTAAATATTACTTTCTTAAAAGTTTTTTAACTGTTTTAATAAAAACTGTTTATGCTATTTTGGCTATGCATTTACTGCCATACTTTATATTATGGCGTATGCAGATTTGTGGTAGTTTCAGCTCCTAACAACAACAAACACTTGTAGATAGATTAAAAATTAAAATAGCTTTCACTTCTGTGCACAGGTTTTAAAAAACTACGCCATGTTGTATTAACATGTTGTCATAACGTGCAGAATATTATATTTACAAGTGTTTGCGAAGTGTATAATTATGTGCATACTTTTTGACAGTGTGAAATTATGCCTGCTCTTGTCAAGAGTAGCTTAAATATTTTTCATAAACCATTAAATAAAATCCTATTTTATATAATTGCTCAATTTTGCAATTTATACGCAAAACTACATTATGTAGTTCACAAGCAATATAGCAATTGTTTTTTTTTTATTTCCAATAGAGTTTATCGAAGCTTGATATATATATATATATATATATAAGCCGCACATAAACTGAAACCATTAAAGTCAAACTAGAGCTAACTAGCACTTCAAAAACAAAACAAAAAGACGTTTTTATTTGTGTTGCAATTTATAGTTTATGGTAGTAAAGTTTTGCCAAACCATTGTACTTATGCAATTATTCGCAATATTGTAATTTTATTGTTTAAAAATATTTAATGACCTACATTCATAATTTGCAATAAACCTTACATAATTACATATCGTCTCAAATATTGCCCTCCATAGGATCTGCAACTGTGCTATCGTGAACTCAAAATGATATTTTTGCATAAAACAACCAATTCAGTAATTTTTCAAGCAATGTCCTCAAGTGTACGGATTATTTTCCTAATTGATAATTGTCAATCTCAATATTTCCTGTACATTGGGCAGCAACATTTTAGTTTTCAGAAATGCATTATCCTCAAGTCATAGTCATCGAGCAGGTTTGGAGCCGCCTGTAATTAAACTTGCTGATCGAGGGCACAAAATTACATTTTTCACTCCACTCAAAAGTAAAGCTCCACCACCGCATCCAAACATCCGTGAATTTTGCATTCAGGAATTAGTGGATGGTAATAAAGAATTATTAAAGGTGGTTCAAGTGCGGAGTATAAAAGTTCGGGCAAACAAAAAGTACACTTCAGGATTGGACGGCAACACGTGGTTGTTTGATTTCCTCTTTAGAATGAGCAAGTGCACGTTCAATAGTGCAGAGGTGAATAATCTGTTTTAGACGTCAAAATTTGACATAATTATCCTAATTAAATGTTCAATAGGGGAAGCCATCTTTGGATTTGCGTCCAAATTTAATATCACGAAATGTATCTACTACGTAGGTATGGCCTCTCTTGTACCCTTGGACAACGATCTTTAAGGGATTTCAAACGAAATTTCTTGGCTTCCGTCCTGGCAGAGTATTTACCAGACGAAAGATTTGTCATTCTTTGACAGGCTTAAGAGTGAAATTGCTACTCTCACATTGTATTTTGGATACACACTGTATTACCTTTTAAAAACTAACAAGTTGATTAGGGAGGAGCTACAATTAAAAAAGATGCCGCCTCTTCAAGACCTCGATCAGTCTCAATCTCTCACTATCTTAAATGGGCACTACTCGGACTCGGATTCGTTTGCTAAATCCTTACCGCCGTCTATTATACCAGTGGGGTATGTACCTTCAAGAGTCAAGTAGGATACTACTCCATGTATGTCATAAATATTTTTAACCAGTTATTTAAATATTGACCTAATTAAATATACAATTTAAAAAATGTATTTACACAGTAATGCAATGCATATTTTCATTTGTCTAATTTGTTCAAGGAAATTGAGAATTCTATTTCGCCTACAGCTTCGGACAAACAAGTTGGGTTTATTTACATGAGTTTAGGAACCTTCTTTGAGAACTCAACTCTCCCACCAAAAAGTTTCAAAATATTTCTTGACGCTTTCAAATTTTTGGCACCGCTTAAGTTCTTGTGGAAATGGGACGGGAAATATTTAAAAAATATCCCAGCAAATGTTCTACTACGGAAATGGTTACCTCAACAAGATATTTTAGGCAAGACTAAATATAAGAAAATAAAGCACAGGATTTTTTTCATCTCAAAACTTGATTTTGATTCTTAGTCCATTCAACAGCTAACTGCAGACAAACTCCAATTACAATATTGACCAAAAACTATACTTGTAATTATATCGTCGGTGAAAATTCATTCTGTCCTAAGTCCAGAGGCTAATATCATTCTTTCGCAAGTCCATTTAATTGGTAGCTACTGTCGGGGTCGCTTCCGCGTTGTCCTTTGCATGAGATGGGGGTGGTATGTAATATACTGTATTGTACTCATGACGTACTTTTAGGGGTTCTTCCACAAAAGACGCAATAAAAATTCCATTTCCAGAATATATAGCAGTTTTCAAACACAAGTTTTGCAATGTGTAAATTGTTCTGTTTACATGTTTTTGAAAAGTGTAAAATGTTCTATTTACAGCGTGTGGAAGCAAGTCTTCGCGATGGGAGTTGGGATGAATTAAAGTGCATATAACTCATAAACGGTTAGAGCAAATAACATGAAAATTTAAATCAATGTAAGTCACTTTATTAGTTATAAATCGCAATGCATGCAAAAGCTGTAGCTTAACTACATTTCGAGAAATTAAATTAAATGCAAAAATTTATTGAAAAAATGAGGGAAACAAGTCTTCGCGATTTTGGATTTTTTAAAAACTAAATCTATTAAATATCTGATATGACCTCCCTTTGCGATCAAAAGCTCCTAAATCGTATTCGTAACAGAGTCGACTAGCTTTATGGTGAATTTAGGACTAATCTTTTCTCACTCCTTTTGTCGGACAGTGATCAATTCGGTTGGGCTTTCTTGCATAGGTTTAAGCCAAATTTCAGATATTTTTATTCAAAAAATCCATTTAAACTTCTTTAGGCATGGTTGTAGGGATATAGACTAACGTTCCGACTCTGTGAGCAGAAAAGAAGCCCCACACCGTTACGCTCCCTAAAAAACACAAAGAGTTAGCGACATGGCCAAATTCTGTTAAAGTAGGACATTTAAAAGGGGGGTGCACACCTCATTCGTGCTTAACTGTAGCTGTCACACTGTCAGGTTTAAAGGCTTCTCCAGGCCTTTTCCACACCCTCTGAATACCTTTGATACCAAATTAGCAGAATTTGGGTTCATCCGACTAAAGAACATTGCTCCATTAATGAGGTCCCGAAGAGGTGTGTGACACCCTTCAAATGTCCTACTTTAACAGAATTTGGCCATGTCGCTAACTCTCTGTGTTTTTTAGGGAGCGTAATGGTGTGGGACTTCTTTTCTGCTCACAGAGTCGGAACGTTAGTCTATATCCCTACAACCATGCCTAAAGAAGTTTAAATGGATTTTTTGAATAAAAATATCTGAAATTTGGCTTAAACCTATGCAAGAAAGCCCAACCGAATTGATCACTGTCCGACAAAAGGAGTGAGAAAAGATTAGTCCTAAATTCACCATAAAGCTAGTCGACTCTGTTACGAATACGATTTAGGAGCTTTTGACCGCAAAGGGAGGTCATATCAGATATTTAATAGATTTAGTTTTTAAAAAATCCAAAATCGCAAAGACTTGTTTCCCTCATTTTTTCAATAAATTTTTGCATTTAATTTAATTTCTCGAAATGTAGTTAAGCTACAGCTTTTGCATGCATTGCGATTCATAACTAATAAAGTGACTTACATTGATTTAAATTTTCATGTTATTTGCTCTAACCGTTTATGAGTTATATGCACTTTAATTCATCCCAACCCCCATCGCGAAGACTTGCTTCCACACGCTGTACATGTTTTAGAAAAGTGTAAAATGTTCTATTTACGTGTTTTTGAAAAGTGTAAAATATTCTATTTACATGTTTTTAAAAAGTGTAAAATATTCTATTTACATGTTTTTGAAAAGTGTAAAATATTCTATTTACATGTTTTTGAAAAGTGTAAAATGTTCTATTTCAATGTTTTAGAAAAGTGTAAAATGTTCTATTTCCATGTTTTTGAAAAGTGTAAAATGTTCTATTTCCATGTTTTTGAAAAGTGAAAAATGTTCTATTTAAATGTTTTTGAAAAGTGTAAAATATTCTATTTACATGTTTTTGAAAAGTGTAAAATGTTCTATTTCCATGTTTTAGAAAAGTGTAAAATGTTCTATTTCCATGTTTTTGAAAAGTGTAAAATGTTCTATTTCCATGTTTTTGAAAAGTGAAAAATGTTCTATTTGCATGTTTTTGAAAAGTGTAAAATATTCTATTTACATGTTTTTGAAAAGTGTAAAATGTTCTATTTACATGTTTTTGAAAAGTGTAAAATGTTCTATTTGCATGTTTTTGAAAAGTGTAAAATATTCTATTTACATGTTTTTGAAAAGTGTAAAATGTTCTATTTAAATTTTTTTGAAAAGTGTAAAATGTTCTATTTACATGTTTTTGAAAAGTGTAAAATGTTGTATTTCCATGTTTTTGAAAAGTGTAAAATGTTCTATTTACATGTTTTTGAAAAGTGTAAAATGTTCTATTTAAATGTTTTTTAAAAGTGTAAAATGTTCTATTTACATGTTTTTGAAAAGTGTAAAATGTTCTATTTCCATGTTTTAGAAAAGTGTAAAATGTTCTATTTACATGTTTTTGAAAAGTGTAAAATGTTCTATTTACATGTTTTTGAAAAGTGTAAAATGTTCTATTTGCATGTTTTTGAAAAGTGTAAAATAATCTATTTACATGTTTTTGAAAAGTGTAAAATGTTCTATTTCCATGTTTTTGAAAGGTGTAAAATATTCTATTTACATGTTTTTGAAAAGTGTAAAATATTCTATTTACATGTTTTTGAAAAGTGTAAAATGTTCTATTTGCATGTTTTTGAAAAGTGTAAAATATTCTATTTACATGTTTTTGAAAAGTGTAAAATGTTCTATTTCCATGTTTTTGAAAAGTGTAAAATATTCTATTTACATGTTTTTGAAAAGTGTAAAATATTCTATTTACATGTTTTTGAAAAGTGTAAACTATTCTATTTACATGTTTTTGAAAAGTGTAAAATGTTCTATTTACATGTTTTAGAAAAGCTCAAAATGTTCTGGAAATGGAATTTTTATTACGTGTTTTGTGGACGACCCCTAAGTGTACGTCATGAGTACAATACATTGAATGGAGTTGGGACAGAATGATTTTAATCGAGCACTGGACTTAAGACAGAATGACTCTTCACCTACGATACACTAAACTTGTACTTTGTTTAGCACATCAAAATGTTAGTGGATTTGTGAACCAAGGAGGTCAAGTGAGTATACAGCAGGCAATTTTCCACGCCGTCCCTCTAATTATTTTTCCTGTTGAAGCAGATCAGGATTACAATGCAAAGCGGATTAGAAGTGCAGGAAATGGAATTGAGATGGAATTTTGCGACTTGACTGTTGAGACGCTAATGGATGCAATCCACAAGCTTCTTAGGTGACCAACTTCACAAGACCAAAGGTGAATTATTTACTGGTCTTTAGGCTAATTGTACCATGATCTTTTAGTGGTTATTAGCTCAAATAGTTTTATAATAATAAATCCATAACATGTTTTTCATTAGTTGCATTTTAATTATTTCACACAGCTACTCTCAAGCCGCGTCAAAAGTGTCAATAGCTTCAAAGCAATGTCCAATAAACCCAGTTGACTTGGCTGTTTGGTGGACTGAAATTGTTTTAAGTCAAGACGACGTTTCATATTTAAAACCACAGACGAATATTATTTCATGGTGGGTGATGCGGTCTTTGGATGTGTGGGCTTTTATTTTTGTAGTAGGTGTTACGATAATGATTTTGTATCTGACAATTTTATACTACCTTGGTGAAATGCTGTTTAAAGTGTGTTTAAAATATAAACTTAACCCATTTCAACCTCAACAAAAGAATCTTTGTTAAGCATGACATTTTTATGAGGCAAAATACTGTAGTCTGTAGTGGAGAAGTAGCGGTAAAACCTAAATTTCGTGTTCGTACTGTTCGTTGCATTTAGTATGCATTATATAAGATAAAATTCATTGGTTTGTTCAAATTAAATACTGTAAAAAGAATAGAAATTTTGCATTCACATAAAACATAATGTTTAAAAACAAGGGCTAAAGCCCTTGTTTTATGGCAGCCTTAACAGCGAAATTAGGCATTTTAAATTTGCTGCCAAATTTTAGTTTTAATTTAGATGTTTTAAATTAAGGAAAGCAATTAGGCTGAACAATGTGTTTTTGGTTATTTTATTTATTTTATTTATATTCAATTTCAGTAATACAACCAAAAATTCAAAATTCCAATCTTTGAATTTGCCGCCAAATTTTAGTTGTCAATTAAAAGGTTGTAAATTAAAGGAAAGAAGCCGTAAACGGGTTATCTGTGACGATTTACGCACAGGTATTTTGATATTCTCAATAAATCCAAAATATTGCAATTTTTGAATTTCCCGCAAAAACAAAAAATATTGTGTTAAATGAAGATTTCGACCGGTAACTCAGTAAACTTACACAAATATGATATACTATTCAAACGGTAACAATCAGGCAAATCTAAATAACTTAGTGTGCACGCAGGAGTGTTATTAGCTTTTAAATGGTTTCAAAAAAACCTAATTGCAAATTTAAAAAAGTTAACGGAATTTGTAGAGTGATATATCATTTAAAAGCTCTTTAAAAATAAGCAGAGACCATTTTTTTTTGTTTTTTGATTGTGGCCCATACAACACATTTTTGGCGGTATTTAAAAATTAAAAGACCGTTATTTTGAAAACGTTTTGTTATAATGGAGGCCCGTTCCTAAATTTAAATTCTACTGGTGATTAGCTTTCTAATGATATGTGGCTCGATGAAATTGGTCTAGTATTGCAGAATTTTCAAAATTCCGGTTAATTATGTAGATAGGTAGGAATAAAAATGCGGATGTATTGTTCTATAGTTTAAATTTTCAAGGCATAACAGAACTTGAAAAAAAAATAAACGAATTACAAGCGAGGATATAAGGTCTATAAATCAATATTATTCACGGCACTTTAGAGAATGCCTTTAGACGTTTCGATTATCACCACTTAAGATTCTGGCAGTACAAGTCAATCGGTCCCTAACGAGCTCTTAAAAAAAATGACCGAGGGTCCCTTTTTCTTGAAAAAACTACCTCAATTTGAGCCAGCCTGAGCCCGGGAGGAAAGACTCGTCCACTAAGCATGGGATTTGAAAAAAAAATGAGACTGAGCGTGCCTGCTATGTTTTCGATTTTACTGACCGGAGCTTCGGTCAGTGCAATCGGTCCCACCGGTCACCGGCTCCGTGTCTTACACTGGATTCTGGTGTGAACACATAGGTTGCATTCCGAGTTTCCGAGATAATTTGCATTATGCATTTTCAAATAATACAGAAAATAGTAATATCGTCGGTGAAGAACGTGTGGTCTTTTATTTTTTTAGCAATTTTTTTTTAGGTATGTAGCGCTCCTATGTTTTTACTACAGCGTTAATAATATGTTAAGGGTATGTTTAAACAAGGGCACTTCAACTGAATCTAACAAGTGGCGTAATCATGTTATGTCATAAAATTAAAATATGTATAAAATGCGCAATGGCGATTCATCACAAAGGACTCCAGTATTACATTTTAATCAGGATATTCAGCCTTATTAGTGTTTCATGTAAAGGGAAGAACTTGTCATATTTTGTTGAAAACACCACATAGAAATTAATAGAAATTATACACATTTTTGTTGTCTAATTTGTCATATCATGTGTGAATAACCCAATGACCCATATCCATTTGTAGCTAACAACAACATACACTGTCTACACAACTGTCAAAACATGTCTTGGAAGCATTTAAATAGAACATTTTGCACTTTTCAAAACATGTAAATAGAACATTTTGCACTTTCCAACAACATGTAAATAAAACATTTTGCACGTTTCAAAAACATGTAAATAAAACATTTTGGAGTTTTCAAAGACATATGAATAGAAAATTTTGCAATTTTTAAAAACATGTAGAAAGGACATTTTGCAATTTGCCAAAATATGTAAATAGAACATTTTACACTTTTCAAAAACATGAATAGAACAGTTTGCACTGTTCAGAAACATGTAGTTAGAACATTTTCCAATTTTCAAAAACTATTCATTACCATTTGACTCATGTTTCTTATTTTGGTTTTATGACATAGCTCATTGATTTGATTGTAGCTTAAATAGGACATTGGTCATTTTGGTTTCTCACAGACGATACGTGAATAGATACAAAGTATTATGGTTTCCAAAAACAAAATTCAAATTATTTTTAATGAATACTGTTTGTAATATATAGATAGGCAGTGATTCACTTGTTAAAACAAGAAGGTTAAAGGACGCTGATTTTTCGAAAATTTTTCATTTTTTTCAAAAAATAATAAAATAAACTTCTTTTTGAGGCCCTACAAAATACCTATTATTTTGAAAAAAATTCAAATTTTCGAATTTTTGAAAACCCAGAAATTATTTTTAAGATAATGTTTTGGAGATCAAAAAAATTCAATTTTTTTGAAAATGGGATGAAAATTGTAGGAGCTATGCGGTGTCAAAATTTCAAAAAATCGGTTTTTTCAAACTTTGGTGGGCAACTCTGAGCGAACGGCGCAAAATTCGACCGAGTTGTTTTAGCGTTTTAGTACACTAAGGTGGACAAACCAACTGCACCAAGTGGTTTCAAAATCTAGGTGTACCATCCGGTGTGCTTTCCTTGTTAGACCGAGTGGTACGCGGGTCTCTGATAGGACGTGTGGGTGCGGCCTATAACAATCCCATATTTATTTTAGTTTTAATTAACAAATTTGTGCACGCATTTACCTACTCGTAAATATTGTATATGAGCAGACGTAGCTTAGTGGTCAGGTATGACGTTCTAAATACCTCTCGCAGTGGCCTCCTCGGAGGGGCAAGAGAAAACACGCTGTCACGCCGTTCTTCTGACATATTTGTATGTTCAGCATATGGCTGTAGGAGGAAATTGGATAGTGCGGGGTGAGTGGAGATTGTCAAGATGTGTTAGTTCTACAGTGGTGATGCGTAATTAGTAGTGCACTGATAAGAGACGTAGCCATTGCGATTAAATGCCTAGAATCCTGCATTGATTGAGTTTCTGGTAGTTACGCAAATTAGTACCTTACTATGGCAGCATTTAATTCTCATTGTTCCTCTCCACGGAAATCTCAACTCACAGTGCTGGCTACGAATGTGTTAGGAATCGGCATAATTAGTATGAATGAGACGAGATTGTTAGCATGTCCGTGAAACAGATATGTTAATTCTCTATTCCCACTTCTCTTGCCTAGCATAAGAATTGTGTACCTGCAGAGGCCGAAACAAATACTAGTCATAATCTTGTATGTACTTTATTCTAATTTCTGTATGCACAACCTTTTTTTTTAAGCGAAAATGATGTTTGAGTGAACTGCTTTATAGCAATCCCAGCATACTTCTGTCAAATAGTAAAAATGCACAAGGTTATAGGTGTCTACCTGAAAAATTCAATAGCGCCACCAGTACTACTACAACTACTTGTAAATATTGTCATAGGTACTGTAATAAATTTGAATTCCTGCAGTTTCCTTATAATTAACAAGCTGTAAGTAGGCATGATTATTTAAATTTAGAAAAGTATACGGCTCTTCAATTGTATTTAATCAAGGTAAGGAGCTAGAATTTAAATAGTAAGCGGTGCATTCTATGTAAAAAAATACAATTAGTACGTAATTTAACCATGAGAATCCTTTTATAGGTATGCTGGGTTATGAAAATAAATCGTTGTACTGGTTTTGAGTTTATTCTTGGAGCTCAGACATGGACTTATATATTTCTACGATAATAGTGGAGTTCTGCTTTGAGCTCCATATTAAAGCACCCGCCTCCACGAGCAAACCCCGCCAGGTGATCATCTAGTTTTTTGACGTTATATTGTTTTTCAAAAAGACAATGGTAAAAAACTAGAAACTTGCTTAACAACATAGTGCGCACACAACATTTTTTCAAAAAAATAATTTTTCTTGTAATTCCAAAAATTTTAGAAATTTCATATTCTGATTATTTCAATTAGGACTATTATTACCATTATTAATATGAGAATATGATTTTTCAACTATGAATGTTTATGGTAATCACAGGTACCTGTATAAATTATAAATTTGTCAATAATTATAAAAAGTAGTCTGATAAGCTTTAGTGCATTAGGTAACTCACTTAAACGCTATTTATAACTGCAGAATGTTCTATCTGCGCCATTATGAAACCAAATACATTAGCTTAGGCCTGCATTACATTCTTAGTTATGCAAATTTATTCTTTGTTTTGCATTGACATGATTTATTATTGGCAGAAATTTCACATATATTAATAACCAAAATTATCAAAAGGACTTATGCTCATGTTTAACTAAAAACAAAATCCACTATCTGGAAAACAATTTTAATATGATATCACTCAGAGCATGTACATGGAGCGATTTTCAATTTTTGAAAGCAGGTATTAATAATATGTTGCAGTTAACAAGAACCACCCTAATGCTTGTCTCTCTATAACACTGACTGCATTATTTAAAAAACTAGTAAATAGAAAAAATAACATTGTTTTAAGCATGCAAATAAAACACATTCAAATTTTTGAAAACTAGTATGCTTTGTAATAATGCCTATGTTTGCAATAGAACGCGAGTATGAAGTGTTTAAATAGTACGCAGGTATATTAAACGCAATACTCAATATAAGTCTCAGTGTTTATTTAATTTGTATTTCAGACAGTAAAATTGTGACTGTAATGTATTTTACTATTATAAGTTTGATATTTTCACAACTGAAAACTTCCATAAAACATACAACCAACCTGTATAGCCTCTAAAGAGAGTGCGTTCAGATAGGTGAATCCTAAATGACCTTGTGAACTAGTTTTAATAATCTCAAAAAGTTGCACCACTGGTTGTTTTGCTGTGACAAAGAAAAACAACGCTTAAGTGTACTAGACTTGAACGTGCATTTAGGAAAAGTGCTATTTACTTCTATTTAAGGCAATAATAAACAGTTTGATCCATTTGAGTGGTATTATTTAAATTTGTCAACCAACCTTAGGTTCACGTAAACATAAACATGTCTTACACAAAGTAATTTCGTATTATTTGCGTGTTTACCAGACTATTCTTTGGATAGTACATTTAGGATCATCCATTATTGACGTTATTAAAAAATTTAAATTAAATTCCCTATAACCCTTTTGTTATAAGCGTTTCCAAAGCTATCCTTAGCATGAGATACTTAAATAAAGTTTTTTTATCCTTAGCATGGGATACTATCAATATCTAAATTAGCCGCTTGGCATACCCATTTATAGGCCACGCTTCAAATGTTTTCAACTTGCTAAAATTATTGAGTTATGCGTTTCATATCTTCATGAAATCAACTACAACATACTAATTGATGATAAAGGTGTTATATTTCTATATTCAATAAAACAAACTTTCATGAGCACACAAATCATTAGGATTTATTAATTGCAAGTATTGTTAACCCTCTAATACTAAGCAGGTCCGTAGTAGATCGCATAGGTCTGCAATGTTTTTTAATTACGTATTTTGAATCTCGAAACGTTCTTACGATACGAATAGTTTTGAATCACAAAACTCCGAATGCAAAAACGTCATTAACGTATCACGTTAGCCGTATTTCCTAAAAAAATAAAGATGATCAGAATTGCTTTTGGTGATTAATAAAGATAATTACAATTACTTCTAGCTCAAACTAGAGATAAGCTTATTTAATTTTTCTTTGCCGATATGCTTAATGTTTGTACAAAATATTATTTAATCAGTGCAAACACCCAAAACCATTTAATATATTACTTTGTAAATACCTCTGTTATCACCAGTTATTTTTGCATCTTTTGATTCACTTTTTGTCCGGCATTCTGCGGCGAGCAAATTTGATATAAAAAGCATTGCAATTACCATGAATTACGGACTGCCTATATTAAAAGCATAGTTAAAAAACACTACACTGATAAATATTTCAGCTCCTCTCGTGCATTTTATTAAAACAATCATTATTAAAATAAATATTAACATTGTGAATAATGCATTACCTGTGATATTCATACTTAAGTATTATAGAAGTGTTGCTTATGTTGGTAAAATATTATGTACTATCAAATTGACGTAGTCAATAAATATCTAGAAAACAAAATTAATAATTCAAATTAATTACACTTTGACTTTACTATCTAACTAATAAAACATTTAGTAGAGACACGTTTATTAGGGTTGCAATTTATGTACATAATGTAATTTCAATTAGGTAATTGCTTTTATAAAACCCCCGTAAAGTGTAACCACAGTCTTAAATCAATTTGTTAACGATCTTTAACGCAAGCAGACATCATTTACGAAAATAACGAACATTTTTATGAACAATTAGACAAATAAGTTTTTTTGAAGTTGACCTACTCCGCGTTTCTTTTATTCGTATTTTAGGCAGTAAGGTTACAACTGCGATGTGGTTCACTATTGAAAGTTTGATATGTGCAAATCTAGAACACTTTAAATAAAGCATACATTTAAAAAACAAACTATTTATTGAACCTACTCGATTTCTTCTAGCAGGAACCAGACGTTTATTCAATTATTGTAAAATTTAAAAACAAAAAGATAACAGCTGTCACGTTTAAGTGTAACAGTTAAGATTTTAGGAAAATTTCCTAAAACTTTAAGCAGTTTCTAAATCTTGTCCGCACAAAGTATAAAAAATTTAGAAAGCAGCGTCAAAGGTGTTGTCCAGAAGGCTGACAAAAATTTCATGAGCCAAGACTGTTTTAACTAGCATGTGGAACCTCCAAAAGTAGTGCGTTCAGATTCTTTAATCTCAAATAGGCTTCTGACTCAGTTTTAATTTCACCAAATTGCTGCACTGGTTAGTTCTCTATGATAAGGAAAACAAACGTTAGGGTTTACTTAACGTAAAGATGCATTAAAAAAACACTCAATTGGTAAATGAAACAATTGTAAATTTTTAAAACCAATAGGGTTGTAATTTTTAATTTTGTAACCCTATGTTGAGTTCACTTTAAAATAATTTTTTTTAACAATAAAAATCAAAAGTTTGTTGTTCAAAAGACCATTCTTTGCAAGTATAGTGTTTCTTTGAAACTTGTTCTTGTGCAAGCTTGAGTTTGTTTCTTGAATGGCAAAATTTACGCATGAAATTTCTTTTATCAAAATCTAACAATACGGTTACGAATAATCTTCTGTGTGAACTATTCCGCCGTCAGTATTTTTGTTACCTGAAATTTTGAGATTGATAAACTTTTCTTTTGTTTCGGTTTGCGTAAAGATGAAAAGCTTAAAAAAAATTGGGATTTAAAAGTAATTCCAAGAATTCGCAAACAAAAACGAGTATAATGGGCTTAAATAAACTTAACTTATTGAAACTAAATTAATTACATGCTCTGAGCAGCCAACTCAATTTTTTCGAAAGGAAAATTTGACCTTTATAATGACGCTAGTCAAATTTAGGATATAGAAGTACTCATAAGCTTTATTGTAAGCACTGTTGCTGTCAATATATTCTTGCCTACAGTAGAGTAGACCTTATCTCCGTGAAGACTAAAAAACCGGACTAATAAATCTGGGTATTTGGTGTAGCACGTGGTATGGGTGTTGCTATTTGGTAGGTGCAAATATATGTTGGAGCATGGAAATTTCGACGATTTTGAAATTAACTCAGTGAGACTATTTAGTCCATAATAAGTTGTGTCTTCTGATTTGTCAAGACTCTACTTGAAGACAGCCAAGACAGCAAAAGTAGAATTCTTTTTCTTGGCTTTTTATTCATGACTCTCATTTCTAAATTGATGTAGCAGGCATTCCTTTGAAGCAAAATTCTTGTAGCAGCATCGCGCCAACTTTTATTCACCTGTCAAGAATTGAGCAAGTCTCTGGCTGAGATGGTGCAGTGTCTAAATATGAGTGACAGTTCCTGGAAACAGGCCAACATAATTACAATAAACATTTCATTTAATTTCAGATTACAGTCTGGACCAAGTACTATAGGTCACAACACATTGTTTTTTTAAGAAGCATCTTAAAATGTTTTGGTCTAAAGTCACTTATTAAATGTTACGGAATAGTACAATTAACCGAATACGTCTTCACATTCACAGAGCTTTCCTGCCGGCGTTTCAGAAACACTGCCATCGATGTCATTAAAGATCAAACGGTCACACTTAAACTTCTCCGGTTGCATCCCAGAAACAGGAAATAAATCAACTGAATTTTCGAAAACTGTCAAATATCTTGACCAGGAAAGTAAGTTTTGATTTTAACTAAATAGGCAAAACAAAATAGGATTTTATAATAGGAATAACTTATGAATTCATTTAGATCTTGCTGGGCAGAGGTACTTATATACATATGACATAACTACTTCTCAGAATACTGAACTGTTAACATGACTCCAAAATGACACTTTTAACACACAGGGGTATAGTCTAGCATCTGGGATTTGCCGACATTTTTGTTAATCGTCACTTACTAAAGTCAAACTGGCCAGCACTAACTAAAGTGGAATTGGCCAGTATCTAGTTTAGTTAGACAATGTTATCTAATACATACATAATGTTTACAATAATAATAATATTTGATATTTGTCAACATAACAGTTGACAGTTGACAGTTTAGCTTACGCCATAAATTCTTGACAGCCAGCTATCTGTGTGCAGTACTGTGCAGGCACAGTAGTAATTATCACTTGTAAAGTACGACAAGGTGCCCGTCAAATAATAATTCCTGCGGTTGTGTCGCTCACGCACAGGTCATCACAGGTTGCAGTAAGTTGGGGAATGGAATTGGATGTGAAGATAATTTGTAGTCACCAAAGTAATGGACAAACGTGTACAAAAACTAAAGCCACGACACCAACGTAAGTGGAAATCAGTGTATATGCGCTGAATGAACTTGAAAATAAAGCTATTACATTACATTACATTAAGTACACATTTACACTACATGCCTTTGCCTTGTGAACTGAAGTGCTCGAACTACGTTCTAATATTGGAAAAAAGCGGGCCTCAGCCTGTACTAATAATGTACTAATTGTTACTTAAAGAGATTGTTATCCAAATTTAAAATTTTGCTAACGTTGTATTATTCTGGCATTTCACCATTATACTTTATTTATTTACTGTCAAATATATCAACAAAAGTATGGAATGTGCTATGAAGGGGCTGTAAGGGTTTCTAACGGATTATGAAATAAATGTAAACTTTATATGTCAATGGAAGAAAAACAAGCCGGACGAAAAATCGTGTATAAATTTGCCAATTTATTTACTAAACCACAAAATTAAGTTGTAATATACTTATGCATGCATTTTATCGTAAAACTATTAGAAACTAGTTATTATCTTATCCCTGCAATTATTTCAATAATACGCATTTCAAAACTCCATTTTTTTACAATTAAATTGAAGTTTACCTGAGAAGTACATTTTCACTATACAGGAGAGTGACGCTACAGTTTGATTAAAAACAAAACCTGAGTGTTTGAATCTTACACTGGAAAATATGTATACTAATGAATGGTTATTGTGAGATTAAAAATATTACAATTATTTTTATACGATTTAAATAGATATGTAATATTGCTCAAGCAATCTTCACAGTGCACATAAACACTAATAAGCAGAGTACCATATAATCCATACAATATAGTTGAAAAACCATAGTCATTCCGCATGTGGATTTAAAACCTTTAATAATAATAATAATAATGGTTTATTGTCATTTAAGCATACATGATACAGACACCATATGAAAGTTAAGTACAATGAGGTAAAAATCGGTAACAAAGTAACAAAGATAGAATACCTACATTACTAATTTAAAAATAAGAAAAAAAACAAAACATTAGCCTATTCGATTAAATCATATTTTTTTAACAAATTATCATGTATAACATTAAGTTTAGTGATTTCAGATGGTTGAATTTGATTAAGCTCACGGATTAATTGGGGAATGACAGCATTAAAATAACGCTTACGCTTACATAATATTGTTTGAAAACAGTTTGTAGATCGAGTATTTTTATATATAATTTTATGCTTGGATTAATTATGTGCCTAAATCTGGGGTTTTTGTACATTGATTTACCTAATTTAATTCCCAACTGCGATATTCTGGTTAGCAGCGATTCCATTTTTAGGTTTTTTTAGAGTAACTAAGTAATTACTTTAACTAATTTTATATTTACTTATGATTGAAAGACAACGCATCTCGATCTTAGTAATTTTTACAGAATCAGATTTTGTGAGGTTATAACCCCATACAGGTAAGGCATACTCAATTTGCGATCGGATGTATGTTTTATAAACATTTAGTAGCTCAATATTATTAAATCCAAACTGTCATTGGCATTTGGAACGATATGGATTTCTTACAGATTAGAAGATCCATCTGCATTTTGTTAATTCATTATCTGCTTAAAAATGTACGTTAATATTAAATACAAGTATTTTTATTGTACTTATTGTACTAACTTATTGTACTTACTTATTACTTATTGTACAGTTAGTGAACAATTAGTGAACACAACTGTTCATGTAATGTATTATCGCAAACGTAACTGCAATGTATATTCCTTCAATAGAAGGTAATTGTAATGTTTAATAGTAGGTATATATTATAATGATATTTTTTACTATTTATGGTTATAAGGTTATAACACCCACGCAATAGTATTTAACTTGAGCATCAAATAAATTCCTGAGGAAAGGTAGTAGCACACTACACACTATGAATGTAATTAAATACTTTTAAAGGATAAGCTGCCATGCAGACAGTTTTGTTATATAGAATATAGCAATTAATTAGTTACTTCCCTAAAAACAATAATATCAATTGTCTACTTATAGATTATTAGAAATGGTAATTGTTTTCATTTCATAGTAAGATGTGAGTGGAGCCGTCCTCTTCATGAACGACGGTCACCCCCTCAAAGTTTTCCACTGACACTTCAACTTTTTGAGGCTCCATTTCCATTTCCATGTTCATCTCTTGGTGGTCCATGTTATGATTAATGGGGTTCGTCGTCGGGATCGCTTCCTGCTTAATGAAAATCCCTTTCATTATGATGGTGTCATTATGATCGTGTTCGTTTATTTTTATTTCGCTCTCGTCCTGCTGCTGGTCTCCTCCAGCCCTAGCCTCAGTTGCCTTAGTCCCATTTCCCTGATCAGATGCAATAAGTCCTGCCCTCACGAGACCCTCCACAATCGATTCCGCATCCCTCACTACCCTTTTAATCTCCAAGAATTCCGCATCGTGAAGAATGCAGGTGTTGAGGAAGGCACTGGGATCCACTTCTTCTTCATCATCTTCTTCTTCGGGTGCTGCAATGCTGTCCATTAAATTTGCGGCTGATTCGCTTTCTTCAAATTCAATACTTTCTTCAACTTCGGAATCTGATCCAGAGTTGGAGCTAAGCGTAGTAACGGATGAAGAGACTGCTCGTTTTTTACTAGAAAAGGGCTTTAATTTAAATACTGGGACTTTTGAACGAGGTGATGCTGATTTCATTTTCGAATTATTAATTTTGTTTTGGTGGTTGTTGTAGATTGAAGTTGTAAATTTTTGAGGAGACAGATTTTGAGCAGGATGAGTTATGTTTGATGATGAATTTTTATTGAAGTTACCCATCATGGCTGACATTGGAATTGGGAATTGGGACTGTTTTTTTACGTGGGGTTTTCGGATCAATTTTGAAAAGTTTTGGATCTAGAAGTGGAAAGTCCTTTCCGTGTGTATTTTTGATGTGACGATCCAAATTGTCTTTCCTTCTAAATGCAGTACCACAGACCCAACATTTGAACGGTCTCTCTCCTAATAATAAAAATAAATATTTTTTTAATAAGCTATGAGTCAACATATTATAGTTTGTAGTCTACGACTATGTATACGTGCCCACACATACTGAAAGTGCACATTCTACACAACTCCATGTTTCGATAACGTAATAAAATAGGTAATCTTTTGAGTTACATCTTTAGAAAACAATTTCAATGGTTTTGTTACATAATTCGTAAGGGTAACATAATATTTTTATAAATGTTAGACAGTACATTTATTTTTTGAAAAGTGGAATAAAATAAATACGTAAAAATGTATTTCCTCATGTCCTGCCTTTAGTCGAAAGCATATATAAGATTAATAATAATAATGATTACAATTACCGGAATGAATAACCAAATGTCGTCTAAGGTCTTTGCTACTGGTGAATGCGCGCATGCACTGATCACACTGATGAGGTCGTTCCGTCGAGTGGGTTTTCATATGAAGGTCCAAAGTCCACTTCAATCCAAATGTTTTTCCACACATGTTACATTCAAATGGTTTTTCCCCTGTAAGGCAAAAGAATACCAAAATTTATATGTATGCATAATAAAATATGTACAGTCAAATCCGCGTATAAGGGACGCCGCCAGATTGGCAAAATCGGTCCGTTACAGCCGGATTTCCTTTCAACTGTTTAAGGGATTTCCCTTATAAGTGGACACAACACATAATTTCAAATTGACATTTTAATTTTTAGTCATAACATGGTCAAGGAATACATATACAGTTTTGTTCAATAGTTGCAAATTCTTCAGATTATTTAAAATAGTCAGTTAATGTAGATTGTTTCATGTCTTTGTTATTTTGGTTCTGACGAACAAGTAAGATTAGGCTGTGTAGGTTAGAATATGTTGCGTCATCAGTATTTGCTTGCGCTAAAAAATATTGTTGCACTTCCTTTGTTCTGTGGTGAATTAGTTCCTTTTCCTCTTTGTCGAAATTGTAAACTAAAGGAAGCAGTAACAGTAGTTACTTTTGGTTAATTTCGTTGGGATTTCCCGCCGTATCGGCGCCGCACGGCGGGTTTCGCGTCGAAAAACCGCACAGAAAATAGCCGAAATAACAGCACGGAGGGTTGCAAATTTCTCGCCGAAAAAACCGCACGGCGGGTTGCGAATTGCGAATTTTTTGCGAATTTTTTTGCGAATTTTATTTTTTTGCGAATTTTTTGTGAATTTTAACCGGATCAGGTCAATTCTGGATCGGGTCAATTTGGATCGCTGTCCTAGTGGATGTATAGTAGCATATAGTAGTAGGAGTGCTGCTAACCTTCCCTAAACCTATCCCTTAACCTCTTCCGCTAACCTAACCTGAGCGTTCGTGTATAGTGCTATATAGTAGTAGCGTTCCTGGCGGGTTTTTTCCAGCCGCAATAGCTCCGCCTTCTTGAGCCGCATTGCCTCCCGCCACAACCTGCAACTCTATAGCCTTTATGCTATTTCCCGCACTTGTGTCTGCTATTTCCCGCCAATGCATCTAATGCTATGCCTCGCCAGTGCAGGTTATTGATTATCCCGCCGCTCTCTTCTTCTCTCTTCACATCCTAGTCTGCGGGAAGCTTTAGCCTGAGCCCGCCGTCGTCCCTGGGGATGCCTGCCATTGGAAATCAATACAAAATTTTTGCATTTTCTCTGAAAATCAATGGTAAATTTAGTTTTTTTCTGAAAATCAATACAAAATTATTGGATTTTTTCTAAAAATCAATAGTAAATTTAGTTTTTTTCTGGAAATCAATACAAAATTCTTGCATTTTATCTAAAAATCAATAGTAAATTTAGTTTTTTTCTGGAAATCAATACAAAATTCTTGCATTTTCTCTGAAAATCAATAAAAAATTTAGGTTTTATCTGGAAATCAATACAACATTATGCATTTTCTGCAAAAATTAATACAAAATTCGCTGTAGCTGCAGGCGATGGGACGTGCCGCAGCCCTCACCCCGCCGCTCGGGGCTCTATAGCTGTCCGGAACCTGCCGCTCGGGGGTCTGCCGCTGCCTTGGGCCAGCCGTCGGTCTGAGGGGAGTCTGCCTTCACCCTAGGTGGAGCTCGCTGCTGCAGTGGGCAGAGCTCGAAGCTCTGTTGTGCACATTAGGTACACAATTGTCATGTGTGAAACATAAAATAGAATAAATAGAGCTTGTGTGTACCCACGCTGCTCATTTATAGACCAACCTTCAAGGTGAACACATCTCTAATCATGGATGTCAACAATGTTTTTGAGGAAGAACCAACCGTTTACGAGTCATCTGAACAGTCAGTGAGTTCAAACTTCAATTTAGTAAAGCTACCGCCTACTAATATAAGTGAACTTGCAAGTACAGACTATATCCAATGCTTGTCCTTACTAAGTACTAAAGATAGCTACAACCCTCTTGAGTTCAGATGGATATATGACAACTACGGATCGCTACAAGAATCTATGCTAGGTTTAGACGTGAGAATTGTCAAGCAAGACGGTAAGAGTTGCGAAGCAACTGACGTCGTGGCTCCAACCAACTTGTTTTTCCATGCGCTGTTCTCAAATCTGCAATTGTATTTAAACGGAAAGCTGGTACTGGATACATCTAATTTTTATCCATAGTCAGCCTACTTGCAAAGAGCTTTGGGAGCAAGTCAACTTGAAAAAGATAGATACTTGAAAGATGAGATGTAGTATCCAAATACTACGCCTAATACGTTTGCAGTCACTGACGCTGGATTTAATGCAAGATATTAATTGACACAAAACTCTACACAGTTCTATTTGCTTGGATCTCTGCTTGGAAACTTTTTCAACCAGAACAGATTTATGTCAAGTGGGACAGAGTGTTGGATTGTCTTGAAACGAAGCGATCTATACTTGTATTTGGATTGCGCACAAAACGATAAAGCTGAATTTTCTGGATGTCCGTATAAAGCAGAAATTACAAACGCTGTTTTTTATGCTGCTCAGAAGACAGTTTCACAAGATGTTGTGGATTTACATCGAGAACAGTTATCAGACGATGAGACATTTAAATATGTAACAAACGAAGTTCAAATGAAAGCCATTTCAGTAGCAAAAGGAATGACATCAGTAACTTCTGGCGGAATTGTTATTGGAAAAATACCAAAAGTAATGGTATTCTGCATGTTAGATACTGAAGCTTTCAATGGAAATATGACAAAATCAGAATTTTACTTTAAAGATTTCAATATAAGTGAGCTGAATGTCACTTGAGATGAAGAAAATCGTGTTATTCCATACAGTTTTAAAGGTGATGACGCGACAGCTGGTGACAACTTTTTACTTGCTCTAAGAACGTTGCGGAAGACGGTCCCATTTAAAACGTTGGGAAATGGAATTTCGAGAGATAATTATCTCAAGGGTAAAGTTTAAAAACACAATATTGACCTAGCGCACCCGCAGCCTACCCGTAGCCTAGCATAGCTAGCCTAGCATAGCTAGTATAGCATAGCTAGCTTAGCATAGCTAGTACAGCATAGCTATATAATTTATGTGTTTGTACTTTACAGGTAATGTATTTACTGCTGTGGAACTTTTGCCAAACTTTAAGAATGCCCTGTCTGTAAATCAAAAAAGGCAAGTAAAAATTGGATTGAAATTCAAGAAACCATTGGACAAAGCCATAACCGTACTCGTCTATTGCTTGTACCAAGGACTGTTTGAACTGGATAGCCACAAACAAATACATTTCGAGCATTCCATGGATTAGATGTAAACACATACTATCCAGACAACAATAACCTAAACTTTAGTTTACTCTATGAATTTTACACATAAGACAAATAAAACGTTTTTTGTAAAAACACTTGGTTGAATAAAAAAGGTAACAAAACAATTTCAATATAATTAAGTTTGAACAAAGTTTAAACAAAAACGTAGTTTGTAAAACAAAATAGTTTTTAAACAAATAATATAGTAAAACATTTTGTTAACAAAAAAGTATAAAATTAAACAAAAAAAATTTAGTTTGTAAGAAAATATTTAAGTTTGTAAAACATAATAACTTTTTAAAACAAAGTAAACATAATTTAGTTTGTAAAAAAATAATTTGTATGAAAATAATTTGTAAACATTTATAAAAAAAATTGTAAACAAAATTTTAAAACTGTGATAAAAAAACAATTTGCATTTTTAAACATTAAATGATGGGTTTAATTCAAAAAATAAAACATTCTCATTGCTCACACAAAACAAAATTTCATATATAAAGCATAAAAAACGCAAACAAATCTTCAAAGCATGAGCACGCGCGACAGACTCCACTAGGGCAGACGCGAGCTCCACCTTGGGTGAAGGCAGACTCTTTCAGACCGACGGCGGGCCCAGGACAGCGGCAGACCCTCGAGCGGCAGGTTCCGGACAGCGGTAGAGCCCCGAGCGGCAGGGTGAGGGCTGCGGCACGTCCCATCGCCTGCAGCTACAGCGAATTTTGTATTAATTTTCGCAGAAAATGCATAATGTTGTATTGATTTCCAGATAAAACCTAAATTTTTTATTGATTTTCAGAGAAAATGCAAGAATTTTGTATTGATTTCCAGAAAAAAACTAAATTTACTATTGATTTTTAGATAGATGCAAGAATTTTGTATTGATTTTCAGAAAAAAACTAAATTTACCATTGATTTTTAGAAAAAATGCAATAATTTTGTATTGATTTTCAGAAAAAAACTAAATTTACTATTGATTTTTAGAAAAAATGCAAGAATTTTGTATTTATTACCAATAGCAGGCATCCCCAGGGACGACGGCGGGCTCAGGCTATAGCTTCTCGCAGACTAGGATGTGAAAAAAGAAGGCGAGAGCGGTGGGATAATCAATAACCTGCACTGGCGAGGCATAGCATTAGATGCATTGGCGGGAAATAGCAGACACAAGTGCGGGAAATAGCATAAAGGCTATAGAGTTGCAGGTTGTGGCGGAAGGCAATGCGGCGCAAGAAGGCGGAGCTATTGCGACGGGAAAAAACCCGCCAGGAACGCTACTACTATATAGCACTATACACGAACGCTCAGGTTAGGTTAGCGGGTGAGGTTATGGGATAGGTTTAGGGAAGGTTAGCAGCACTCCTACTACTATATACTACTATACATCCACTAAGACAGCGATTCAAATTGACCCGACCTGGAATTGACCTGATCCGGTTAAAATTCACAAAAAATTCGCAAAAAAATAAAATTAACAAAAAAATTGGCAAAAAATTCGCAATTCGCAACCCGCCGTGCGGTTTTTTCGGCGAGAAATTTGCAACCCTTCGTGCTGTTTTTTCGGCTATTTTCTGTGCGGTTTTTCGACGCGAAACCCGCCGTGCGGCGCCGATACGGCGGGAAATCCCAACGAAATTAACCAAAAGTAACTACTAGTAACGTTTAAGGTGAATGTAGAGTCACTAGCAACAACTTTGAAAGCCGCGTAATCTATAAATACGATGACCTACTAATGTTAGATTTAAGATTATTTAAATTTTCAGATAAGTTCAGTGTAGTTGTGAAGCACATTAGTGCTCTACTTGCCTTATTATTTACTTTTATCGTGTTTCTTAAAAATTCCCTTATAAGTGGACTAAAATACTAAAAAAGGGCCTAAAATTTGTCCCTTTTAACCGGATTATCCCTTATATTGCTTCTATTAAAACCGGATATTTTTAACACGGAAAGCATAGCTGGCCAATCAAGTATTTTAAATCTTTTAAGCAGTGTAAGACACGGAGCCGGTGACCGGTAGGACCGATTGCACTGACCAGAGATCCGGTCAGTTCTATACTTTTGAGACAAGCTCAGGACGGCCTGTGTTAAATAATACGGAGGCTTAAATGAGGCAAAAAAGAAAGGTACGTTTCGGTCCTCGGTCATTTTTAATTAATGGCTCAAAAGGGACCGATTGTCTTGTACTGCTTTTAAGCAGGATTTTTTTTTCATCCGGATCCCTTATAACTGAATTTAACTGTAGTACATATTAAACTGAATCGGTATTATGCACGCAAGGGTTTTTGTCACTAACCTTACACCGTTAATTTACAAATAAGTGCCTGGGCGCTTATTTTATTGGAGTGGAAGCCCGATGCTTATTTCGGCTCTGCGTTCATTTAATTTTTTTAAAGTTTACCGTAAAAACTAATTCATACAAAATTAAGTCCAAAGCCACACTTTTTTTGCCATGTTTTTTATTAAAGACAAAATAATGTAGTATATAGTATGCTAGAGAATACTGGTGACCAAACTGTGATTGTACTACCATTCAGCTATTTTAAACCAGCGTTCGGGATGGCTATGGCTAATAGGCGGCTGGCAAAACTGGCAATTAGACCGCCTGTGACCGGCTGGTTATTAAGCTCTGACTGGTTTTTCGCTATAAGCTGGCATTATTTGTTACACCTTCTATGGAAATCTCAAAATCTTAAATTATAATTACTTTGAGCGTTAGACTAAAGAAAGACTTAATTTTTTTGTCTAAGGAAGTTTTTTTGCAAACCTGAAGATGTTGGTTTCAATGAAATATCTAATGTTGATTTTTTGAAATTTTTTGAAATCTTGATGATTTTCGCTGTGCCTTCTTCTATACGAGCAAAATAAATGACGCATTTTATGTTTATTGAAGTATTACAAATAGATTTGGCTTTCAAGAAAACATTATTATGTAATAATAATTATAATCAGTAGTAGTAGTATTTTGCTGGACTGTTGAGGATATGTGTAATCAAATGGCACCGAAACCGAAAAAAAATCAATACATGTAAACCACGTGACTAACTTCCCCTCCCGTGTCCTCATGAATGAACAACGTGTGAGAGATACAAAATTCTGCTCGTACTTTTTTTATCACTTGTCCCTATGAATGAACTTTTTCCTACAACATACAGAACACGCGAGAGATATTTCAACGTGCATCTTAGTAACTATTAGAACCGGTTCTTGTATGAATGTTTCAGAACTGCATACCATTTGATTACATATGAGTTGCTAACCACACCATTTTCCGTTAACGGCTAGCGAACTTATACATCATAAAAAAGTTGTAATTCACTTTTCTGAATCAGAATTATATGTAGATCAAGGCTGCGTGGAGATAATATGCATTTATTTCATATTTAATGAAATATAATGAATCTAAATGTGAGAAGTTATGGCACGTCGTATACCATTTGATTACATATGAGTTGGTAACCACACCATTTCCGTTAACGGCTGGCGAACTTATACATCATAAAAAAGTTGTAATTCACTTTTCTAGATCCGAATTATATGTAGATTAAGGCTGCGTGGAGATAATATGCATTTATTTAATATTTAATGAAATATGATGAATTTAAATGTAAGGAGTTATGGACCACTGTATACCATTTGATTACATATAAATTGGTAACCACACCATTTCCGTTAACGGCTGGCGAACTTATACGGCATAAAAAAGTTGTAATTCACTTTTCTTAATCAGAATTATATGTAGATCAAGGCTGCGTGGAGATAATATGCATTTATTTCATATTTAATGATATATAATGAATTTATATGTGAGGAGTTATGGCACGTTGTATACCATTTGAATACGTATGAGTCAGTTGCTACATGTAAATCACAAACGTCCACCGAACCTATACACTATACAAAAGTTTTAATTCACTTTTCTTATTTAGAATTATATGTAGAACAAGACTGCGTGGAGATAATTATCTGTTTTTATTATCTTACACAATAACATAAGCTTTTTATTTTGAGAAATTATAAAAAATAAAAAGTGGTTCAAAATCAAATGTTTTTTTTAACAATCTCATAATTTCAATATATTTAATATAAAAGTATGTAAACTGAAAAAATATATATAAAATCATTCATAATATCAGAGTAAAATATTAGGTATGTACCACTTTATTAAAAATATAATATACATAACTGCTCTCTATTGCTTTTCTAATACAAAATGTAATAAAGTTTTTTGTAATGGAATTGTGTATAAAGATTTTCTGTGGCGAATAAACAAATAAACAGTTCCAAATTTATTTACTTCACGCTCATATTAACCAATTTGCTACAGCTCATAAATCTTTCTCCCCTCTTGCTAGAATTTTCGATCACAATAAAAGAAATAATTCACTTTTTCAAATCGAAAACCTAATCATCTTCCAATAAAAATCTGTTATAATAAGATTGGATGTATTTAAAGATATTGTACTCGATGTCCTCCCCTATTTTCATTTATTTTTTCAAAGATTAAGCTGTATCCTAGACGTCGAAAACTACGCAGAGATTCAGAGAGAAATAAAGTGGCACTTTGCTACACTCGATTCCACACCTACATGAATTTATTAGATTCTTTTCCACATCATCTATACATTTATTATATAATACATAACTGCTCTCTATTGCTTTCCTTATACAAAATATATTAAAGTTTTTTGTAATAGAATTGTGTATTAAGATTTTCTGTGTCGAATAAACGGTTGCTAATTTGATTTACTTCACGCTCTAACTAACCAATTTGCTACAGCTCATAAATCTTTCTCCCCTCTTGCTAGAATTTTCGATCACAATAAAAGAAAATTGCTATTGACATTGACATTTTTTTACCTTGTTTTGGATTTTTACTATGGGAATAACAAGAACTACTAAAATGTAATGAAGCTCCGATTGTCAGCAATTTTATTGCTTCGATGTGCATCATCACTACGTATCATTTCAGGAAAATCAATTTGGAAACCCAATTGTGTTTTTCAATGTTGATAATATACTTTCCTTTGATGTGAAAAAGTCTCTATATAAAACCAAAAGCTGCTCACAAAATCTTTGTCAGTCTTTCATTTTGACTCTCTGATTTGACAACCGTAGTCTCACATTCATATACAATACAAAAGTTCTTGTTGTGTTAGTGTTATATTTGTAACAATTTATTTGTTTTATATTTACATCAGCAAAAAACAAAAAAGAGAGAACTAGTGTTGTGTTTTAAATTGTGACAACATTTTTATTAAAATTATGGAATTCAAGTGTCCGTTGTGCGAGTTTAACGCTAATACTTTACATGAAGTGGAGGCGCATATTCAGGAAAATCATCAGGAGCGTATACAGACCATATCTCAACCACCATCATCAAGTAATACATCTGTCGAAGGTAGTGTTTTCACTTTATCTAACTCTGCTTTCAAGGGGTATCTTGCTACATTTGAAAGTAAATTCCCCAATATAGTTTTCGTCCACGTATTAGATTTTTTTACAGTTATGTGGAAGCATTTTACCAATTTTTTAAATATTTTACTTTCTAAATTAAATCATATTAAAGTTTCAATGATTCTTGATTGCCAAATGACACGAAGTAAGGGCAATGAAATCATTCCTAATGTTTATTTTTTATCTTACTGTGAGGTTTTAATAGATTCAAGTTTTATCGACATTATAATATTTTCATTCCTGGACAAAATATCTACAAGTATTGAGAATTTTGTAAATAACGGCTCTGGATGGATTTTGAACAGAATTAATGGTATGTACTTGAACGTAGCCCGTTACAAAATAGCTAGTGGTAGTTCCTACATTCAACTACCAAAATCTATTTTCACAAAACGATGTTGTATAAACATTAAAGATGTACACTCTGATCTTTGTTTTTACTATAGTGTATTAGCAGGACTGCATACAGTTAACAAACGATATAAAAATCGCATTGCACCATATGTTTAATATTTTAATGCTCTTGATTTAACAGGATTACCAACACCAATGACAATTAACAAAATTCCACAATTTGAAGCGCAAAATAATGTTTGCGTATCAGTTTTAGCTTTAACTAATGATAACTTAGAACCATACCCAATATATGCAGGGAAAACTTTAAATGATGATGAAAGTAGAAATATTACACTATTGCTTCTAAAAACTAAAACTAGATCACATTTTGTATATGTGAAGAATTTGAGTTCACTTCTCGGAAAAAGTGGGAAGTCAAAACGCTTTTATTGTTTTCGTTGTTTGTCTCCATTTGAAGACATCGAAAAGCGAAGGGATCATTTAATTGACTGCTCCACAGGGAAAATACAAAAAATGGTGTTCTACAAAAATCGAAAAATATATTTTAATTCTTTTGGAGCACTAGTAAGATCACCGTACGTTATCGCATGTGATTTCGAATCCATTCTAAAACCAATTTCAAATTGTAAAAATAATGTTAATACATCATACACTAGAAAAATAAATATTCATGAAGCTTGTTCGTTCGCAATCGCTGTTTTCGATTCAAATGGTAATTTGATTAATACAATAACTTATCTAGGAAAAAATTGTCCTCAGGTGTTTATTAGAAAATTATTAGTTGAATGCAGTAGATTAGTATCAACATATGAAAAAATTAAACCCATGAAAAAATTAACTTACGCTGAGAGAGTAAGATTTTATTTATGTAAAAATTGTGAGATTTGTGGAATAAGATTCACAAATGAGTCAGAAAAAATGCGCGATCATGATCATATAATAACATACCCAAACGGCGATTTAAGATTTATATTATGTAAAAAATGTAATGCTCGTATTCAAGATCAGAATATTGTAATTCCAGTTTATTTTCACTCATTGAACTATGACGCAAAATTTATTTTAGAAGGAATCAATGAGTATACCAGTGTCAATATAATTGGAAGGTCTATTGAAAATATTGTTGCTATCGAACTTGAAGGATATGTAAGAATATTGGACAGTTTGACTCTTTTTGGGGGGAGTTTAGATTCTACAGTTAACAAACTATTAGATGATGGAGAACATAATTTTAAAAGAGTTAAGCAATGTTTTAGTAAACATGGAGACTATAAGTTACTCTTTAAAAAGCTACCATTTCCATATCAATATTTGACATCACATGATGTTTTTAAAGAGACGCAATTACCCACAAAAGATTTTTTTTATTCAGAGTTAAAAAAGACAAATATTTCTGATGTAGAATATTTATTTGTTAAGCAACTTTGGGAGAGTTTTCAATTGAAAAATTTAGGTGATTTTACATTACTATATAATCTTAGCGATGCAATTTTACTAGGATGTTGTCTTTGTAAATTTTTAAGTGTTATAATGGAAAGATTTCAATTAGAAATATTTAAATTCTACAGTCTACCTTCATTAAGTTATCATGCTAGTCTTCTTCACTCGGACATTGCATTAGACCTAATATCATGTCCTGATATGTATATGATGATTAGGAATGGAATGCGCGGAGGATTTAGTGGAGCATTAGGTCTTCGCTATGCAGAAGCAAATAATAAATTTTTGAAGTCAGGATTTGATCCATCAAAACCAGAGACATATATAGTTTACTTGGATTTTGTAGGACTGTATGCATACTGTCAAACTTTGCCATTAAGTGTAGGAAAATATAAATGGATGAGCAGAGAAGAAATAGAAGATTTTAAAAATAATATATCTACTATAGATATGTTAGGCTCTGAAGGATATTTATTAGATACAACATTATTTTACCCACAACATCTACGTGCAATGAGACGACACCAGCAATTTCCACTTTGTATTAATCACGAACTTATCACAGAAAAGCATCTCTCCAACATGCAATTAAAAATGAGAAACAAATTTCCTGAACTTCAAGGAAAAATTACAAAAAAATTGTTGGCGTCGTTTTTAACAAAACACAACTATGTAACGTTAGGATATAATTTACAGTTTTATGTAAACCAGGGAATTGAAATAAAGGACATTAAAAGAGGAATAAAATTTCATCAAAGTAGATGGAATGAAGGATTTATTCAAAAATGTACTGAAATGAGAAGATGTAGTACTACACGTTTTACAGGAGATTCTGCAAAGCTTACCCAAAACTCTTGCTATGGTAAATTTGCTGAAAATTTAACTAATCGTCTTGATTTTCAATTTGCGACATCAGAAGAAAAAGTTTCAAAACTAGTATCATCCCCAAATTTCCAATCATTTCGAATAGTTAATGAAAAAGCTGCTATAATTACTTCAAAACAAGCGGTATGTAAAGTTAATAAAGTCAATCTCCAAGGGCTTATGATTCAAGAATATGCACGTAAAGAATTACAAGAATTTTATCATTGTGTTTTATGCGAAGAGTATCCCAATAATGACGCTAATCTTTCAGACACTGATAGCATTATTGCAACATTATATTACAATAAAGATCCATACTCGTGGATGCGTGCGCATCCCGACAAATTTGATTTAAATCAAAGTAAAATACCAGGTCGTATTCAAGATGAATGTTTAGGTAAAATTATAAAATCTGTTTGCGTTTTAAGAGCTAAAGCCTATTGTGTTAAGTTGGATGATGACAGTGAAATAAAAAGGATGAAGGGTGTAAGCAAATTAGTAACTGAGAAAGAACTTAATTTTGAAACTTATAAAAATGCATTGTTTAAAGGAGGATTATTACGTCATCAATGGAATTCAATTAGATCGATTGATTTTAAATTGCATGAAATTGAAACGTCAAAAATTAGTGTTCACGCATTAGATTTTAAAAGGAAACAAACATCAACGATAGAATCAGTTCCATTTGAAGACATGGACAGTAACGATGAGAGTTGCGACATTTGAATATGGAAAGCTTTTATAATTATCAAATTTTTCATCCCAGTTCATACTACTTTTACATAAATAAAAAATAAACTTATATCTAATTTTAAATGTTGTTTAATATTTTTTTTAAAGGAAAAACTACATTGCTTGGAGAAATAACTCAAAATCATCATCTTGTTTTTGATCCTCCGTTAGATAAAATTTTTTATTTTTATAAGGCATGGGATGATAAATTTACAGAGTGGTTAAAAAATTGTCCAATTTTAGAATTTAATAAAGGAGCAAAATTTGGACTTAATTCTAATGTAGTTGGGAAAAAACTAAATCTTTTATGTATTTATGATGATTTTTTTCAAGATTTAACAGATAAGGAATTTGAGAATTTATTTATTTATGAAGCTACTAAGTTCAATTTAAGTGTTATAATAACTATGCATAATGCATTTTTAAAAAGTACTCGTATATTAAACAGTCAAGCAAGGTATAAAATTTTAATGTCCAATCCTGACATGCTTCAAATATCTAACATAGCTAGGCAAATGTTCCCTAATCAAAGTAGAATGTTTATTAATATTTATAATGAGTGCACGAGTAAACTCTACGGATATCTATTTATTTCTCTTGATCAAAGGGTACCAAAAAAATTTCGACTTCGTTCATCTCTTCTTCCAACAAACGCTATTAATTATGAAATAGATTAAATTTAAGATTCGGAAACGTAAAAATTTATCACACATTAAAAATGTATAATTTGAATAAAGCTTTTACAATTTATAAATGTATGAACAAAAACAATTGTTACAATTATCAATATTGAAAAACCTCAAAAAATGTAAAACAAATGAGATTAAAACTAAGAACAAAAATAATGCGAACTTAATTTTGTAATAAATCTTTTAAAAATTGTAAAAAATAATTAGTTTATGTCAATTGAATATATAAATTTGTAAATATTTTTTTGTTAAATTATAAACATTTATTATTATTTTTGGTGGCCACCAAAAACGTTTTTTCTTATATTTTCAGTTAAAAACAAATATAATTTGTGTCTTGTAGTTTAGTGTGTATTTATATTTTCAACCGTGAGGATGTCGTTCTTTGAAAAAAACAAAGATTTTTTGAATGTGTATAGCAATTTAAGTGAACGTAAACAGAGAGATTTATTAAAAATTGCTTCTGAAGATCAAATTTTATCTCTTTGTGAGACTATTGTAAATGTAGGTACAAACGTCGTCCTAATTTGTCCCGAAAAATATAGAAAGTTGCGAAAGCACAGAAGTAGATTGACAAAAATTTGTCATCCCAACACTCCCTTGTCTCAACGACGTAAGCTCCTACAAAAAGCCAACAAAAGTGTAAATATTGTATTGTGTGAATTGGAAAAGTGTCTAAATGTCAAACCAAAAACCCACTGAATTGAAGCGCTACAGACTAGTGAGTGAGGACGTGTACAATTCCGTATTCCAAACTCCAGAAGTGAAAGAGCAGATGGAAATAGAGCGTGAAATGGAAAGTGTGACACACAACCCCACCAAGGCCGACGACGCGAAACTAGTTCAGTATGCTGAACTATTGAAACACTTACGATCAGCGGACGTAAAGAGGAAGAAACGAGAGGCGAAGGCAGTGCATTCCAAACCTGTTCACCCCACTAGTGTAGCAGCAGCGACCCAAATACACAACATTAAAACTCGAGAGTCGGAACTGAATTTGACACCTCCACTCTCCCCTACTGGTTCCAATTCTCCACGCAATGTAATTGATGATCCCATTAACAACTCACCGTCTCCCAGCCCGCCGCCGCCGCCGCCGCCGCCCTCCCCTCCCGCCCTAGCGGGCGCCCGGCATTCACGTGTGAATGCCGGGGCTGTCAGCGGAGCTGACAGGGGCGCCAACGCGGGGTCTCCGACCCGCGTTGGGGAGTCCTCTACTCGAAAACAAAAACTTAGTCATGGTAGAAGAAGAAAAAATCCACATCCACAAAAATCTCTAGCCAGCAATATTGCATCTCCCTTCCCATCCACTAGCACTGCGATTCCTGGCTCTATCTCAAGACCTAAAGTATTAGCTAATCCATATAAACGAATGAGATTTTCAAATTTGAATGTCCCCAAATCATGGATACCTATGACAACCAAACGAGTTTCAAAAGCAAGAAAGAGACTTGACTTGTAATTTTTGTAATTAAAAGTGAGTAATATGTGCGGTTAGTAGATATGAATGAAATGTATGTATGTATGTATGTAATTGTCATGAATTTGATATGTAATGTGAAGTGAAAAGCAAATTGGAAATGTAACGTGTGTTTTTTGACTTGTGATTTTGTAACCAAAAGACTGAAAACAAATTGCATTCAAGTGTGTTGTATTGTCAGTCACAAATGAAAGTATGATTGGTAGAGAAAAACATTATGTATTGTGAAAATGTCACGTGAACCCCCAAAAAAATAAAAAATGTAGCGTGTTTGTGTTGTGAACCAAGGTGTTGAATTGCATATGCATTATTTAAAAAAGACAGATTTTTATCAACATAATAGGGATTAAATCATAAAATTAGTTTATTAATTTCATTAGGTGATTTACAACATTGAATTATTTTACATTTCAACTGTGCACATGGCAAAGCATTTAAATTGTTTTTGAAAGAATTTACAATATTGTCATTAGTTGCGAAATTTGATGTGAAAGAAGTCATAATTTTGTTCATACTGCAATTGTGGAGGAATTTATTTATAGCATAAATACAAAATTCACCACATTTTTGACTAAAATTGCCTTGCACTTGTCTTGTATTTTCAATTATTTGTGTGTTTATATTATTTGAAAATATAACAAAATCATCTCCATAATACCTTATTGATCTTGCTAGGGGATCAAAAAATAAAAGTGACGAATTCTTTTGTTTCACATGTATCACCAACCAATGCAGTCCATCTGAAACATATAAATTTAGGAATATTAATAATACGTTTTATAAACGTTTTTTCGGTATTTCAATGTATAACTATTGGCTTCTGCTACTACTACTACTGTCGACTCACCTTCATTTCCAGGTCTTGAGTTTACTTCTAAATACAATGGATAGATAGCTGGAGAGTTGATTTTGAGAAGAACTAATTGGTCAGATGATAAAACTTTCCATGTACCATTTAATTTACCACATCTTGATAGCTTGTGTAAACATGTTGCAATTTCTAAGGTATTCATTTTAATTCAGATGATCACTGGCTCCGTACTGACTACACAAAAACGAATAAACCTGAATGTTGTGAGTTAAGGAACCGATTGATAGTCAAAAGACTGGAATACTCGGCATACACATATATTGAAACTGCGTTTTTATTTTTGATGATCGTTGACTGCGTACTGACTACACAACATTAAAAAAATCCTGTACTTAAGCGTTAAGGAACCGATCAATAGTCAAAAGACTAGAATACTCGGCGAACACAAATATTGAAACTGCATTGTCCAAGGCTTTTTTAAATTGAAAATCTAATTTAATATTTCCAGTTCGAGTTGGTATTGCATTTTCAGTAGATCTTGAATCACGTAAATCATAAATAAGTAGAGATGTGAAACCATTTTCAAATATTTTTGCATTGATTGGATTTCCATTATCATTAGTATTGCTGTTCATTGCTAAATAATTTAAATAATAAAGCTCTGCAATTCTTGACTTTTTTTCAAAATCCACATTAAGTGGTGGAAATACGAACATTTGATTGGAGCAAGTCACGTGAATATTAGAAAGATAAAAATGGTTAAAATCATAGAGGTTTGATTGCATAGATCCATAGGCTGATGAATTTAAAACCATAAAAATTACAATGCGTTCGGGTAAGATTCCTCCAAGTACAGAACTGTCTGTAATCGTTGTGCTTCCCTTTGGAGCTATAAAAGACTTTACTAAGACTTTTTTAAATGGTATTTTCACTGCAACAGACTGTAGAATTTGATAATTTTTCAAAGCTATTGACGGTAAAATTGTATAGCGTTTGACGTACATACATGCTTCCTGGAACTTAAATCGGTATTGCTTTGTATCGTCTGCTAAGGTGTTGATTAAAATAAATTGACTTGGTGATTTTGTTAATTTTGTAGTCACTTTGAGGGATAGAAGTAGCAAGTCTGTAATGGTAAAAGCATCACATGCAAGCTTACCAACAAATTCAATTACACTTTGTTTTGCCCACGCGTTTCGCTGCTTAAAAGATGCATTAGTAGCTTTTGCTAATGTTGAGGGGGAATCGTCTTCTATATATCCAGCAAATTTACCTTGAGTTTCTATATACTCTGGACTGGAGTTGAGAATTAATTCTACAATTGATCTGAAGGGATGGTTCATAGACTGGCTAATGACAGTTTCACTGAATGATACCTCAACGGAACTAAATAGACTTGGGAGAAAATTATTGACAACAGCTAAAGTATCAACTGTTGGAGCTGCCCCCTTTCCATCAACTACAGCTCCACGTACATAAAAGAATGTATCATCTAATTTGATAGATAAATTTTCCGTCCCTTCAGCTGTAAATTCGAGTACGGAATGTTCATTGTCCAGAGATGTTTTGCTATTTATTTTTTCCCATACAACATTCGTAATTGAAGCGTCCACTGAATGATCTTTAATAAGAACAGTATCCGAACGGATGGAATGTTTAGTGGAAGACATGATTATGATGTAGGTTAACCAAACAAATTTTGAGAGATGAGATTACGTTTCTTCCTTCCCCCACTTTTTCGATTAGATTTTATAGCTGTGAGTGTAGAAATTGGATTAGATTTTCTTCGTCTTCGTCTTTTTTCCTTCCTTTTCAATTTACGTCCTTTCACACGTCGTCTCCCCACAACACTGCTTCGAGATTTTACACTTCTCCTTCCTAATGGCATTTTACGACGTAAAGCACTTTGATTGTATGATCGTAAACCTGACCCTTTTTGCGGAGGTGTATCATTAAATAGATTAGATTCCACTTTTTTTAGAGTTTCTAACCCTCTTGCTTTAATTGAGTCGCCTATACTACGATCTCCTTGAAGAACATCACTTGCAGTTGCACTAATAAAATCACGTGCATATGGACGAGCTGCTTTTCCAATCTTTTTTATAGTCGGTACTAGAAATTTCCCTATACTTCTGAAGAAATTACCAATTTTTCCTCTTCCGTACTGTACTCTTCGCCTTGTCTGTACAATATGAATATCATTTAAAAAATGATATATAATATATATGTTTCTTACAAAATAAAATATTTGTTATATTATTTACCATGAAATAAGGGAGATCTAAGCTTCCTTCACCGTATTGAAGATCATAAAGAGGGTGAATCGACATTATAGTTTTTTTCGAAATGACAAAACTACAGTAAATAGTCCATTGCTCAAATTAAACGGCTCCCCTGTTTCTGTGAGCGTTGCTATATGAATGAAATTTATTGTAGACGACGGTAGCTTTAAATAATATCGTGGATTAAATGTATAGTGTTTAACACTATTATGTTCTGCAGGTGTGTACGGTATAATTCTGAGAATAGGTGCTTTTGTATTGCACACAGTTTGTTCTTCACAGCAGTTACTGTATACCATCATTAAATGTGAATTTGCTAAAAAGTCTATGGGATTTGGTGAAATGTATTGTCCTTTTGTAAATACTTTATTCGATGGAAATCCATATATAGCAGAAAGTTTATCTGACAGTCTGAGTTCACAATTGGTGTATTTAATGTCGATTAAACTTTGATTTTTATTTTCAGCAAATTTAATATCAATTCTCAATGGGAGTAATGTATCTGTTCCAAACTTATTATTCAAAATTGTAGTTAAATCATTTATTTTTAATGGATGACCTGGTACGTAGAAATTAATTATTTTCTCATCACTTTTATTAGATTCCTTGTCTGTTTTCCAATGCTTTAATTCAATTTTTCGTTCTTCCGATGTTTGATTATTTTCGAATACTCGCTGGGAATGATTAAATGATACCTCTGTAACGGCAACTTCGTACTGCTCCCTATCAAGCTCTAGAGGTTCAGGTAATTGCACTTTAAAATTACTGTTGTTATTTTGTGGGAATAATTCTGTTGAAGCTGAAGAAATTAAGTATACAAAAATTTCATCGTTTGTGTAGTGATAACTCATTTTGATGATGAAAAAGTTGATACACTTATTATAGCATGAACCAGTGAGTTTGCAATGTGTAATGGAATACTAAGTCCAGATCCGAGTGTTGAATTATCAGGTTTTCTTACATGTAGTAAATTGTTTTGTATATACACTATGTAGCCATTTCCAATATGGATCTATAAAAAATCATTACATGTGTGTTACATTTTTTGATTTATTAATATTATTTTTTATAAAATCGAATTACTTTTTATTATACCTGAAATTCGTCGCTACTGCTTATACACCTTCCATTTTGCACACACTTGCATGGATTTGAAGAAGAATTTCTTTTATCCTACATTTAAATCAAAAATTAATTTTATTTAAAAACAAATATTATTACCATGTATGGTTTTTATTTGCCTTACCTCGTCCATTTCCAAATTTTGAATCAAAAAATCTGTTTGTATTATTGAAATAGGACTGCTCAATTTCTTTTTTCCACGTTGTATAAAGTGAAGAATTGTTTGAAATAGTGTAGATTTTTGCGTCATTCTATTGCTCCCATCGAAACAAGACTAAGTTCATTTTTATAAAATGTTGCATTAATTTCTCTACCTTGTAAGTCTTGTAAAATATAAATATATTGATCCTCTGCCCTGCGCACCTCTTTTATTTGAAATATTTCTGATGAGAACCTTTTATTTGCACCCTTTTCAAAAATATTACGTTGTGTTGAAATTCTACAATGTTGTCCTACATGATAGGTTGACGTTTTTGAAAGTTTTGAGTCCTTATTAGAATCGAAAATATAATGAAATATTATACTTTCATTTTCTTTTGTAACTTCTGCTGGTTTTGCTCCAATACTTCTATGCTAAAATTTAATAATAATAATGAAACTTTGAATTTACTCTTGCTATATTTAATTTTTTATAAATTACCTTTGTATAGTTGTAAGTATATACAATATTATCAATAATATTTATCCATTTAAATGATTTGTTATCTGCGTTAAAACGGTGGAGACGTTCAAGGATTGTTCGTATGACTCTGTCGTTAAAAAATAAAAAGTTACAACTTTTATCTATCTATGTAATAATTACATTTATTTTATTATTTTTAACAACCTTTCACATTGAGATGCCTTGATGCCAGTGTGTGTACTGTAGTGATTAATATTATATTTTTCAAATAATTTCTTACAATCTGAGTTGTAAAATTCTTTCCCCTTAAATAAAAAATATATATTTAGTTGTACTACTTTTTAAATTATAATAAATATAGTTGTGTGTTTTACGTACTTTATCGGATAAAAGCTCTTTCGGTGTAAATCGCGCTCTTTTAAATATTTTGGACAATGCTACTGCAACTTCAGAGCCTCGTTTTGTTTTTAATTTTTCAATAAATACATAACGACTAAATGAGTTAATACATACTAAGACCCATGAGAATCCCTTATTATATGTTTTATATTGACCTAACGACATAAGATCGATTTGAAATTGTTGAGTCAAATTTCTAGCGTTAAAGTGACGTCTTGGAAATTTAGTAATTCTTGGTTTGTACTGTGTATACTGTGGAACATACAGAAGGTTTTTAGTAATTTCAGATTTATTTTGTGGTACATGTTGTTTGAATGTATGTACACCTGAAAAGGATCCAATATAATTTGGATCTGTATAATTGGATATAATTGATTTTTCCTCTCTATTCATCTTTTATAGCTACAACAAATAATATTGACTCTCATTTTATGTGTTCCGCTGAGGAGGGGAGAATTGAAATACCATAGCTAATTGGAAAAATTTCCTACTATTTGACATGGTACGTCCCATGCGTTTACCTTTGTTCTCACTCTGATGCGCGTAAAAATCTTGTGAGTGTATATAAGCGGCATGCGTCTGTACATTCTCCAATTCATTCTAAACTTGTACTACCTTAGTCAACTTCTCTGCATTGTATTTTTGTCTTTACAAAATCATTTTTAATACATACCATGACCAGCTTAAACGAGGTGAAACGAGAGTTTGAATACACACGTAATAGACTGACATTGTGGAGGACTTGTATTGGACAGACCAAAAAAGTCAAAGAAATAATTTTTGGTGTGTAAAAAACATGAATACAATAACTCTGGAAAGTTTGTTGTGTAAGGCTTGCCAGTTCTGTTGGTTGAACTATATGTTGTCAAATTTGCAAAGTATAAACTATATGCCGTCAAGTTTGCAAACTGTCATGTATAAAAACAAACAATACTGTACGCGATGTGAATTGCAAGAAAGAAAAAAAGATGAACAAGTACTTGCTAGCTTAAATACAGCGTACGATCAGTGGATTGACTTTGATGATTTCAACGATGTTAGCAATTGGTGTGAAGTAACCCGAAGTTTTGAAAATATCGATTGTTTTGTGTGTAAATTTGATCCTGGTGATGTTTTGTCAGTCATAGGCGAACGGGATGCAGAGTATATTCACAGCATATCTTTGTACGGGGAAACTGTGTACATTTACAAGTACATGCCAGAAATTAAAGTATGCAACTATTGCATGTTTTGGCAAAACTTAAATGTTTTAGAGGATGTTCGAGAATATATTTATGAATACAAAGAAGATGAATATAAAGCATTGCAGTTGTCTATCCCTATAGAATAAATGTTATCCATATTGAAAACGAAATGAATACTCTGCAAAGTTTGTTGTGCGAGGCATGCCAGTTTTGTTGGTTGAACTATATGCCATTAAGTTTACAAACTATTGAGTATAAAAACAAACAATACTGTGCGCGATGTGAAGTGCAAGAAAAGAAAAAAGATGAAAAAGTGGCTGAATGCTTTAATACACCGTATGATGAATGGATTAAATTTGATAAGTTTGACAATATTAACAATTGGTGTGAAGTTACAAGAGTGATGGACAAAACAGATTGTTTTGCGTGTAAATTAGATCCTTATAATAAAGCATCATCCACAGAAGGTCCAGATGCACAATTTGTTCACGACGTATCTCTGTATGGTGAGATTGTGTTCATATACAAGTTCATGCCAGAAATTAAAGTATGCGGTTATTGTATGTTGTGCCGAAGCTCTGCAAAAGTTTTAGAGAATACTCACAAATATATTTTATACTTATACTTATAAACTATGTTTTAAAAAATACTATTATACATGGTATTTATGTATCAAATGAAAGATAGACAGACCGCGATTGTTTCTTTATTTCTCGTGATGACGAAGTTTCATCGTTTCAAACGTCATTCGATTGTGTTTCACTGCTTTGTCAAGTTGTTTAATTAATTAAAGTTCGCGAAAAAACATAAAACGAAATCAAATTATTTAAAAATTCAGTGCTACAAAATGGCATGTTTTACTATTTTTTGGTTATTTATGTATGGTGTGGTTAGTGTGCTTGCTCTCAATCAAACCACGAGTATCCACAGTGACAACGTCATGATGGATATTTTTACGGAAAGTGTCAGTGTGGACAAGGATTTACACAATATTTAGAACGGTAATATTATTACTTTAAATTATTACTAGTTGATCATTTTTATTATTATTATTGAATGTAAAATGAGACTTTTCAGGATTTTTATATGTATTTTTAGTGATACATGTTTATTTTTATATATTTACAGAAGAATTATGTCCCTCAACTCTTGATTGTGAGGAATGTATTGAATTCTGTATCTTTCACAAAGCCTCATTTCCAATATCTGTCCAAGAATCTACCTGCCTACCTGTTGGAACTGAGCCTGGAGTTGAATATCTCATATACGAAACTATAACGGATGTCGAGATGTGTAATGGACATGAAGACAGAAATCCCAGTAACACTTGGATTCCTGGAGGACAAAAGAACTTTTCTAGAACAAGAGTAATGTGGCCACAACATTTCTATCCCTATGAGAATAATAAAAATAGGACTGTTGTCAACAATACTGATTACTATGGAGGATCGGAGTTTACTTTTAACTTTAAAAGCAACAATGACAGTACATCTTGGAATTCAGTTAAAATTATTGACGATTATATTTATCATCTGCTTATTGTTGGTAAGTAATAATTCGCTATATATTTATATTTGTATGTGTAACAAAAAATATAATATTATGATAAAAATAAAAAACGTGAGTGTTGTAGTATACTATCTTGAATTTCGCTAGGAGTATTGATGCTGACGCTGTTGTTGCTGCTATTGATTTTGATCTGTCGTTTCATCAATCAAATAAAAGGGCATGCTGTTTTGCATTTGGAAATGATCAACATGAATCAAATTCAAAACGTCTGAGCTAAGATCATTTTGGTTTTTTACAAAACTATTTTTATTAAAGTGGTACATACCTAATATTTTACTCTGATATTATGAATGATTTATATATATTTTTTCAGTTTACATACTTTTATATTAAATATATTGAAATTATGAGATTGTTAAAAAAAACATTTGATTTTGAACCACTTTTAAATTTTTAAAATTTCTCAAAATAAAAAGCTTATGTTATTGTGTAAGATAATAAAAACAGATAATTATCTCCACGCAGTCTTGTTCTACATATAATTCTAAATAAGAAAAGTGAATTAAAACTTTTGTATAGTGTATAGGTTCGGTGGACGTTTGTGATTTACATGTAGCAACTGACTCATACGTATTCAAATGGTATACAACGTGCCATAACTCCTCACATTTAAATTCATTATATTTCATTAAATATGAAATAAATGCATATTATCTCCACGCAGCCTTGATCTACATATAATTCTGATTAAGAAAAGTGAATTACAACTTTTTTATGATGTATAAGTTCGCCAGCCGTTAACGGAAATGGTGTGGTTACCAATTCATATGTAATCAAATGGTATACAGTGGTCCATAACTCCTTACATTTAAATTCGTCATATTTCATTAAATATTAAATAAATGCATATTATCTCCACGCAGCCTTAATCTACATATAATTCGGATCTAGAAAAGTGAATTACAACTTTTTTATGATGTATAAGTTCGCCAGCCGTTAACGGAAATGGTGTGGTTACCAATTCATATGTAATCAAATGGTATACAACGTGCCATAACTTCTCACATTTAAATTCGTCATATTTCATTAA
Organism: Dicyrtomina minuta; assembly: GCA_949802685.1. NCBI lineage: Eukaryota > Metazoa > Arthropoda > Collembola > Symphypleona > Dicyrtomidae > Dicyrtomina > Dicyrtomina minuta. The sequence continues at coordinate 166,366,405 of OX461808.1, forward strand.
ATATGAAATAAATGCATATTATCTCCACGCAGCCTTGATCTACATATAATTCTGTTTTAGAAAAGTGAATTACAACTTTTTTATGATGTATAAGTTCGCTAGCCGTTAACGGAAATGGTGTGGTTAGCAACTCATATGTAATCAAATGGTATGCAGTTCTGAAACATTCATACAAGAACCGGTTCTAATAGTTACTAAGATGCATGTTGAAATATCTCTCGCGTGTTCTGTATGTTGTAGGAAAAAGTTCATTCATAGGGACAAGTGATAAAAAAAGTACGAGCAGAATTTTGTATCTCTCACACGTTGTTCATTCATGAGGACACGGGAGGGGAAGTTAGTCACGTGGTTTACATGCATTGATTTTTTTTCGGTTTCGGTGCCATTTGATTACACATATCCTCAACAGTCCAGCAAAATACTACTACTACTATAATCGATGCATTATTACTTAATAAATTCTTAACCATTTCTTCTTATTCCGTTTCAATTACTGTAGCCATTGCAGACGGTTATTGGTCGGCTATTTGCCGCTTTTGCCAGCTAATAACCGTTTTAGCCGGCCTGTTACTTAAATTGATGAATGACCGGCTAAAACCCGGACCTTATTTTAAACATGTTCTATAATGCTTCTATTATGCCTAGGGGTTATTTATAACTCGGCATTTATTTTAAACCCGGCGCTTATTACATTTTTTTTCGGACTGACAGCCCGGCACACTTATTTGAGACTCGCCGCTTAATCAAACATTCACGGTATAATTATTTTATTTTACGTTCACTTGAGTAGTCGGTTAGAGTTTTATTTCTAAACAAAACTGTAACATTACTATACACAAAAATACAACTTCACATAATATACTACCTCCATAAACGCGTGCGTATGTTCTGCCTGACCATAACATTCAAGTAACATAAAAAAACTTGTATGCTTTAAAAAAAACACGCACTGTGTATTGCATTACAAAAAACAAGTAGCAAACTGAACTAATCTATTTACTGTGTATTTTATTTATTATATGGGAGTACATACCTGTGTGGGTTATGACGTGTTTCTTCAAATTAGTCAATCCGGTAAATCTCTTTTCACAGTACTGACACGCGTAAGGGCGCTCCCCCGTATGAATGAGAAAATGTGATCTTAATGCCTGAGCATTTGCAAAACCTCTCCCGCACTGCTGACAGATGAAAGGTTTCTCCCCTGTGTGACTCCTGAGTGAGCGAGGGAGTAAACGTAATTACAAATTTTATTACAGTGTCAAGTTCTTTTAATGGATACAATTATTGTAATGTTTTCAGTGAAGGATATTCTGAATATTATTAAACATTAAAAAAAAATAGAACCTCATGTGACGGGTCACTTTCCCACGTTGATTAAATCGCTTCCCACAGAGTGAACAAGGATATGGTCTCTCACCTTTTTTGAGTTAAAAACAAAAATTATGAACGCATCAGAATCATCAATCAAGCATTGCCATAGCATCTTTACCTTTTCTGAATTTAATTCAAGTTAGTATTTATGTGCATTTCTTTTAATAAAAAGCCTTGGCTTCTTTTACAAACAAAAACTATAGAGGTCCTATCCTACATCCCGGGTCCCACATACTGATGGAGACAGGTATAGATAGGTCTATAGACAGTTACTTAATTAGCTACTTGGAATTATAATAGCATATCCATTTTATAAAAATAATTCCATAAATATAAAGATTATACCTGTATGAGTACGCAAATGGTTTTCGAAATGGGATTTGGCGATAAATCCCTGCCCACAATGATCACATTGAAACGGTTTTTCTTCTGGAGTCGAGCAAAACTCATGATACTTGATATGAGCCCGTGTCTTGAATGTTTTGTCACAGTTGCAGCATTTGTACAGCTTTGGATCATCTTGAAGAAATTGAGAATTACATTTAGACATGGTTAATATTTCAATTAACGATAACAAATAAGTAATATACAGGAAGTTCATTAAGTTCAAGGTAGAATATGTAAGAAAACAAGAAAAGAGTATATACAAATAAATCTCAAATCTCACCACCAACGACGTCAATGTAATGAGGAATATTCAATCGATACCGTTTTTGTTTTATCTTCGTTTTTTTCGGCTCTGAACCTGCCCCCTTTACCTTTGCACTCGAGACATTTCCTTCTGTATCCTTTGACTCAATTTGAAGCGTAGCCTTAGGAATTTTATTTTTATGATTTCCGTGGGCTGTTTTTGGAAGTAATTTTGCCAGAGGACGAGGAGCAGGAGATTGAGTGAGAGTCCGGACTGTGAGGAGGGAGGAAGGTGGGAGTGTGAATGGAAGAGGAGTCGACGGTTTTTGAATTTGAACTCGATTTAATATCAAACGTGAGACTGTTGGTACTGGTGCTAATTTTTTCATTTCAAGGTCATCATTATTATTAATATTATTGGAAGTAAATAGTGAATCTCGGGCAGGAGCTGGGCTTGGCACTCGTGACCCTTCCGGCTCCGGTTCCTCTTCCTGTTCGGCTGATAATGCCATTCTACCTTTGGCCTGGTTAAAATTGTTCCTCCTTATTTTATTCCTTTCATTACTGACATTGGCAAGATTTACACGGATCGAGACGGGAGTGATTCGCATCCCACTATCATTCAGCTTCAGAGATGTCTTTCTTTTCTCAAGTATTTTAAGGTCAGTCTTTTTTAACACACATTGTTGACAGTAGTTATCACCCTTTTCCAAACTGCGGAAGAAGCAACCTCGACATTTGATGTGTCCACATGCTTCTTGGATCGGCTTACAGTTCCCGCTGTACTCTTTTAGGCACTGGGGACATGACTTAAGACCTGAAAATATGTTCAAAAATGTATTAAATCATTCCTGCAAAAAAAATTCAAATCGGAGTACGGCACATACAAATCAAAATAAACTAACCAATTTCATTTATTTTCATCATCAAGGTCTCATTTCCATTTCCATTCACTGCCCCCGTCGCCGTCGCATTATTATTAGCTCCATTCATCTTGGCTGGTGGACGTCCAGGTCCTCGTTTTTTCTCACTTCCATGGCCAAAAGCCCCAAATGGTAAGATAAATTCAGAAGCAGCCCGAGATTCAGAATCAGAATCAGAACCAGTTCCTGGTGGTAGAGATTCTAAAATTGACAGGTCTCCCGTATTCCCGTCCGTGGGCATCGTCATCGACTGGCATTGACTTATTTCTTTCCGTGGAGAGCGCGATCCTTTTCCCTTTTTTTGAAGAGGATAGTAATATTCCTGGAGTTAAAACTTGCTCTTGCGGTGTGACATTTAAAATTTTAGTGTCTTTAGTAAAAGTTTGCTTATTTATCTTCTTTTTTTATTTAAAAATGTATTTAGATTTTATTGCCTACTTAAATTTAAAGGTGCATTTTGTTACAAAAGCACAGTAAAACTGTAGAACACAGAATAGTGATGTATTATAGTGAGCGGGCGAACACGAGAATATTCACACTGGCACTGGTAACTGCCAGTAGTGCCAGTGATATATCCCACAATTTTAGGCAGGTTCTCAGTAATAACAGGAGACAAACTGACGAACTATATAACAGTTGAAATGGCACGCAAGTGTAAAATGCTAATTAAATACTTATTTTTTAAATGGGCGAAATGACAAATTTGCACGCTTTTTTTAAAGGTTGAAGGTGTAACTTGTTATATTTGCATGTGTTAAAAATTTTTTACTTCCGTGTTTTTAAAAGGCTTAAAACTGTTTTTTGCATATTTTTTGATAGAATCTATGTATAAGTAGTAGTATGTATATTGTTATATTTGCAAATTTTGTAAACACTGTTGGTTGTGTTGTAAGTGTTACGACATTTAATTTAGGATAATGAATAATTACTCAATCTAGTTACTTACTTACCGCCTACTGCCACCTGCCACTTGTCACGCTTGCTTGCAAGTAACTTGTAAGTCCGAATATGAATCTTTTGCCCACACTAGATAATTATATTGCATCACAAGTGTAACCAAAATGTTAATGTGTCAATGCAGTTGAATTGTTATAACTAACTTCTGTAATCCCTTAGATTTAATAGAGTGCCATTTTAACTGTTTCCTTTATTTCTGCCTGCCAGTATCAGAATCAGTCTAACTAAATAGACAAAATCAGAGGCAGTCAGCAGTTGACTGTAGGACGGTCAGCGATTGGCAATACTCATTTGCGAATTGAATCAACTTAAAAGTCAACAAGAAATCAATAGGAAAGAAGAAAGAAAGAAAGAAACCAGCAAAAGTCAAAGTCAAAATTCAGAAATATTCAGAATGTTTTAATACTTTCCGCAACTCTTTCCAGTACTTCAGGACTTCAGTAGCCCAAGTCCAAGGATGAAAAGGTCTATCCAACTTCTTTATTTATTATTTCCAAAATCCAAAGTTATTTTTGTTTTTGTATTTTGTCTTGCCTTATTAATGCCTTACTACTTCTAACTAGTTTATTTAGCCTTGCCCTAATGCATTATTACATTCGCATTGCCAATTTGTAGTGACGTAAATTGTAATTATCATGAATCGATAACATATTAGGTATAACTATTTAATGTTTTGTTTGCAATATTGGATTAAAGAAATTGAAAAGTTTCTGAGGGTCCCGTTTCCGCTATTATTGAATTATGTATTTGCATTAGAGTTGCAATTTGTTAACAATTATTTTTCCCTTATGAGATTTACTATAGGAGAAGTAGCACATCTACACTTTTTATACGTGTAAAAGTGGTAGAAAAAGTGGACGTGTAGGCGTACACGCTTATTACACGTTCAATGTACGTCAATTTAAACACGAATATTTAGAAACCTAATTTAAACGTTGAATTATAGGCTATAGTACGCCCATATTTCAACGTGTTCATATACACGTCTAAGAGACGTGAATTCAACGTTCATGGATACTCGCGCGGTATTCATATGAAAATTACGAAGGGAAGGCATGCGCAGCACGCTTGGTGGTAGAGAAGAGAGCGACCAGCACGAGGAAGGACAGGCAGTCATGGCGGAGCAGTAGTAGAATCCTCAGCTGGAACGGGATTCTACTTTTCTTAGTATCGAGGGTACTTTAAAAGTGGGAACCTCTTTTTTACATGAATTAAATAGCCTTAAGTGTGTTTTAGTTTTATTTTAAATATTAGTGTATACCTATTTATTGTAGCAGTAGTAAACCTTAAATGAAACAGTGCAGTGCCTACTTTGGAAATCATAGTGAAATATTGCAATTGTGTCGATATACTTACCATTAGTTCGCAGCCGGGTTTTCAATACTTAGGGGTTGGCTATTTATAATGTATAAGGCAAGTCGTAGGTGAGATCGTACAATAATAACAGTGTAGTTTGTCTGGGATAAGAACTTTATCAAAATAGTTCGTAATAATTACCTTGATTTCACTATCCGGCTTAGTAGAAGGATGACTTTTAGTCTAAACTCGAGTTAAAAATAGTTAACTCGAGTAATCTACAGTAACTGTAGTTAAATTGGGTTTTCAATTTAATTCTGGTTGAAGTCACTAGCCGAATCAAGGTTGGCTTATTTGTACCCGTGTCTACACTTTTATTATGAACGATATCACCGGCTACTGACTGCCACTGCACTGCTATTATTTCTAACAAATAATCGGGATTATTTGGTTTTATTTATCAGCATTATGCTAATATGTTGCTGTACTCCCAAACAACATTATAGGAGCATATTCAAAAATTGCAATAAACACGGCAGAAATCGTCTGTCTGATCTATAGTGTGCAAGTTTTGTTTTCCCACTATCAGTTAGATAATGCCTACAACATAGTAGTACTACATAGTTTAAGTGAAGTCCAAGTGCCAGTTGTGTGAAAATCCGATTTATTTTATAAAGTTATGTCGATAGATAATTTTAAAACTACAGTGAATAATGTTATGACCGCTTGACTGCTATTTGTTGATCGCATTATTATGAATCTTTCTGTTTTACGAGTGGTGTTGAGTGTTGATAAAGAAAAAAATGAATTACTATTTTGTGATTGGGTCAGTGATACGTTTAAGATGTATGTTATTATTGTTTCCTGATCAATCGTTGTAGCAATAAAAATATAAATAATAAAATACAGATTTATTAGAAGCTGGTTGAATTATTTCGTGTCCTAATCGTTAGTTTCATAATGTTTTTTTTTGTAAATTTAGCTATTTGCGAAAGCAAAATTCATATTCAGGGGCCTTCGTGCATACGTTTATTTAAGGTTGAAATATGAACGATGATTCAGCGTTGCTACAAGAAACGTGTAAATGGAAACGTTGAATACCCGTGTAAATACATGGTATAAAACACGTCTAATCACCCGGACATTTACACGGCGTATACACCACTTTAGACCCAAAAATACACGTCTTTTTAACGTAGATTACCCCTATTTGCAACGTTGAAAACACAGCGAATCAACGTTGATGTGCTACTTGGGAACATCCTGTGATTGCACACAATTGTTCTTGAAGTCGGGCACAACATTTTCTAATGTTAAATCACATAGGAAAAAGAACAAACTACTTACATTGTTGATTGTGCACAAATTACAACACTAATTTGCATCTGCAAACTGCATTTAAAAATATAAGCAAATCGGTTGCTAACTTCAATGAAAGATGTGTACTGGTATTTTGTTTATTGAAATAAATATTAAATAATTTTTTACATAGAATAAGAATCAAACTGACCAATGATCATTGACGTATGTCGGTGTTGTACAGTATTTTTGCTGAGATTAGTACATGTTATAGCTTTATTAACTCTTCTAGAGTTAGGTAAAGCCAAAATAAAAAAAATCAAGCATATTACACTTACAATAGGTAATTCAAGGAGTAGGTAGGTGGTAAAAACACGAAATTTTGATGATATCATTTGTGAACGCTCCCTAACTTTTCAGTTGCTCACTGCTGACTGTTGATAAGTGTGAAGTGTCAGTGTCAGTGTTGACTGGCATTGCCTGTACTGCTGAATGTCAACTGTATAGCAAGCGAGTGTGATTCCTACCTATCTACATAATTTAGCGGATTTTTCACGATATCGAAATATTTGACCCATTTTGAAGTGTTATATACCATTCGAAAGGTAACGACGAGTAGAATCCAAATAACGGACTCTGCACGATTTTACTCACAAATTTTCAACATTTGTTTTTTAAAAACCGTCAATTTTTTCGAAAATTCCGCCTAAATATTTTTTTAAGCGTCCGAAGCCTAAAACAAAATACCCGTTTTCTTAATTTTTCAAGGGCTTTAAAATGATATATCATACATTACTATCACTCAATTTTGAAAAAAAAATAATTCAGTTTTTTAATTACAATTAAAAATTAATCATGACCTGACCTCGAACTACAAGTTCAATAGGTTCGCTTATTAATTCCAGTTTCACTGGTATATCGTTCATATCTGCATTCATTGACCGACGGGTTCAAATTTCGGATTTAAGATTTGGCGGGAAATTCAAAAAATGTACTTTTCAAAAACTGAAAATCGCCTGGAGGCATTTTTGCCTGAAACATTTTTTATTAACATTTACAAGTCTCACTCATTACTTACTCTTTCACGGCTACTTCCCCTTAATTTAAAGGTTATAAATTGACCCGGCAAGAACTGCCTAACGTTACTGTTAAGGCTGCCATAAAACAAGGGCTTTAGCCCTTGTTTTTTTTATAATAAAATAACAAATTAATTCCCAACCTAATGGATCTAACTAACTGGTAATAGTAAGACATTAAAGAAGTCAAAATATAATATTTAATTTCATTGGCCTTTTACTTAGCATTTACACAACATTATTATTTGTGTTAGACTTTAATTGGAATTAACTTGTAAATGTAAGGTGCCATACGATAAGCGAGACCAATGATGGTAGGTAACTAATTAAAATTAGCAGTTAAACATATTAGAACAATTAGTTTAATAATGGATGATAGTTAATAGAATAACTAAATAAATGTTTCTGAGTGAGACAGTATTTAATTTAATTTCTATATGTTGAGTAAATGCTTTTGTACTTAAGTACATCTTATGCGTGTTACCTTCTGACCGTAAGTTTTTTGAATATTCAAATAAAGCTTAAATTAGCATGCTCACTAGCTGGCTGTCTGTATTATGTACACATTATATTGTCTATCTGTAGAGCACGGTTTCCGAAAAGCTAAATTCAAAATTCGAAACAACATATCTAATTACTTTGGTGCTAAACCTTCTTTTACATTATTAACGTGTGTAATACGAAAATGATACGCATGTACATTGACTCTAAATATAATAAGAATAAGCTGTATCCATTTTAAGTTAAATACAAAATAAACTATCTACAATTTAAAAAATTAGAATACCATTCATGACCATGAGTCTCCAAGCAGGTAAACACAACATTTTATACATGTTAAAATCAAACGAATGAAACAATTTAATTCTTTTAAGTAACAAGCAAATAAAACACTGCACATTTTAAAACATGTGAATAGAAAATTTTGAATTTTTCAAAAATTCATATCTTATTATTAGCATATATATGTCATTTAGAGTTTTTTTTGACATATCTCGTTTTTTTCGGTTCATTTTAAACCTAGGCTAAACTGCATCCGGTACATTTTGATTCTTCATGAATGATACGCATGTTAATTAGTAATTATAAGTAGTAGTGATCCGGGCACCGGAAGTTAGCTTTATGAGTTTCATTTTTAGATGCTGAGCTTAAGCATCTATAGGAATGGCTATGTCCGTCCGTCTGTCTGTCTGTCTGTCTACTGTTCTTTATGCGCTACAGGTCACAGTTTTTAAGCGATATTCGTCAAATATTTTTTAAATGGCCACAAATGCGAATGATAAGTGCCCTATTGTTTTTGAGAGCGATCGAACTAACCAAATTTTCACAATTAACAGTTGACTAGACCCACTTTTTCAGTCATCTAAAAGCATTGGAGAAAATGGGTGATTTGCCGCTTTGCATCAGCCAAATGCACCAGCTAAATGGTTACCTTACAGGCGCCAGTCAATGCACCAGAAACATGCACAAGTCATCAGCACAAGCTACCCGCAGAAGTTACCTGCACCCACAAAGTATCCCTAAGGGGGGAGGTGTACTTGGGGTCACCCAAGAAGACGTCCCAACAATGTCAACTATTTTTTCTTAAACCATGAAAAAACTTTAAATACTTGCACCTCCCACCCACAAAGTATCCCCTAAGGGGAGGTGGTGTACTTAGGGTCACCCGCGGATGACGTCCCTAAAATCTAATTTGTGTTTGCTAAAACCATTGAAAAACTTCAAATACTTGCACCCCCACCCTCAAAGTATCCCCTATGGGGAGGGGGTGTACTTGGGGTCACTCACAAATGACGTCCCAAAAATCTTAATTTTCTTCTTAAAACCATTAAAAAACTTTTAATACTTGCATCCTCTACCCACTTAGTACCCCCTCAGGGGAAAGGTGAACTTAGGGTTACTCACAAATGACGTCCCAAAAATCCTAATTTTCTTGCTAAAACCATTAAAAAACTTTAAATACTTGCACCCCTACCCACAAAGTATTCCATAAGAAGAGGGCGGGGGGGGGGAACTGGTGTTCACTAACAAATGACGTCCCAAAAATCTTAATTTTCTTGCTAAAACCATTAAAAAACTTTAAATACTTGCACCCCCCACCCACGTAGTATCACCTCAGGAAAGGGGGGTGTACTTGGGGTTCCCAGTAAGTATCCCCTTAAGAAGGAGTGGTGTACTTAGAGTCACCCACAAATGACGTCCCAGAAATCTTAATTTCTTTGCTAAAACTAATAAGAAACTCTAAATACTTGCATCCCCAACCCCACGAATTATCTCTTAGAGGAGGGGGGGGGGGGTTTAAGAATAAAAACAAGTCACAATCTTAAAAATATAAATATTTCTTATACCTAATGCTTTACCAACCGCAAACTAATGCTCCCCCACTCAACAAATCATCCTTTTTAGGTTCAGAAGGGCGGGGCGGGGGGGAAGGATTCAGGATCAATCGTTAAATACGTCCGAAAAATTTAAAGCCTCGAACCTAAGGTTGGAATGGAGCACGCGACACCTAGATTCCCGTCTACAGCAATGAATCAGTAATGGCCTGAGCTAAGAAATCTATGATACGAATCTGTAAGCGTGTCAGATATGCAACACATAAGATACATAGAGTCCAGTCAGCAAGTTAGCTTTGTTTCCTGTCGTTCCAAAAGAAAGTCCTGCTACGTTTCGTGTCTTGCAAAAGAGCCAGCTGCTTTTTGTTTTGACGACGTTAAGGCTGGTAGGGGTCAGACACAAATGGGGTTGCTTATCTTAAGAGTGGGTCACTTGACATTCCACCGTCAGGGCATCCATTCAAGCAATGCTTAAAAAGGTGACAAGCAGTTGGGTAGGCTTATAATTTTGGTAAATTTATGTGTCGTCATTTGTGTCCGTTCCCAAAGCTGGTCAAGCATACGAACTTAATATTTTAGGTTTGCTATCTTGTATTTGAATTACACTCGGAAAAATCTATGCTTATCTGCATCGAGCACGGAATGTCGGCAAAAACCAATTGCAATATACCATGATATATTTAACGTGGAATGAAAAACGGGTGAAATTCACGACTTTTTAACTTTATGCTGTAAACATACGCACGTTGATCGTAAAAGGGAAGTGACCGTTCATAAATAACTTCATTAGAAATTTCTATTTTAGAAAAGCCACCCCAACTATTTTTACTTCATGCTGTGAACAAACGAACGAAGCTTATAGATAGTTGATGACCAACCAATAATGGCGTCATTCAAATCCTCAATTTTAAGGAACATAGTTTAACCGAATGGCACGCAGTTCGTAATTTTTAGTGTCCAGTAAATCTTATACATAAGTTATTTATAAATTATATTTCAACTTCGAGGGTTACACAAGTTAGGAGACATGCAAATGGCGTCATTTAATTATTTTAATTATAGGAATCTCTTCTGTCTTTAGTTCAAAAATGAAATTAATAGATATTCCTAACACCGTCTTTTTCTAGCATACATACAGGGATCCTTCATAAATGACGTCATCACAAAATCACCATTGTAAGGATCCTTGTTAGTGCTGAATGCAAAATTTGGTAGATTTATATCTTCAAAATCTACTTTTACTAGTAAACACACAATAATTGTCCATAAAAAAAGTCGTCTAAATGTCATCATTTAAAAAACCACCCGTTATCAGTTTAAACATTAGGTAATATAGTATTTTCAGCATGAAATATTATTATTGTACATATTAGGATCGTCCAACAATGTCGTCACTAAAATATGGCACTTTGGAGGGTATAGAGTGTATTGTATGTAAATAATGTGAGAAGATGCATCAATTGACTAAAGTCAATATTCGCTGTAAGCTCAGCATCTACTTCGGGCCGGCCCGAACGAACGAACGGTGGGCAAATCCTGCGCGAAGCGCCGGATTTTTTTTGTATATCTGCTTTTTTTCAGACAATTACATGGATTTCTCAGCCGAGTCAGGTGGTGAGCTTGACATAGAAAACAATAAAAACAAAAGAGTTCTGATTTACAACAAAAGGAAGATAATGACGATGTTCACCCTGTACCATTCTCTACGGCACGTCAACTCTGCGAAGATGTAAGCTTAGCAGGTTGCTATATTACTAAAATATATTAACAGTGACTTTGTACCTGTACGTTTAGCTTGTGCACACAATATTGTGTAGTCAGTGACAGTAGCACAAATAAGGTACCAATCTTCTGGTGAGTTGTCAGTCATCAAATGAATTGTTTATATTGATGAACCATCATACTTTTCTGTTTTGCAGGAACTGTCATTCATTTTTCGTAACTTGGTCATCACCACACAAGACCTGCTCAATTTCAGACGTGTGAATAAAATGTGGTGTGCAGCGGCCACAGCATGCCTTCGTCAAAGAGATACATCTTTAATATGCATTACACTGGTGGACAGGCAAATTTCAGCAATTCCTCAAGGAGACAATAATAATCATGATCCAGACCAAGAAGCTTCTAATGACACCGTCACAATATTTTTCTGCCGGCATAAATACAAGAATTCAGCCTTAACTCAGCTCAGGGAACTCATCAATATAATGTCAAATTCCACAAAATTCCCATCGACCAATGTTCACCTTTATTGGAGCGGCTCAAGTGTCCCAAACTTCAACAACTATCCGGATTTACTCCAGTTCTTAGAACTCCACAGCTCGAATATTAAAGCACTAGGTCTGCATGGAGTCCTATCCTATGAACTACTATCCGATATCCTATTTATTTCTTTACCAAAGCTGGAACGCCTTGATTTGAGCAAAGCACAATTAAAGTACTTGGATGAAATGGATGTTGACTACCTGACAAGAAAAGGATCGACGTTGGTTTGTCCTCGTCCTCCGTTGAAGTCTTTAATTTTGAGTGACTCATTTCAAGAAAATCTCTTTCCGCTCCTGTGTCCCCCTTTTAAATTGAGTAGCGTTCACAATGTTAACTTTTATTTATTATTACTTATAATATACATAAATATTTCCTTAATAATTCTTTTATTGTATTCATTATATGCAACAAAATCATTAGATTCAAATCAATCTATCTGTAATTATTTTCAAATTACAATTCTTTGTAAGGGCGGTAGTGACTCACACTACCGCCCCATCTCACAAAAATATCTACATAGACAAAAATACAAATACGCAGATAATTCTCCTTCAGAGAATTATCCATGCATCAGCTATTCTTACTTGACCGTACGTGCCTAAGCACCTACATCTAAGAACGTTGGGAACAAATAACCCCACTCCCTTTCTAATTTTATTGCTCTGTTATTGCTAACAGAAGCACCATTCATAAAACACAAAGCTACCAATTCCAAGTAATTATCCATATACTTACTAACAAGTACATAGGTATGTATAATTACTTCAACTGACAACTCACTGTTTTTATTGTCACCAATGACTGAATTAGACAGCTCTGCTTGTTAAAAGTAAAGCACCATTTCCTCCCTTAATTTTAAACAATCCGTCTAAATTACAAACTGAAAAATAAAGAGAGAACACAATTCGAATACAACCCGAGCGAGCCGGACCTCTTATTTCTTCTTCATAAGAAATCATAGATACTTATAAAAGTTCTCACAGAGATTTTCCTAATTAGTATCTAAGCATACAAATACACAGTAAAAGTCCTCCCAGAGGTTTTTACAGCTGTATCTATCATACAATACAACTCACAATTCATACTTTATGAGTTTGTAACAAGCTACAATTTAGAAAGTCCTTCCAGAGGGTTTCAATAAAAAGCTCATGGAAATTATATAAAAACGGGAACCGACTAACCGGACACACACACAACTTGACCAGCTTTTATACGTTGTCATGCACATATCTACCCTGTAGAGCAAAGAAGGAGCCCGCTACCCAGACGGATCTGGAGTGACTGCAGCACTTTAGACCTCGCTCCCGAATTTTTCCCAAGGACGCCAGGACGGAAGGACGACACACAATAATCTTCTCACAACCATAATTCTCCTGGACTAATTCTTACAAAATCACAAGATAATATCTACAAAATAAAATTGTTATAAAGTCCTCCCAGAGGTTTTATTTCATTTTTTATTCAAAATCCGAAAAGAGCACACAATAACCCTGTGATTTTTAGTTAAGTTCTCCCAGAGGTTTTACTATCAAAATCTACACATTTGGTGTGTTGTAAAGTCCTCCCAGAGGTTTTACTTCACTTTAAAAATAATTCGGAAGGATACAAGTATCCAGCAATTCTTTGTAAAGTCCTCCCAGAGGTTTTACTTATAAAATCCACAATAATCCTGTAAATTGTTGTAAAGTCCTCCCAGAGGTTTTACTTATAAAATCCACAATAATCCTGTAAATTGTTGTAAAGTCCTCCCAGAGGTTTTACTTCATATTTCATAAGGGCACACAATAACCCTGTGGCTTATTGTAAAGTCCTCCCAGAGGTTTTGCTTAAGTCTACAATTCTACAAAACAAAACTGTGCAAAGTCCTCCCAGAGGTTTTGCGTAAGTTATTTTTTTTACAGGACCAACAAAAGCATACCTTCACAAATCGGTAGTAAATTCCTCACTCGGCCCTACAATACAAGCAACAAAGAGGAACATACAAGTCCATCAGCAAAGCACCTACCAAACTCCGAATTAACCCTGCACTGACCAAGCCAACTTCATAACCTTAAGGAGGGCCTGATCAACCCCCTGGACAGGACAAATAAACCATATGTCACAAACAAAAGGACCGGAATTCCCATCCAATCCAAAGTCAGTGAGCGATATTGACATAACAATCGCACCATTTCCAAAAATAGTACCAATACCTCCGGCATTACAACAATTACCCTCTGAACAATTTTACACTCAAAGCGAGGAGACAAATTCTCAAGGTTCATACGACTATCACTGGACCACAAATCCAAAGGACTTAATCAAAGCTGCTAGGCAATTCTACACCACAGAATACACTACCACCTGTACTTATTACGACAAATCCATAGGTGATATCTACAACGAACAAGACCAGAAAACCGAGGCCTGGAATACGAAACTAAAATCCCTCAATTTCATAATTACAAACCAAGAGGATTTTATACGTAGACGTCAATCTACTCCAGAACCAGACAATATGGGCTCTCATTCAGACCATACTGCAGCTCTCTCTCTCCTTTCCAATCCCATTGCTCCCCTGCCACAACTGACTTTCGCACGCCTCTCAGGCTTTCAGAATTATGACCACTGGAAAAACCGATTTGACCAACAAGCCAAACTAAATGTACTACAATCACTTTTTAATGACTCGCTCAAACGCCCCGCCATCACAGTCGAATCCTCGGACGCAGCATATGCAGACCAACACAAAGCACAAGAGGATTGGGATTTACAAAATATAATGGCCATTGAGGTCATCCTCAACTCAGTCAACCAACAAATAGCACAAAAACTAAACTGCTACCCAACAGCAGCTGGGATGATGAAATTTTTGAATACACAATATTGCAAGACTCCTCCCACCAAACGGACGGAGCTCCTCCTCAAACAAGTGAACCTCAAAATATAAACTACAGGCTCCAACTATCTAGCCGAATTACTTCGTATTCGCGAAGAATGCAAACAAGCCGGAGCGGATGTCCCCATCGGACTCACAACCGCATTAGCCCTAAAAACCCTTACAGATTTATACAAATACAAACACTTCCTAGTCACATGGTACGCCTTGGACGATAATGCGCAAACGGAAAAAAAGTTCCAATCATTATTAAGCTCAACAGACAACACAATGGAACCAGAGGAGGGCAGCAATCTTAAACCCACAGTTTCAGCACTATCCGCACAATCTCAGAGACGTCCTCGTCCTCGAGAAAATGACCTTAGAAGGCAACCCCAACTGGCTCACAGAGAAAAAGCTAAAACAATGGGCAGGGGGTCAACAAACAATGACAATAAACCCCCAATAACACTAAACACGGATAGATGCGGACACTGTCTTCATCCTGGACACAGTGAAGCAATCTGCATTAATAAGAAATTGGGCCATCCAAAGGCCACAGAGTTCCCTATACCTAGGCCTTATAACTAGCAATCTTCCCTAAGAGGACATGGTTCTGGAATCAGAGGAAGGGGTCGCGGACGAGGTCGTGCACAATCTCGCCGCCAAACAAACAATCAACCCGGAAACAATCAACCTGGAAACAATCCACCCGGAAACAATCAACCCGGATCGACCAACGAAGGTCAAGGAGGGTCAGGCCAGCAACCAGCTGCCTTACTTGCCGCCTCCACAGAATCTGTTCACAGTGAAGCAGAATCAGTACATTACTACTTAACAGATGAGGAAGAAGTTCCAGTGGACCAAGGTAGAAACATGCTACCCCACAATTCGGAATTCATTGCTAACAATGCAAGGCAGTACCGTTCGCATGCATTTATGGTACGTCCAAGCCCAAAACCCTGTGGCAATCCCCGCAGATCAAATCAACAAATCAAGCCACCTCAACTCGTGTACAATATAGCAACCAACTGCTATATATTCAGAAGCATAGAACAGGATCTTTACCTCCTACCAAAAATCCACAAATGTAAAGTAGGACTATGTATACCTGAACACCTTGTCCGACCTTTCCAAACTTCAGACACAATTCCTACCGGAAATCCCGATGAACAAGAAGCCATTGCCCAAGGTTTTGAAGTATTACCTGGCGCTACTCTGGACATACTAAGTGAATCAGACGACCCTCTGACTCCGTCCAGAGACATAAAAAGGAAAGAACAATCCAAATCACCAAATCTAAACCAAGAGTCCGAAGATGACCAAGAGTCAGTCTACAATTTAACTCTAGTGGTCGATGACCCTTCAGACTCTCCAAAACGACAAGAAAAGGAGGGACACACACCCCCTGGGACCCCGCCCACTTCACCTGGGATCAACCCTGATACAGACAAATACAAAATACCTGACCCATACTATGTTGTACAGACACTTCAAACTTTAATGGAGGCCCTACAAACCACCCTATTGGTAGATCCACTTGACAAAACTTTAGTGGATTCAATCAGTAGTTGGATAGCCAATCCAAGCCATAAAAGATGAACAGTGATGAATAAACTCACCCTACGATTGGAAAAGCATGCTCAGAATTCATTAACACAAAAAGCAGCTCAACCTAGTTTATCGTCTTCCATAGCACAACAACCCTTACGAGATACCCCAGGGACAATCCCCACCACAACCGT
The DNA here is from genome assembly GCA_949802685.1 of Dicyrtomina minuta. NCBI lineage: Eukaryota > Metazoa > Arthropoda > Collembola > Symphypleona > Dicyrtomidae > Dicyrtomina > Dicyrtomina minuta. The sequence continues at coordinate 166,383,160 of OX461808.1, forward strand.
TCAGGAGGGCAAAAAGAAAAAAGGAAAGAAAAACAAACGTTCAAACAAAGCGACACCACTACCCTCACCTCCAAGGACGATGACCGTTCAAACTCAACAAAGATTCTCACCCCTTCATCTTGATTCCAATCAACACAGAGCGATCAAGACTTATTATGACCTCACCCACACGGTCAACAGTCATTTCAAACGACATTGGGTATCTCCACAATTACCAGTAACCACTAGAGTTCTACAGAGCCATCATCCCTATGCTCATATAGAACAATACATCCCGCACCTGAATGCACCCGCAGTAATGGCGGTTCGCGACACTCAAAATCCAATACAAAGTGATCAGGACCTATGCCACTGGCCTCAGAATGATGATGACCACTCCACTTTCGACCCATGCACTTGGAGAAGCCGGACTCATGAATTAATCAATCATGTACTAACCCTGTACACTAATCAGGATACTCTGGAACACGACGCAGAACAACCAACTGCAGTCGAGGGACTCACATTCAATCCACAAACCCTATGCTACCAAGTTTCATCCTCGTCAACAACACAAGACAGTTTACGAGTCGCACCTTTCAAATTTGACCTGGACCATGTCTGTACCAAAGAATCCCGTTGCTTTCCAGCAAATCTCGTCAACAAAACTATGATGCGGAGGACAAACCCTCCTAAGAAACCACTTCCTTTTCCTGACAATACAAAACGGACACCAAAATGGGAACTCAGACATGCGTACATGGTTCGACCCATTCAAAAAGGCTACTCTACCAAAATGACAATTATTAATGACCTCACAAATGGTCAGGAAGTCACACAAAACAAGGACAGAAAACCCCTACCAATAATCAACTGCCACAATATACCTGATAAAGCTTTCCACTTCGCGATGGACAATTTTTACCGCCGTGCTAAATTAAACAAGGAAGCGGGACGAACATCACAATAGGTGCAGACTCCAACTGTGATATCTGTCGTCGCCCAGGACGACCAGTACCTCCCGAAGACCTCAACAAACCATATAACGGCCCCGACCACCCAGTAACCATCGGAGCTGTCCTCATTCTCAAATTAGTACAGGTCTCAACAATCTCATCACATGGCAATCAAGATGCACTTCTAATAATGGATGCGTCATCCGAATATGTACAGGTTACATTTCTTACCCATCTCAATAGGGATCAAATTCAAAATGGCGTTAAAAAGGCAACTAAATGGCTTCAATCCAAGGGACACAACCCCACCGCCATTGAGATTCACTTTCGGCCTCCCTTCGACGATGCGTCATTACTTCAATGGAGCGCTGACAACAATTTGACAATACAATCTCCTATATACACACAACTCATGGAGCGCGTCACCTATCAATTAAGGGACGCCACCATGACTATGCTGATACAATCCAATATCACAGATCAATTCTGGGAAGATGCATTCCGCACAGCAGTGTATATCGACAACAGGATAATCAATCATACAGACATCATTACCCCCTATGAATGCGTTCTACGATCCGCACCCCGGATCTGCCACTTACAAATATGGGGCACCCCTGCCTTCGTGAAAACTATAAAACACGGTAAAATGACTGGCGACACCAAACAAGGATACTTAATGGGATACGAATGTGACAAAAAACGCTCTTATTTTTTTGACTCATCAAATGGACAATACTCCTATGAACATGTACTTGACTACTTCCCATCACGTAAACCAGTAGCACCACCTCAAGAAATGCTACACAGAAATTGGATCTTTTTTAAGGTGCCAACAATACAACCACTTCCGTGTCATCAAGAAATGACTCCAGTCTCCGTACAAATTGACACTCACACAATGCAACGCTGCTTCCGGGCAGTTATTCATGAAGAAGTAGAATCAGTCCATCAACCACGGCTTGACGAGGGACCATGCCTAGCAGACTTCTCGATTACAATCACTCCTGATGCTGATGAACCATCACCTGCGTTCTCCCCAATTTCCATTAGGCCTAAACCATCTTACAAACGAGACCCTATGTGGACTGCACATCTGGACCCAAGAGACATTGACTTTAACGATGACGTTCTCTGTCTAGATGCCCCATCAATTGACCTACTTGACCTGGTCAAGGATACCAATATCCCAAGAAAATACAGAGACAAACCGAAACGTCAACCAAACAAGGTTGCCGTAGCGAGATGGCTTCAGGACACACCGTCTAAACAGCCCACTTCCTATGTACCAGACTCTCCCACTTATTCTGGGACCACTGACTCTGTGTTCACCTACAACATTCAGAAGACAATACCAAACACAAAAGACACTGATGCTATCCCGCCACAAGAGGATCTACCCTCGGTTGTCACTCCAATCTACATCCCGAAAAACTATGAGGACGCTATTTCCTGCCCTAATAGAGACAATTGGAAAGCGGCCATGCGCCATTCAATGCTAATCATGGCTGGTCAAGATACTTGGGACTACGTAGAATCCAAAATGGTTTCAAAACAAAACCTACACAAGCCTATCTGGACATACTCCGCGGATGGCGCTACAGGCCAATTCAAGGCCACACTTGCACTTAATCTTGGTTCGAGAAATCACCGTGGATCTGAACTCAATCCGTTCCCCACTCCACCGGATCTTACTCTAGTCAGATTACTCTTATCTGATGCAGCCACATATGGGAAGCACGTATTCAAATTTGTGCTTGACAAGAATTTTCAATCAAAAGGGACACCTCATACTCCCACCTATATGCAACAACCTCCAGGATTCCGGCTCCAAGATCCTAGTGACCTTGTATGTCGTCTCAAAATTTACCCAAGACGACCTACTCAACAATTTGAAACATGCTTAACATCCATTCTTGTCACTAATGGCTTTCACAAAAGCGACCATGCTTCACATCTCTTCGTGAAAAAATATATCAAAGGCACAACCGACCATCGTATATTCATTTACTGGCACGAAGACATCGTATTGGTCACTGCAACTGATGCTCAAGGACTCCACCCTCTAGCGAATCAATTTGACTTTCTTCATCTCCATGAAGAAAAACAATTTAAATCTTTGTTCGACATGGTCATTTCGGTATACCCCGCCATGATACAAATAAGCAGCACAACTCGCATTCAAACTCTCAGAGACCTTTTCATCATTGAACCTCCAGAGGACAAACTAGAACCTCTCTTGTACACCTACAATATAGAATCAGCTGGTCGTAAGGACTATGAATGTGTCCATCACCGAGTCCTTGGATGGCTATATCTAATTGCTATCAGCACTAGACCTGACATTCTACTAGCAGTACAACGCCTAGCTCTACAATTTACTTCATACTTCAAAGAACACTCTACTGCGGCCATTGGGATACTACGATACTTGACTACAAATGATCCTTTCTGTATCCAGTACCATTCAAAACTGGAAACCCCGAAAGAAATAGTACTGATGTCCCACTCAGGACTAACTCGTGACCGCATTACAAAAAGCACTACAGGAACGGCAATCACTCTCAATGACACCGTCATTTCGTGGGGCTCTAATGTCGAACCCACACAGTCATATACAACAAACATAATGGAAGTACGTTCAATCTATGAAGTAAGCTGGCGTGGCATTTGGATTCATAACGTACTAGTTAAATTAGGAGCCAGACCTCCTCAAATGCCGCTCGTACACCGCACCCACTGTGACCCTGGATAGCAGCTAATCTATGACACATTCAACAAAGCTCCAGACTACATGCGGTCTACACTACAGTGGCTCCAAACACTTATCGAAAGTAAACAACTTACACTGGATGTTCGAGATGGGAACCTACTACCCATCCATCTACTTTCCTCCCATATCGGAAAAATTTCAATACAAAATAAGCTCCATAGCTTTGGTATAGTTAAACCACGAAAGGACTCACCAAAGATACTCCAAGCGCAACCTTCAGCGCCACCTAAGTCCATCTTGATCAAAACAAGGAAACCATACTCAACCCCAGTGGATCATTTCCCATCATTTGTGATAGAAAACGCACAAGTTACACCACAAGCTTTAAAAACAATATGGCACTCCGGACGAGGACCACGCCCTCCAGCAAAATTTTCCCGCAAGGAATCACAACTGGAACCTCCCCGCAAACGTTCCAAGAAATCTGACACCCACTCTTAAATGAACAAACCTCACAAAATGGCATCTACAATAACTAAGGTCACTCCAGCAGCCTCAACAAATGAGCAGCCTAAAAAGAAGTCAAGACACAAGGACTCTACATCCCGCTCCACAACTGACACATCCTCCTCCAGAGCTGGGATTAGCACACTCGCACTTGAAATGACTGCCCTCTGTGTACTATCTCTTCTACCGTCGACACAACCAACAATCATAGACAATGCTCCACCTATCATTTGGAGACGTTCAGACCACCCCGCTGTGACGGGTTACAATCAAGTTCAACTCAAACTCCGACTAGTTTCCCCCTGTAAACTACTCATTTCGGATAAATCAGAATTCTCGGACATTAAAACTAAATGCAACGAAGAATACCGTCGCATATTTCTGGCGCCTTTCCAAAAACTTTGCCCTACACAAGTTGGACGCCCGAAACGGTTCATCTTCACAGCTATAGCCCTCCTAGCTATATTCGCTGTCACAAGTGCTGGCCTCGGCATGGCCTATCAAGCACATGAGCAAACACAAGTGAATCACGATAACATCAACGACTTGGCCCATCACTTTACAAGATTGGAGGCAAAAGTCAACAAGGATACCAATCACCCTAATATCTTAAAGCAACAAATGCTCACGTTGGCGAAACAAGTCAACAGCTTAACAATCAAAGTCATCACCCTCAGAACGGAAACAGTAGAACTTGAATTCTCCATTGCCTACCTTATGTCTCGGCTCACAATAGGCCAACAAGTTCTCACTCGCACAGAGAAACTCTGGAAGAAGGGAGACATGGACGATAGCCTCTTTGAATACCTCAATTTTACACTTCCATGTGGGACGGACTGTCCTATGGAACTGGCGGATTTTCGCTCATGCACCTTTGACCCCGACCAAGAGGTAGCCAACATCAAATTCATCCTTCCACTTATTGACACATCACTAACCGTCGTGGAAGCAGACCCGTTCACTCTCATAACAACTCAAAATAATCTGACCTGCAGTCTACAATACACTGGTCCTACTAATGCTATCATCTTAATCAAGGAAGATTGCATATACGCCACAAACCTGGAACTACAATTCAAGAAACGTGTACTGGCCACAACTCACCAAAAATGTCGACCACGCAGTACCTTCCAAGGCGGCAAGGAGTTCTATACTCTCACCAATTGTCGACCACAACAACCTCATGACCTAGAGGACAATGTACAAGTTAAGGCCTATGATGGGAAATACTACATTTATTGCCCTGGCCTACAGATTACTATTGGAGACACACGTATCACTGACTGTCCTTCTGGTATCTTCACACAACCCATTAGCACCACCTTCAGGATTCTGAATCAAACCTTTCGTGGAAATATTCTGGACCTGATATTCATTGAAAGAGAAGACCCCATGTTTCTTGCTGGACTCAACTGGCATCTCACTCCTAAATTAAACATGAACAACCTAACCGGAACCTTTCCTATGCCTGTGGATAAGGACCCTATCCCCTGGATGGATTTATCTTTCTCCTCAACCTCAACACCATACATTTGGACAACGACAATCCTTGTTTTACTCCTATTTTGGCTCATCCTATTCATCACCAGGACCACCTGGACTAACTTCTATTCTAAATGGAGACAATCAACCCGACAACCGGCTCTTACTCACACTCCAAAGGATAAATCAATGGAAATGGCTACACTACCCCCTCTGTTGGACAACTCTCCTCCTAAGCCATCAACAAGAATCACCTCACGCGATTCACCTTCACCACCACCCTTTCAACATACTGGTGAAAGCATCAAAGTAGTCTTCAACTAATCTTTCTCAACAAAATACTAAAAATGTTTTTCGACATATACTCCTCCTTTGTGGTACTCCACCCACCTCTAAACAATCACAAATACAGACTTTCTATCAAAAACCAAGGAGGGTATTATTACATATAATATACATAAATTATTCCTTAATAATTCTTTCATTGTATTCATTATATGCAACAAAATCATTAGATTCAAATCAATCTATCTGTAATTATTTTCAAATTACAATTCTTTGTAAGGGCAGTAGTGACTCACACTACCGCCCCATCTCACAAAAATATCTACATAGACAAAAATACAAATACGCAGATAATTCTCCTTCAGAGAATTATCTATGCATTAGCTATTCTTACTTGACCGTACGTGCCTAAGCACCTACATCTAAGAACGTTGGGAACAAATCACCCCACTCCCTTTCCAATTTTATTGCTCTGTTATTGCTAGCAGAAGCACCATTTATAAAACACAAAGCTACCAATTCCAAGTAATTATCCATATACTTACAAGCAAGTGCATAGGTATGTATAATTACTTCAACTGACAACTCACTCTTTTTATTGTCACCAAAGACTGAATTAGACAGCTCTGCTTGTTAAAAGTAGAGCACCATTTCCTCCCTTAATTTTAAACAATCCGTCTGAATTACAAACTGAAAAATAAAGAGAGAACACAATTTGAATACAACCCGAGCGAGCCGGACCTCTTATTTCTTCTGCATAAGAAATCATAGATACTTATGAAAGTTCTCACAGAGATTTTCCTAATTAGTATCTAAACATACAAATACACAGTAAAAGTCCTCCCAGAGGTTTTTACAGCTGTATCTATCATACAATACAACTCACAATTCATACTTCATGAGTTTATAACAAGCTACAATATTGAAAGTCCTCCCAGAGGTTTTCAATAAAAAGCTCATGGAAATTATATAAAAACGGGAACCGACTAACCGGACACACACACAACTTTACCCGCTTTTATATTATTTTTTACTAATGCTTCTTAAACAGTATAAGGCTAACTTACCACTCGTTGCTGGTATTAATTTTCAGCTGCAACATTTTAATTTTGAAGAGTCTCTCTCTCTAATGCAGAAGGAGGTTTCTCGGAAAAATCCAAAATTATCTGAACTGACGCTTGTTCTACAAGAACCTGTGTCTCCGTGGGTCTTGCCAAGTTTGGTACAAATGAATAATTACATTGTTAGCCTCTTCTAAGGACTCCTTAGAACATTTAAAAGTATCCTCTTCTTATGACTTCAAGTATACATTGGAACTCCCACCAATGAAAAATTTAAAATGTTTAACTCTTTCTGGAAATCGTATAAAGTTGTATGTAGACGGGGGCCTCTCTTTTTTTGCGTTACAAGAAGACGAAATCCCACCAGAGAAATATTTTTCGAGCTTGGTTAAAGTTAGATTAGAAAGGACAGATCTCCAAACTTCACATTTGTCAGTGAAACTCTTTCAATTTCATCAAGCCGGACGGGTCTCAGGACACTATTTTCGGAGGTTGCTTCCCAAATGTTGAGACGTTGGAAGTTGTAAATATAGGCTTGCCTCGGATTCCTGATCACAAATACTTCTCAGCTTGTTTCCTAAATATCCGCATATTAAAAACTGTCTGGAGTTGGGAGTTTGCCCGTATAAGTTCACTTTCGCCACTGGAATGTTCTTTCTGGGTCATGTGTCCATTAGTGGAATTTCTAGAAATCTATGATGATACTGATAATGATGATTCCTCCAGCTACCAAAACATTGTTGATAAATGCACAGTGCTCAGCATCGACATGTTTTTTACGGGCTTTCCTGGTGACCTGTGCTCAAAACTTAGCAGAAAAATGCTTCCTCAGCACCTAAACAACCCTGTCACGTTGAATTTTCTAAAAGTTACACCATCCATTTGTGACTTGCATAGTAATTAGAATTTTTGAAATTATATTTTGTAAAAACTATCATTTTCTAGCAGTTTTATTTGGGTGCAGTATAAAATTTCTGGCTAACTTGTCATGTTATTATTGTGTTTGCGTTCTTGACAGAGTTAAACTAATTCAAATTGAAGTTTTTACAGAGGCCATGGATCCAAGTTGCATCATATGTTACTTAGGCCTACGCATTTGCACAAATGCCAAATACAAAATTCATTCTTGAAGATGACTTGTGTCCATCTCCTCAGTCAGACGAAGGTTACAAATTAATACTAGGTACTTAAATAATTAAGCCAAAAATGTATTTTTAAAAATGTAAAAACAAAAAAAGTTAGATACGGAGTAATTATATCCGTTGTATGTATCAAATAATTAACTACTAAATTCCGTATTTTAATATTTAAAGATTCCTTCAGTGATGTCTGTGAGTCTGATACTAACTGGGAAACGGAAGTTTCGTCGATTAACACAACAAACAATTTTTTGCCGTCTAATGAAATTGGAAATGTTTATAAGAAATGTGTTTCGTTAACGTCTACTAACGATCTCGGTAAAGATGTAAGTATTGACAACACTGAAAACCTAACCTTCACTTGTTATACACAAATTGTTGAAAATAATGTTTTTCCATGCAGAAAATTTCGGGGATTTTAAGCCTAATTCTTATATCTACAAAAGACTTGCTTACTTCCAGACTTGTAAGTAAACTTTGGCGGGACGTGGCCACGGAAATTCTGCTACAACGAGAGTCATGTTTTATTGCTCTGTGCATTGAGAAGATATGGGTTCCGGAAGATGATAATAATTGGTTAAAATACATCTTCAGTGTGGACGTTGTGGACAAATATGGACAAAAGAAAACTGTGCTCAGCGAACTCACAGAATCAATACAAAATTCACCACAATTCCCAGCATCTCATTTGCATATTCATGCCGACTTCTTCTGCGCCACAAATCACGACGAATTTCCGGATTTAATCCAGCTTTTTCAACTTTACGGAAGACAAATTAAAACACTGTGTTATTACGGAGCTTTATTCGTTACCGATTTATGGGACATTCTCTTGAGCTACGCACCCGGTTTGGAATGTCTTGATTTGGGCCGTGCAAAATTACAGTTTTCACACAAAAAAAGTAACTACAGCAGATTTTCGAAACAAAGGGCTTTGAAAGAAGCCAGGTCACATACACTTACAGCGATTGTTTTCCGTTCTGAGGACGATAATGCATTTGGCGAACTCATTCAAGACCTGTTATCCTTCCCTTCAAACCTTCGCCGTATTGAAAATGTAAATTTTAGAGCGTTAGCTCCCATCCATATGAAAGAAAAGACTCACCTTATAGACAGTTTCGAGTTCGAGTATATGATGGATTGCGATACATTTAAAAGACATTATTCTCTCATGAAACAGCTGTCGAACGCTTCTCCGAAACTGTCGACATTAGTGTTGAATCTCAAGGAGCCAAAGTTGTACAATGCAATTGTAGCCTCAGTTAATGCAATACTTGAGTCTTCGAAAGACACTTTGCAAGAGTTGCATGTGTCCATCATTCCTCTGGAATATCGAATCAAACTAAAAATTCCGCGGATAAAGAATTTAAAATCTATTACTTTAAATCCAAAACCACTCACCTATCTCGAAGTATGTGCCCACAAACATAAACCTGAATGGGGGCAAACATCTGTATTTTTAGTAAATGATAGTTTATGCGGTCCAAAATACTTTCCTAGCTTGGTCAACGTCACTCTAAAAGAACAAGACTTTCGTAAGGGAAAAGAAAATCTTCTAAGCTTTTTTAATTTTCACTCTCATCAGGAAGCTGACTTAAATAGAAACAGAAACTACTTTCCAACAGTCACAGCTTTGAAAATACTCGGTTTGTCACGCTGGCCAACACTTTCTATGGCTCAGCGCATCTCATTTCTTTTCCCGAATGTTCGTGTCATGAAAATCAGCTGGCATTCCTTTGATTTGGGAGAGTTGAAAGGGAATTTGTGGGTGACGGGTCCGTTAGTGGAATGTATGGAAATCTATAATGTGACAAGTCCTGACCATCAAAATGACTCTACAACTTGTATCGACGTAATTTTTACGGGATTTTCTTGGGACATCATTACAAAATTGAGAACAGCTAATGAGATACCACAAAGTATGAATAATCCAGGGGCATGGGACTTTCTTCGAACAACCCCGTCCATCTGTCACTTACGACGTAAGTTAGATTTGCCTCGCTTATACATACACATTTTGAACACTAATTTATTTTTGGTGCTTTTCGTTTAACAGAAAATTATACAAAAAATTGTGTTAATATTATTTACTTTTTTACAGAGCTGAAGGAATTTAAATTAAAGTTCTCGCAGGGATCCTTGACTCAATTTGCATCTAAAGTGACTGGAATCTACGCGTTTTTGGCAAATGCCGTCTACAAAATTTATTATTTCCTATGACCCCGAAACATTTTTCAGTAATAAAGTCCAATACTATAGTAGTAGCTCAAATTATTGAACTTTAGTCTGTACTCATTAACTAATGTTTGCTATGCATAATATAAATTTATAGTGTTTAATATATTGTATTGGAATTGCAGAAGACAAGAACCAAGTGGAAGGCGATCACCAACTGTTAATGTGTTTCTCGTCAATCGAACCCTACGCCCAAGTTATTTGCGAAAAAAACTACCATGCTTCATGGGATACTTTTCTTGCCACTGGACAAATATTAATATAGATTTGAAAAAACGCGGAAATAAAACATGGACCATTTATTGGAAAACGTGTAAATTCCACTTTTAGCACTTTTTAAAATTTTGAAAATTCCATTTTTCCCGCTTTTCAAAAACATGAAAATAGAATTTTGTACACATTCCTCAAACACGGAAATAAAACAGTGAGCATTTTTCTGGGAACGTGTCTATTCCATTCTTACAACTTTTTCAAAACATGTAAGTAGAACATTTTGCATCTTGGAGAAACACGCTAAAAAACAATCCGCACTTTTTAATAATCATGTGAAATAAAAGAGTGAGTAGAGTAACAAGACTCGCATTCCACATTTTGCAGGAAAAATATCACATTTAGAATTTGGCGGGAAATTCAGACTGAGTCTTGAAAAGCTGCGAATTTCCAATATTGATTTGCAGGAAAATTTTGAATGAGCACTGGAACTCTCAGAGGTGGCCACAGAATCTCATTATTCGTTCACAAAATACTCTTATTACTCAATCAAAACTTTTGTGGAAACGAGTAGATAGAACATTTTAGCACTTTCGGAAAACATGTAGATGGAGGATTTTGTACATTTGACAAAAATTTGAGAATCGCATAGTGCACACTTTTAAAAAACAGAGAAATGGAACATTTTGCACCTTTTATAAAACATGGAATTAGAACATTTTGCACTTTTGAAAAACAATGGAGTAGAACATTGTAAACTGGTACATAATCATTTTTTGATTGAGCATGAAAATAAAGCATTTTTTTTACTTTTGAGAAATGGGGGAACTTGAAGTTTGAATAAAGTTGGAATTTGACTGATTACGCGCGTTCGTGTGATTGACATGTGGATTTGAAATGTTTGAATAGGAAAAGGGGTAAGTTGATACTGATGGCTGCGGAGACGCTCTTTGAAATCGTTTTGAGCGCGTGTGTTTGAGTGGTGTGGATTTTGGTGGACAAACAGTTTTTGGGTTTTTGTAGTGATTTTAGCAGAGCGGGGGTTGGGGGTGGGTGAAAAAAAAACTGAGGGAGGAAATGAAGGGGTAGTTGTGGTTTTTTAGATTGAGGGGTAGTTTGGAATGATTGGAGGAGGGTGGGGGTGGTGGACGGGACTGAAAATGGGCGGAAGTAACGGTGTGGGATGAGTGGAAACATTTTTCAGTAATAAAGTCCAATACTATAGTAGTAGCTCAAATTATTGAACTGTAGTATGTACTCATTAACTAATGTTTGCTATGCATAATATAAATTTATAGTGTTTAATATATTGTATTGGAATTGCAGAAGACAAGAACCAAGTGGAAGGCGATCACCAACTGTTAATGTGTTTCTCGTCCATCGAACCCTACGCCTAAGTTATTTGCGAGAAAAACTGCCATGCTTCATGGAACACTTTTCTTGCAACTTAAAAAATATTATTATAGCTCCACCAATAGTTATTATTTGATATGTAAAAATAGCATTAGTATCTGCATTTATTTAATCTCAAAAGAAGGTTTATACGACTGACAGTACAATAGCAGAAGAATATTAGAAACTAATTTCAAAAATTAGTAAATAATTTTGAGCTAAAGCCACTTAATAAATTCAGGTTATGAAGGTTTTTAATGCAATTTTTTCAAATATAGTAGCATCTAGTTTTTTAAAATTTTGTACCAAGAATAAAAATCGTTTTTGAAACCAAATTGTTAATTTAAATTGGTCTTGACGTTTTTATTAAATAGTTGTACTTACTGTTATTAATTTTACACTAAGTTGATGCCGTTGATGGCTCAAAATTGATAAGTCCAAATTTTACGTATTTGTTTCCGGATCTTCAAAATGAGCTTTTACGCCTTGTACTCGACAAAATCGGTCAACTATTTCAAAAGTATTTAAAAAAAGAAAGTATTATTTCTACCTGTCTACATCATTAACCGTCATAATAAAGTTACCTAATTATGTGTCTCGTTCGCGGGCTCACAGAGCCAAAAATACAAAACGAACAAAGGCAAACAAAGAACAATAACCAACCATTAAAGAAATAAAGATGAAAATTGCCCAAGACATTTCGGTAAGTGCTTACAAATAAATGATATTATACTATTAGGACGGAAAATATTAGGTAAATCTAATTATATTCAAGTTCAGTGGGCGTTTCCTAAAGTGTTTGGATTTTGTTTTTAAATCGAAATTAATTTTTTTTAAAGTTGTTTTATTTTAGCGAAATTTTTTAAATTTTTTTTTATTTAGCGTTTTATTGGAAAGCTCTTAAAAACTTATACATATAATAATTATTTTTTGTTTTAAATTCGAACCCATATAAAAGTATTTAAGGGATCTTTAAACGGATTTCTAAACGCTTAAAAAAATATAGGTGAATTTACTACTTTATTGTTAATTTGTAATTTATTTCACCGTGACTCCGACATCCACATAAAAAGCTGTTAACTGCGGTCAACACTGTCAACAGGTATTTCAGTGAGAGATTTACCGATAGTGAAGTTATGTTAGGCTTACTGAAACCACTGTTAGATCATCCAACATCTAATCTTTTTGAATGATTTTACTAGTTAAACAATAACACTAAAAGTTTGATTCGAACCCGCAACCTTGATTTGCCTTGTAGATCTATGTATGTTTAGTTTAAAATGAATGGTTTATAAATGATGTAATATTATTTATGAACTTACACCTTATAAACTTCTGAAGCTTACTTACCTACATCATTATTACCTTTTCACTCGGTATCATTTTATAGTTACAAAATCAGAGTATAGTTACCATCAATTTAATGTTAAATTAAAATAAAAATAAAAAGTTTGTTTTACAAAATCTTTTAATTTTATTACTGAATCTCTTATATAAAAACAAATAAACATGTACATGCACAAATATTGGCAAAATGAATGAATTATAGGTATACACTGAAGACTTACAAAAATACAATTATGAAAAAAAGGCATATATGCAGTTAAGGAGCATTTTATCATTTTATTTTATATTTAATTCAATTTACTTTCTTGACGAATTTCAGCATATGGTTTAATGGAAGCAAAACACAAGTCAGCTTCATCTGCATCCTTATCTGAAATTATTACCAGGACACATAAATCATTAAATCAGCACAAGCACTTTGCAATCAATAATTATATTAGGCATCGGTAAATCTAACATTTATTTATTTATTAGTTTTCTTTCGACAGGCATGGCCATTGGATGTTTACAGGTTCACAAGGACAAGGCTTAGGGCGGACTACACGCTTAGAAAAATATGGGTGAATTTACTACTTCACTGTTAATTTTTAACTGATTTCACTGTCACTCCGACATTCACAGTAAAAGCTGTAAGTGCCGTCAACAGGAATTTTAGTTAAAAATTTACTGACAATGTATGCAGTTAAATTAAATTAGGCGTGTACATATAAGGTAAAAGGTGTCAGTTAAGGTGAGTGGTTTATCGTTAGTAGATTACAAATAAAGTGGAGTTTCGTTACAACGGTTCTGAGTATGCACCTCTTTGCCCTGATGCCTAACATTGTCGCAGCTATGCATTTTTTATGCATTTATTAATGGTATCATTTATTAGATGTAATAAATTGCGTTAATCCATTTTAAATGTATCTGCAACTACGGTTTTCCTATAAACCTGTAAATGTAAATGTGTAAATGCAAGCGCCAAAAATGAACAGATATAAAAAAATTATGTCATATTTGTTGTGATATAATTAAATACTACGTTTAATTACTTACACATTTGTGGGTGGTAGGAAATGATGAATTTGGTAGCAGGCATTTGCAAAAATGCATAGGCTCCAGTCACATGAGACACAACTTCCGAGACCAATCCCGATGTAAACTTCACTTTTAATTCCTTTAAATCTGCAATATATAAATAAAAAACACAATTAGATGCATCTAAACAAAAATGTTATTACAGGGTAATAATACGACTACACGCCTAATGCCTTCAAAATCCATACCACTCACAATCAGTTCACAACACATAGTAACATAATATCGTATGTGAAGAACTAAAATGACCCAAATTAAGTTTTAGCTAAAACATTAGTATCTATCTACCAAAATAGTTTCTTCTTTTTGAAAACATGAAATTAGAACACTTTGCCCCTTTGCAAAAATTTGGAATTAAATATTTTTACACTTTTTCAAAAACATGGAATTAGAACATTTTGAAAATTTTCAAAAAAATGTAAATAGGACATTTTACATTGTTGAAAACAATGACAATAGAACATTATTCGTTTTTCGAAAATTCCTATAAACATTTTCACGAATGGTACGCAATTTGTTTCTATGGCATAGCTCTTTTTTATTGTCGCTTAAATTGGATATTGGTCAATTTGGTTCTTTACAGACACTATAATTATGTATATAATTGGTATTCTTGGTCCTGATACCAGATTAACCAGAATACCTAACATTTAAAAAGGTTCTTACGTCGCAAGTCACAGACGGATGGTTCAACTCGTAGGAACTTGAGCCCCTCTGGGTTATTCATAAACGAAGGAAGTTGGGTAGTGAGCAATTTTCGACATTGTCCAATGGGGATACCAGTGAAAAACTGGTCGACATAGGGGACCGTGTCATCAAAATCATAATTTGAAGTAAAGTAAATGTCAATTTCCATAAATTCAAGAAGCGGGAACATGGTCCAAAGTAAGCTTGTCACACGTAAGTCAATAAAACTTATCTTTAAAACGCGAATATTCGGAAAAAAGTTTGACATAAGTGCAGAGTCAGGATTTATAGGCAGGCTTGATTCAATAATTTCTATGACTTCCAGATTAGGTAATCTGCCCCCTCGCACCCATCCGTCCTTCCCTCGTTTGAACTGAAAGAAGCTTTCGCAATTTTTTTGAACTGTTAAATTATTCAAGGAAAGCTTGACTAAGGCAGGAAAATATTCCTCTGCTGGTAATTCGAAATCTTCGAAAATAGAATATTCCCTTTCGCCAGAGTATTTGTCTTCTTCAATGGGATCCAACCAATACGGTCTACTTAAGCCCAAATACTTTAATTTTTTCAGAGCACTTAATAACTTGATTTTGGTGTGATATTCTGTTGGACAGAGTTCCAAGTTTAGTATTTCCAAACTATCCTTCGAAATATCAAATAATTGACTAATCAAAGTTAGCATTTCAATACAGCAAGTGGAATGCGGTGATTGAAAGAGTTCCAACGTTAGTTTGGTTATTTTTGGTTCAGCTGCTACTAACTTCTGGAGTAGAGAATTGGCCAATATAGAAGAATGATAAGTGGCAGTTAATTTAAAACTTTTTATAAAATGCCCTTTCCCTTCTCTCAGGATAGAGGCCAGTGCATGTAAATTGACCTTCATGATTGAGGTCAAATTGGAAGGGGAGGAGAGAAGGAGGTGCAAAATTTGGCGATAGCAATCCTTGTGTTCATTTTCATCCAAATCAGAACTGTCGTCCTCGCTGTAATTTTCGTCGTCGTGGCTATCAGGACTGAGAGGAATTACAAGGGATTTCAATGGAAGGACTGCAGTGGTCCATTTTGATGAGCTGCCCTGTTCTTTAAATGTCACAGATGACGGCACAAGACTAGCTTTGCTAAGGTCGAGACATTCAAGTTTGGGTTTGTAGGTGCAGAAAACATCACATAGAAGTTGCTGGGATATATAGCCGCATAAAGTAAGTGTTTTGAACTTGTCTCCATGAAGTCTGAAAAACCGGACTAAATCCGGGTATTTGGTATAGCACGTGGTAGTGATATGGTTGTTGTTATTAGGTGTGTGCAAATAAACGTGGGACGATGGAAATTTTGGCGAATTTGAAATTAACTCAGTGAGACTGTTCAGTCTAGAATTGTTGTCTTTGCGATTGTGGAGGTTCCACTTATGCACGCATAGCTTTTTTATCATGATTCCCATTTGTAAATTGACGTAGCAGGCATCCCTTTGAAGTAAAATCATTGTCGCAGCATCGCGCCAATTTTTATTTACCCGCCGAAAATTTAGCAAGTCCCGGGTAGAGATGGTGCAGTATCTGAATATTAGTGACAGTTCCTGTAAGCAATCAAATAGCATATTTTAAATTTAAGTGCAGGTCACGTCACAGTGAAGAGCGGGTACAAGCTACAACACGTAGTTTATTTTCAAGGAGCACCTTAAAATGTTTTGATTCACAGTAACTCATTAAATGTTCGGGTATAGTACAATTAAACGCTTACGTCTTCACAGAGCTTGCCTGCCGGCGTTTCAGCAAGACTGCTCTTGATGTCATCAGAGATCGAACTGTTGCCCTTGAACTTCTTGATTTCTTCCGGTGGCATCTCAGAAGCAGGAATGTAATTAACTGAATTTTCAAAAACAAACAAATATCTTCACTAGAAAAATAAGTTTTGATTTTAATTGCAGAGGCAAAATAATAAGATTTTATAATTAGAATAACTTAAAATTTAGAACTTGCAACTTGCTGGGTTGAGGTATATACTTTCAAAAATACGTAACTGCTAACATGTGACCGATGTGACACTCAACACTTCTAAAATCACAGAGTTATGGTCTGGGATTTGCCGGTATTTTTATAGACCGTCATTTACTAAAGTCAAACTGGCCAGCACCTAGTTAAATTTGGGTAATAAAGTTGGTCATCACTTACTAAAAGTGACCATCACTTCCCGACCTGGCCAGCCCTTATCAAATAATAACAACCTAGACCTGGGTTCTTATTTAGGAATTAGGTGAAAAATACCAAACAAGTTGTTTCTAGCAACCAGCTATCGGCTATTGCACCCCGTGAGAGCATCAAGTTTATAGCAAAAGAGAATCAATTTTTCCGACTGTATAATTAAATCTAACCAAGAAATTCCGTCCAGAAGCAAATCAATTACCTTTTCATACAGACTATCATAGCTAATAAATACATAATAAATATAAATGAGTTGCTTACATTTGACAGTTTAGCGTACACCATAAATTCCTGCGGTTGTGTGGCTCACCGTCAACCGTTCACAGTTGACAGTGTTCACACGTCACAGGTTGCAGTCTTGCAGTAAGTTGTAAGTAGGTTTGGGAATGGAATTAGATGTGAAGATAATTTGTAGAAGGAACAAATACTGGACTGAAACCGAGTTTTGAGTTAAATTTATTTAATTAGCACTCAACTTGTTGCTAGTTCACAATTAGAAATAAATTTAGTAGTTACAAACAACTACAACTACAACATTGTTAAGCAAAATCAAGTCTCAGTCAAACACTGATTGATCGTCAATCGTCAATCAAACACGTTGATCGGTGGCATTCGGTAGAAGTAAAATCCTAGAGAAAATGTGAAAATATTTTAAAGGAAATCCCGCACTCCCCACAGCCAGCAAGTTACTCTACAGAGATAAAAACATAGTTGAATAACTACTTACCGGAAAGCCGGTAAGAATTTGTGAGGACGGGAGGAGGAGGAGGATCTCATGCGCTCGTTAAACCCAGAAATAACCCTTCACCTCTCCCTTCAAACCGAAATATTTATTGCCTATAACCACTAACGGAATCAAAGTGCAATTCAATAATTTGTTTTTAGTTTTGAATTTTAAATACGTTTAAGGGTTATATTTATATGGTGACGGGACGTCCATAAATGACGTCATTTAAATATCATCATTTTAAATATCCCTTTTGTTTTAGTGTAACCATTTTATAAACGACGTCGTTTATATAGGATGTTACTAGCCTCAAGTTTTAATTTCAGTACTTCTCGCATCCGCACTATTCGTACCGTTGTCATTTGTACCTGTACCATTCGTAATGGGACCACTGCGACCAGCAGTAGCAATTTCACTTCAAAACAAAAAATCCAGCGCTTAGCGCAGGATTTGTCGACCGGAGGCTGGCCCGAAGTAGATGCTGAGATTCAACAAAGGCGCAGGACAATTTATGTCACGCTAAAAGATGAAATAAGATATACGGAAGCTCTCATACAATCAATAAGACACATACGAATGTGCGTAGCTTGTAGCTGAATATAGCTCTTATTTTTTTATAAATTGCACCATTTACAAATGACGTCTTTTATGGAGGCTCTGCTACCATCAATAAGCTATATATAGAAGCACGTGGCATGCATTTAAAAAACGCTAACATATTTTAAAAAATTAATGACGTCAGTTATGGAGCCTTCCCTACCATCAAAAAGCCACATACAAATGTACGTGGCAAGCAGTTAAAAAAAGGTAGGAAAACATTTTGAAGTCAGAAATGGGGTTCCAAAAAACTATGATGTTTGAAGGACGTCATTGGGGACGATCCCTGAATATCAATAACCTATATACTGAATATCTATAACCTGTTCCCAGCTTGTCTGACGTTGCAAGCCACATACCATTGAAAACTGTAGCTGAGGTTTGCTGGGTCTGTACTATAAGATATACTTGTATTCGACGCGCAGAGCTTTAAAATTACGTAGTATGTACATGAATTATCCATTTGTTTACACGTATGTATTATTTTTTGCCAAGCTCACTTTCCTAAGTTT
The DNA here is from genome assembly GCA_949802685.1 of Dicyrtomina minuta. Lineage (NCBI taxonomy): Eukaryota > Metazoa > Arthropoda > Collembola > Symphypleona > Dicyrtomidae > Dicyrtomina > Dicyrtomina minuta. Next base: position 166,402,261 of record OX461808.1, read on the forward strand.
TGACATGGGTCCAGTTAACTGTTAATTGTGGAGAAATGGTCAGTTTTACTAAAGTAAAAAAACAATACAGACCTGCTCGCTTGTATTTCTGATCGTTTACGAGTTGTTTGAAGGTAATAGCTTTAAAACTGTGACCTGTAGTATACGGCCAACAGACGGACGGACGGACGGACAGACGGACAGACGGACGGACGGACTTGACCATTTCATTAGATGCTTAAGCTCAGCATCTAAAAATGACATATATTTGTGTTGTAATTTATATAACTAGTAGGTGCAAATATCGCTAAACGATTTCATTGCCCTAATTCCAATTGTTTGTATTAGGTAACAATAACCATTTAAAAATATTTCATAATAAAAATTCATAATTTTAAAGCCACCTTTACGTTTCGTCTTTGCCAGTTGGTACTAAGGATGATTGCTGCTCAAATATTTAGCTGTATAAGACCTGCCACTTTGCTATATCGTTTACTCAAAATGATATTCGTACATACATGGCTCAAAAACCAAATCAGCAATTTGTCTAACAAGTTTACCTATTTTCCTAATTTTTACTCCTAATATTCCTTATGCATTAGGCGGTAACTTTTTAGTTTTCACAAATGCATTATCCAGTCATAGTCATCGAGCTGGATTAAAGCCGCTTGTAACTAAACTTGCTGATCGAGTGCACAAAATCACATTTTTCACCCCACTCAAAAGTAAAGTTGAGTCCTCACCGCATCCAAACATCAGTGAACTTGGCATTTAGGAATTACTCGATGGTATAAGAACAATTGAAGTCTAATTGTAGCCTAAATTAGATATTGGTCATTTTAATTTTTCACAGACGATAATTATGTGAATTGGTGCAAACATGCCTGATTACGGCTACCGACCGGAACAGCAGAACATATCACAAGAGCCGTTTCGGTCGGTAGCCGATTGAAAAACCGTCGGTTTTCCACCGTCGGCTTTTCGCTTTGTTTCTACACTGAAGGGATCCTCCACAAATGACGTCAAGCGTCGTTTCAATGGTTAAGGGGGCCGTCCATAAATTACGTCAAGGGTCGTTGCAAAAATTCATGGGGTCGTCCATAAATGACGTCAAGGGTCGTTTCAAAAATTATGGGGCCGTTCATAAATGACGTCAGGGGTCGTTGCAAAAATTGATGGGGTTGTCTATAAATGACGTCAAGGGTCGTTACAAGAACTGATGGGGCCTTCCATAAATGACGTCAAGGATTGTTGCAAACATTAAAGGGGTCATCCATAAATGACGTCAGAGGTCGTTGCAAAAATTAAAGGGGCCGTGCATAAAAGACGTCAAGGGTCATTGCAAAAATTAAAGGGGTCGTTCATAAATGACGTCAGAGATAGTTGCAAAAGTAATTGGTGCCGTCCATGAATAAAGTCTATGGTCGTTCTAAACATTGAACTGAGGTGTACCTCTTTAATGTTTGGGACGACCCTAGACGTCAATTATGAACGACCTCTTTAATTCTTGCAACAATACTTGATGTCATTTATAGACGATTCCTTTTATGTCCTTAAAAGACGTCACAGGTCAAGTCGCAAAGTTAATTTGGGAAGTAATGACATTACATGTTAAATATAAACATTTTCGAGAAAGTGAAGCTGATGAGAGGGTCCTAAAATGAAGATTTTTCGATGACGTTATGTAAGGATGATCCCAATCGTACTCAGGTTTGAATGCTTAACCTCTTAAGCGGCATTATTATATATAAAACATTAGCTGTATTTTATTAAAAATGGAGATAGTCAGATTTTCTTTTAGTCCAAAATGAAGATAGTCAGATTTGCTTTTAGTGCTGAATGGAGATAGTCAGTTTTGCTTTTAGTCCAGAATGGAGATAGTCATATTTGCTTTTAGTGTAGATTAGAGATAGTTGGATTTGCTTTTAGTCCAATATAGATATAGTCATATTTGCTTTTAGGGCTGAATGGATATAGCCAGATTTGATTCTTTGCCGACGATATTCCACTTAGCAATGCTCTAGCATTACAATATATGTACAAGTATGCCAAAATATTTCACGGGATGCACGGGTTCAAAAAAAAATGATTCGGTGCCTACCGCGGTAAATCGGCTACCGTGGATATCCACGGCCAGCGGCGTCTGCGAGAAACTTCCAATCGGCTACCTATCAGCCGTTGAACAGGCATGGGTGCAAAGTATTATGGTTTCCAGAATTAAAATTCAAAATTATTTTATTAAAAACTGTTTGTAAAACGTACTAACATAAGCGGAGGCATATATCTTTCTTACTCCTCAAACAAGAATCCTAAATCACCTACATAAGAAGCATCGAAGCAAGATTACTTGCAACAAAGTCGATCAAACTCAATGTTGAAATCCTTTCCATCACACTAAACCCTCCCACAGCAATCCCAGCACAATAAATAGACTGTAGAATTCTGGAAATTTCAAGCACTTTAGGATTCAATTTGAACGACACAAGTTGTAGCCTTCGAATTCTGCGACCGTTTTCCTCAGTAGATTTTACAGATAGGAGAATAAGCCGTTTGTTCTCCTCGATTAAATCCGGGATTTTGAAAGCTTTTTGGTAAATTACTAAATAACCAATGACAGAGTCCAGCGCCACCATGGAATTAAACATTGCTACGAATGGAGATTTCTGAAAGAACTTGATTTCGAAAACTAGTCCAAAGATTGCAAATGAAATACACATTATCTTGAAAGCGCAGATGAATCCTGAATTGCTTGTGTTGAATATTTGAATTAAAACCTGTTGATGGCGACAGTGAAGGACTTCTTCGAAGGCCGCCCCTACTGCGCCATTTACCATGTCAGTATATCTGAAAATAAAGTGCAACATATTCTATGTATAAAATATAATGCATCCTGGTACAAATCGCGTTTTTTTTTAAATTTATTTTTAGAGCTTAGGATGTGCTTCAATGACTTAAAATTAATGTTTAAAATCATAGCAATGTCGTGAGTTACAAATTAAATCCTTTTATCTGTCAAATTGCAAAATGTTTTATTTACACGTTTTTCAAAGTGTTTGCATTTACAAGTTTTTGAAAAGTGAAAAATGTTTCATTTATGTAATGTTGCAAAATACAAAAATTTCGGCTAAAAAAGTTTTTGAAAAGTTCAAAATTTTCTGTTCACAAGTTTTTGAAAAGTGAAAAACGATATATTTATATATTTACGAAAAGGACCATAAATTTTCTGTTTACATGCTTTAAATAAGTGCAAAATGTTCTATTTACATGTTTTTGAAAAGTTGCAATACATTCTAATTAAATGTTTTTTAAAATTGCAAAATTTTCTAATTTTACATGTTTTTCAAAAGTGCAAAATGTTCTAATTACATGTTTTTGAAAAGTGCAAAATGTAATTACATGTTTTTAAAAATTGCTAAATGTCGTAATTACATGTTTTTGGAAAGTGCGAAATGTTTTAATAACGTTTTTAAAAAGTGCAAAATGTTCTATTTAAATGTTTTTGAAAAGTGCAAAATGTTCTATTTACATGTTTTTAAATATAACACTAAATTTTCTGTTTACATGCTTTACAGAAGTGCGAAGTGTTCTATTTACAAGTTTTCAGGATCATGACATTTAATAATTATTAAAGAAAGTGAAATTTGACTTTTTTACCGTTTTTGAACTCGTTTAATTCCACGCTGTAAACAAGAATTTGTGTACTCAAGAAAACATAGATGAAGGTAAGAAATGAAGTAAAGGCTCGAACACAAATACATTAAATTTAAAAACTCCACCAAGATAAACAATGCATAGCTCAGTACTGATTTGTACTCGTTTGGCAGTATTTGATGAAATAGATGAGGTCGTGACGGGTCACTCACAAATATGAGTACGGCAAAATTTCCCGAAACGTAAACCATGACAGGTAGAAAGATTATCATCAACTTCTGAAGTGACCAACTCTCCCGGGTAAGTTTAATACTTTTTTCTAAACACACTGTATTCCACACAATGCATAATATGTACTGATTGTATTTAATACATGCGCTCATAATAAACATCTCTGTGAAGCAAGTTGCTAGAAATAAGAAATGAACCGAGAAATGATCAAAGTCCCAATTTTCATTGGCAAAAACGCTCTGCGCTACTTTTACAAATTGCTTTTCTACATGTATAAAAAGACCTAAGCGCACTAATGCAAGACTGTACCCAGCTCCCACTCTCCACATAGATTTTAACCTTTTGATCTTGAGAGTTTTTGGCTCAGATTCAAATAGGATGATGCACAGTTTAGAAATAAGGTAAGGTAAATTCTGCAGATGGTAATACCTATAAAAGTTTTAGTAAGATTAAAAGATAGTTCTTTTAATAAAATTAAATAATTGCTTTAAACAAATACAGTATCTGATTAAAAATCCTATCCAAAATTTGATCCGAAATCCGATTCAATATCCGCCTCCTGCAAAGTCCTAGTTGTCACATTATACAAGCTGTTATTTTAGAAATAGTGCCTAAAAGTATGTTTTTCTGCTTTAAGGTTTTGCATAGTACGTTAAGTGATTAAACAATGACAGAATCAATAATGTATCTATAATTTATTTTTCTGCATGGTTTTTAGAGTGGATTTTCCTACAGTTTTTTTTTGTATTGAATGATTATTATTTGAACTAATCGTAACTAAAGTACTCTGCAAATACTTATAGGAAAGCAGACAACTCATAGGTATTCTAAGAATATAGAATAATCGATCCATACATTTTTCCTGTTTTGTTCCTCTCAAGCACCAATTATCCCATATCGTCTATATAAGAAACATATCGTCGATAAAGAATGAAGTTTGGTCCTCTTCATTTCGGGCTAAAATGAATTAGGATCATATTCATTCTGATTTAAAATCGGTTTTGATCATCTTCATTTTGTATAAAATACGACTAATAATGAGGTATGTCTATGATTAATTACGGGTTTAGTTATTTAAAACGGGGATATTTTGATGACGTAATATATACAAGACCCCTAATGTACTTAACATAGGAAGTATCCCAAGTGTAAAATCCGAAATTAAGCAAACGATATCAGATCATGTGCTACGTGGTGAAGTCACTATAACGTGTATATTCATATCAGTGAGGGAGGCAAGTGGTGCACGTCGAGATACGAGCTATCAATGAGTGAAAAGCATATGTAGTAATATATTTTGCATACGAGATACTCTAATCCACTTGTCTTCACGTGGCTGCCTTCTGCTGTCTCTCTAGATTTGCTGAGAAAAGAGAGAAACAGAGGTATAGTGTGGGATAGGCAGATTAGTAAAAAGTGGCTACATCATGAGCGATTATGGACATCTGTGAGCGGAGGCACGTACTCCTTTGGAGCACGTGAGCACTTCGACCGAGACAGAGCCAAATCTTAATGAGGAAGCAATAAATACCTCAGCTCAACTCGTGGTGCGTCACTAGCATCTGTCCGATCACTATATATCCCCCAATTCGATATAGCAATGTCGTGGACGTCTCATAGATAGGCAGTCACATACTTAGGCAGGTGAAGGGTGACATAGAGTAGTTTCTCTGACTATGACTTGACACACCATAGAGATTGATTCAAACTCTGGGCACCACGGCCTTTAAACAGTAACTCATGTTTCCTTAACCAGGAACTAAAACCAGGGGTCACAAAGAGCGCGACGTTTAAGAAAGTCCGTATCTATATGTTTAAACTTCCCAAGTAAGTAGTATTAAAATAAACATTTACAGTCAGCAAGCTTTACGAGTACACTAGAATAGTGTATCTCCAGAGCAAGCTGAAAAAGTAAAGTGTTTGAAGTGTGCAATAGGCTTTGGCCTGCAAGTACAATACTTCTAACATACATACATATTCATATCAGTGCAAATTGCGTTTTGGCGCCAAAAACGAAAATTAAAATTTTCAAAATTTGTCGAAATAACAAATTACGAAAATCATATGGGAAATTAAATAGGAATTTTACCCTTTTTTTTCAAAAACGTCTAAATAGAACGTTTTGCACTTTTCAAAAACGTCTAAAAACAACATTTTTGTAATTTTCTAAAATGTTTAAATAGAACGCTTTGCACTTTTAAAAAATATCTAAATGGAACATGTTGCGGTTTTAAAAAATCGTAGCTAACAGTTTTCGCATCGATCTCATTTAGTGTTTTTTTCAAATAGCTCATTTTGATTCGAGTTTATAATAGATATAGGTCAGTTTGATTCTTTACCGACAAAATCCTTATTAGGTATGTCAGTAATGTGATACGATTCTGTCACCTATTGAAGCCTATTTTTTAAAGCTTTGTACGATAAATACAAGTTGTGTATTTAAAACAAAAAGCGTTAATTTAGCTCGATATATTGTTGACTTTTAATGCCGTAGTTATGGACCCACTAATTTCGTACAGTACGGTAATGGTAATACTGTTAGGAGTTGGAGTTGGAGTTAGAGTAAGCAAGAATATCACTTGGCGGGGAATACATTTTGATGTTTTAATTTTGGCGCTTCTAGTTTGTTGATCTGCTTCAGTGAAAATGAACTTCTGCTAAGAAATTATAACAATATGGTATATGGGGATTGAAAAATGTTATTACATTATCTACTTCAAGAATTAAGTTGAACTCTATTAAACACTCTAAAATCGGATACATAAAAAAAGTATTATATACAAGCTTTGACTTCAGTTTACAGGTTTTTAAAAAAAGCGTTATGTTTTACTAACATATTGTCCTATTGCAAAATATTAAATTTGCAAATGTTTGCAAAGTGTAAAATCATCTGCATATTTTTTGACAGTGTGAAATGTTGCTGAAGTGGCCTACTTCTGTAAGGAGTAGCTTTATAATTTTCCATAAATCATTGAATAAAATACTATTTTATATGTTTAAACAAAGGATAAAAATTTTAATAATTCACCGTTGCGGAATTGCTCACTGTTGCACTTATTACGCAAAACTATATGTTGTTCAAAAGCAATGTAGCAATTGTTGTTTTTATTTCCAAATTTTCCAATAGAGTTTATTGAAATGTGATATATATATATATACATATATAAGCCTCAAATAAACGGAAACCATTAAATTCAAACTAGAGCTAACTTAGATAACTGTCACTTTAAAAACAAAATAATCCGGCGCTTCGCGCCGGATTTGTCGACCGGGGGGGGGCCGAAGTAGATGCTGAGCTTCAACAAACGTTCAAGATGCAGGCGCATTATAACCCTTGCATTCCTTACTTTTGACTATAAACTGGTACTTTAAACTATAAAATGTGAAAGGCGTCATTATGGACGAGCCGTCACTATCTGTAGCCCATTTACTAACGCATGTCCGCCATCTGCAGTAATTAATAAGAATTCGAAAAATGGTGAGGAAGATGAATTCCGAATGCCTGAGCTAGTGTTTGAAGTGTTGACCCCCGTCATGAGAACGCATATTTTCAGGTGCCTTAAACTATAGTATTTGTGGGATGTCATGATGGACGATCCCTGAATACCTTTAAACTATATAGATGTATTTGTGACATATGGAGCACCTACGAGGCAGGCTTGTTGAGCAGCACGTCAAAATGAAGCTCCTCTTATATGTAGCAGTTTTAGTGGGAAATCTTGGACCTACTGAGCTCGAATTACACCAAAAGATTCCCTTAAGTGTGTGTAACGTTTTAACGTGTATTTACAGGGGCGGTGAAATTTTATTACCCGGTTTTTTCACAAGTTTAAGTCGTGGTGGGGCCAGCACCCTCGATAAACCTAGTTTACATTTAGGAAGCTGGCAGAGGGGTCGCGATATAATTATTCATACACGTCATTCGGATTATTAGTACACTCTAGTTCTGTGTGTATATAGTGCAGTGTATTTAAGAACAAAAAAGAAAGGAACAATCAGTCATTTGAATAAGATAAAGCTACTTCAGTGTGGAGTGAACATTAAAAATCCTGGCCCTTGTGGCATATGCAACTTAGACGGTAGGTGCAATCAACAAACCAAGACTTGCTCAAATTGCAGTAAGCCATTCCACAGGACTTGTCAAAAGTACTCAACGAACAAATTTAAGGCGGTGGAGCTGGATGACTCATGGTCTTGTAACTATTGTAAAGGCCAGGCCCCGAACAAAATCTGTATTCTGTGTCAGAAAGTGCAGAAGTCCTGGATTATAGTAGACTGCTAATTGTGGACTACCATACCATCAAGCGTGCATTAAGCGGTCTCAAGGAATTACCAAAATTCCGTCGAATTGGACATGTGTATGTTCTGCAAATAAGAATCCAAGCTTAGGCTTATCTCCCACAACTGCCAATGTTTGTGTGAACTCTAAAATAATTAGTAATGTGAAGACACTTGGGAAGGGAGTTAAAATAGGTCACCCAAATGTGCGCGACTTGTTGTTATTATGCAAGAAAGACGATGTACAGACAATACTGCATAATTTGGATTTTGACTTCTTTATAATAAGCGAGACTTAGTTGAATAGTAAAATATTGGATAACAAAATAGGCATCCCGGGGTACTCAGTTTTATGAAAGGACCGTAATGCGCTGGACAAGAAAAAAGGTGGAGGTTTAATTATATACGCAAGGGAAAGGTATTTTATCTCTATTCGGCCATCGCCGTTTCCTCCCTCGACTGAATCTGTTGAAATCATTGCCAAAAAATTAAATAACAAAGCTATCTATATAATTGCTGTTTACTGCCCCAGGCACCTACCTATACCATTTCGTGCTGCACTGAATAATGTTAGGATGGCTCATGCAAACGTGGAAGCGTATATAATCGGAGATGTCAATTTGGATTTCAAAACTTAAAATGCAAACACCTCGGAAGTGCTGTCTATTTGCTTAGTTAATGGCTTTCATCAAATAATAAATGATTATACATTAGGGGACGCAAATTCAAACTCCCTCATTGATGTTATCATGACTAATGCACCAGAACGTCAAATTAATACTGGTGTAATTACCTGTAGTGTTGCAGATCATGATTTAATATTTACTGTCAGAAAAAGAAAGAAGCCATCAGGAAGTTCACAGATAGTAACGAAGCGTGTATGGGACGACAGCAAAAGTAAAATTATTATCGACAAAGTTAGAACTGCTCCGTGGTGGGCGATAGAGTTATCGAAAAATGTGAATAAGAATTTTGACCTTTTTATGGCCATATCCAAATTTATTCTAAATTCTGTCGTGCCCGTTAAAACTTTCCGTGTCAGTGCTTTGAAACCAAGGTGGATCACTTCTAACATACAAAAGCTTATATCTCGTAGAGATAAGCTTAAAGACAAAGCGTGTAAGTCAAAACTAAGTAGTGATATGATTGAATACAAAGCTGCCCGTAATCAAATAAATAGGGAAAAGATACACCTGAAATCTCAAAGCATATCAAGCGAAATATATAAGTCAAATAATAAACCAAAAGAAGCATGGAAATTAGTTAATAGTGAGCTTGGTCGTGTTAAGGCTGCAATCTCGATTCTATTGATTAAGAACCAGCAAGGAAATGAAGTGAGTGAACCTAAACAAATCTGTGACATTTTTGGTAAGCACTTCACCTCTATAAAGCAAGAAACCATCAGTCAAACTAATCCACAACACATACTAACAAGTGCTGCGAGTCGAGTCAATGAAAGACTAGATAATGTTAATATCTTCGAGTTAGACGTTCAGCGAGCAATACTGCAACAGAAAAGTGGTAAAAGTGAAGGAAGCGATGGCCTGAGTATAAGATATTTTAAATTAGTTGGAAAGCAAATATCAGTTATACTCGCTATACTGTTTAACTTATCTGTTGTGTTTGGGATATACCCAGAGTGTTGCAAGGAAGCGATTGTCATTCCGTTATACAAAGGCAAAGGCAAGAAATATGAAGCTGATAATTACCTTCCAATTTCAGTGCTACCTATCACGGCTTTATTATGCATAAAGTGTTGTACAATTATTTAGAGAACATCAACTATCTATCGCCGTGTCAACATGGATTTCGGGCTTGCTTTTCGACTGTTACTGCATCTTCCAAATTTACGAATGACTGCTATGCTGCTGGAGATAAAGGAAAATACACTGGGACTGTATTTATTGATTTCAGGAAGGCGTTTGATACAATAAGCCACGCAATACTGCTTAGAAAACTGAAAAACGCTGGAGTCAATGGTTCAGTTCTCAGCTGGTTCAAATCCTATCTTAGTAACAGAAGAATCCGAGTTAAAGTAAACTCAGAACTATCAGCCCCCTTTACAGTGACTAGAGGTACCCCGCAAGGAAGCTGTTTGTCCCCACTTCTATTTTTGGTGTGTATTAATGATTTACCGTTGTGTTTTAAGTCAGCCCAGTGTATCTTGTACGCGGATGATCTTATCATTTATTACTCGTCCTCCTTCATGAAGGAGGTGGAGCGTGTGCTTAATGAAGAACTGAAGAATCTTTCAATATGGGCAATCAAAAATGAAATGGAAATTAATTATGAAAAATCCAAGTGCATGTTCTTTCATTTGCCCTATGCTTAGAAAGACAAAAGTCAAATCACTGTACATATTAATGGTGTAAAGCTTGAATTTGTAAAGCAATTTACGTCTTTAGGAATTGTATTGGATCCAACCCTTTCGTTCACGGATCATTATATTAATGTGTGTAATAAAGTAAGTTTCAGAACTTAACTTGTTACTAGATACAAAAAATATTTTAGTCATAGCCATTTAAATGTATTTTGTAATAGCTTAATAATATCTGTAATTGATTATGGTATCATTGTGTAGGGAAATCTTTGTGCTACTAAACTCCAACGAATCGACGAGTTGACATTTAGGCTAGTCAAAAATGTGTTTAATATTGTGCCAACAAGATATAATACTAATTACGATATATTAGAGAAACTGAATTGGCTAACAACTCAAGAAAGACAAACATTATATCAATTAAAGTTCTTTTACAAGCATTTTGTTCAACCCAGCAGGCTTCAATTTTTATTTACTGAGTGCGTGGCGTTCCGGTCAGAGAGAACGACGAGGGAACTTCGGAAGCCACAAAATATTGAGAGTTTACAGACTTTTAAATCGTATGGACAAAAGTGCTACAATTATAAAATTGTGAAAGTATGGAACAACCTGCCAACCGAAATTCAGAAAATTAAAGTGTACTTAAAGGTACTTCAGGCTAGGCAACATATTGTAAAGAGGAGGGTGGAAATTAATTTTGTGCAATAATAATAGAAGTTTATTAGTAACAAATTATGGTGCAATTTAGTGTAGGAAATGGAGTATGTATTAATAACCTAATAGAAATAGTGTGCTATAATAATAATAGTATTTTATGAATTTGATTTTATTTTGTAGTTGACCTAGGGTGTCGGTATTGACTATGATGTTTGTGGGACGTCATTACGGACGACCCCTGAATACCTACTAACTATATGGATATAATGGCGACATGCAGTTAAAATTGGTGTGAAATAATTTTAAAGTTGGCAATGGAAGTATCTAAAACTGTAAACTGTGAAGGACGTTATTTATGGACGATCCGTTACCATCTATAGCCCATTTACTTAAGCATATCCTTGATCTGTAGTATTAAATAGGAATCCGTAAAATGGTGAGGAAGGAGAATTTCGAATGCCTGAGCTGGTATTCGAAGAGTGGACCCCCGTCATGAGAACGCATATTTTCCTATTTTACATTGCAGTGTCAAACCAACGACCACTATACCAGTCTGCCCTGTGATCGTACATATGTCAGCAGTACATTTACTTGTAATGAATATTAGTAAAAATTTTCTATGTGTATTTCTAACGGCGAAACTTGACAAGCTCTTAGCTCCATATGTACCTTCCATGTATTTTTCGCCCTTTTTTTTATCTTGAAACATTGATTTACTTCTTGGTCGGTTTAACTGCTAATTGCGAAGAAACTATAACTTTAATAATAACCAAAAACTATACAGCACTTTTCCCACGCTTTTCTAGGCGATTAAAAAAAGTTTCAATTTAAAAGCTTCAAAAATGCGACCTGTAGCGTACGACCAACAGCCATGCGGACAGACAGACAGACAGACAGCAGACACTAGACCAACTGACGTTTTTATTTGCGTTGCAATTTATAGTTTACGGGAGCAAAGTTTTGCCAAACCATTGTACTTACGCAATCATCCGTAGTATTGTAATTTTAATATTTGAAAATATTATTGAAATACATTCATGATTTCCACGACACCCTATTACATGTCGTCTTTCCCAATTGGCTTAAAATTTGGCTTCTGCTCAAATATTGCCCTCCATAGGATCTGCCACTGTAGTATCGTATCGTCTACTCAAAATGATGTTCGTACATTACTTAACCAAGTCATTAATTTTTAGGGAAATATCCCCAAGTTTGCTGATTATTTTCCTTATTTTAACTCAAAATATCTCGGATACATTAGGCAGTAACATTTTAGTTTTCACAAATGCATTATCCAGTCACAGTCATCGAGCTGGTTTGGAGCCGCTTGTAATTAAACTTGCTGATAGAGGACACAACGTCACATTTTTCACTCCACTCAAAAGTAAAGTTGCGTCCCCAGCACCGCATCCGAACATCACCGAATTTTGCATTCAGGAATTAGTGGATGGTAATAAAGAATTATTAAAGGAAGTTCAAGTGCGGAGTCTAAAAACTAGGGTGAACAAAAAGTACTTTTCAGGAATGGACAGCGGCACGTGGGTGTTTGATTTCATTTTTAAAATGAGCAAGTGCACGTTGAAAAGTGCAGAGGTGAATATTCTGTTTCAAAGGTCAAAATTTGACATGATCATCTTGGACAAGAGTTCAATGGGGGAAGTCATCTTTGGGTTTGCGTACAAGTTCAATATCACCAAAATAATCTACTACATAGGTATGGCCTCTCTTATACCCTGGGACAACGACCTTCAAGGGATTTCAAACCAAGTTTCTTGGCTTCCATCCTGGCAGAGTAATTACCAAACGAAAGAACTTTCTTTTTTTGACAGGCTTAAGAGTGAAATTGCGACTCTTACATTGTATTTTGGATACATACTGTATTACCTTCCAACAACTGACAAGTTGATTAGGGAGGAGCTACAATTAAAAGACATGCCGCCTCTTACAGAGCTCGTTCAGTCTCAATCTCTCACTCTCTTGAATGGGCACTACTCCGACACGTTTGCAAAATCGTTACCACCGTCTATTATACCTGTAGGGGGTATGCACCTTCAAGATGCAAGTGGGAAACTACCTTCTGTACGTCATATATATAAAAATTACCTAATTCAATAGAAAATTAAAAAAATGTATCTACACAGTAATTTAATGCATGTTTTTATATGTCTAATTTGCTTAAGGATATTGAGACTTTTATTTCGCCTACAGCATTGGACAAGCAAGTTGGATTTATTTACATGAGTTTAGGAACCTTCTTAGAGAGTTCAACCTTACCACCAAAAATAGTTGGAATATTTCTTGACGCTTTTAAATCTTTGGCACCGCTCAAATTCTTGTGGAAATGGGACGGAGAACATCCAAAAACTATACCAGCAAATGTGTTACTCCGGAAATGGTTTCCTCAACAAGATGTTTTAGGCAAGACTAAATACATATAAAAAGCACACGATTTTTTTCATTTCAAAACCTGATTTTGATTTTGAGTCTATTGAAATGCTAACTGCCAACAAACTAAAATTACAATATAATTATACCAAAAACTATAATTACTTTTATATCCTCGGTGAAGATTCATTCTGTCCTAAGTCCATACGATTCTTAAAGTCATTCTGTCGCAAGTCTATTTAATTGGTAGCTACTGTCGAGGTCGCTACCACGTTGTCTTGTGCATTTGGTGGGAGTAGTAATTATGTTACTGACTGTATTATACTTATGACGTACACTTAGATGGTCTTCCACAAAAAACGTAATAGGAATTCCATTTCCAAAACATATAGCACTTTTAAAAAACACGTTTTGACAAGTTCAAAATTTTGTATTTATATGTTTTTGAAAATTGTAAAATGTTCTATTTACATGTTTTAAAACAGTGTAAAATGTTCTATTTACATGGTTTTTAAAAGTGTAGAATGTTCTATTTACATGTTTCTGAAAAGTGTAAAATGTTCTATTTAGATGTTTTAAAACAGAGTAAAATGTTCTATTTACATGTTTCTGAGAAGTGTAAAATGTTCTATTTACATGTTTTAAAACAGTGTAGAATGTTCTATTTACATGTTTCTGAAAAGTGTAAAATGTTCTATTTAGATGTTTTAAAACAGAGTAAAATGTTCTATTTACATGTTTCTGAGAAGTGTAAAATGTTCTATTTACATGTTCTAAAACAGTGTGAAATGTTCTATTTACATTTTGCTGAAAATTGTAAAATGTTCTATTGACATGTTCTAAAACAGTGTGAAATGTTCTATTTACATGTTCTAAAACAGTGTGAAATGTTCTATTTACATGTTTTAAAACAGTGTAAAATGTTCTATTTACATGTTCGTGAAAAATGTAAAATGTTCTATTTACATGTTTTAGAAAAGTGCAAAATGTTCTTGAAATGAAATTTGTATTACTTTTTTTGTGGACGACCCCTAAGTGTACGTCATTAGTACAATACATTGAATAGACTTACTTGTGACAGAATGAATTTAGCTGTGCACTGGACTTAAGATAGAATGACTCTTCACCGACGATATAATTACTAATTTAGTTTAAACTTGTACTTTGCTTAGCACATCAAAATTTTCGTGGATTTGTGACCCAAGGAGGTCAAGTGAGTATACAGCAGGCAATTTTCCACGCCGTCCCGCTAATTATTTTTCCTGTTGAAGCAGACCAGAATTACAATGCGAAGCGAATTAGAATCGCTGGAAACGGAATTGAAATGGAATTTGCTGATTTGACAGTCGAAACGCTAATAGATGCAATTAACAAGCTTTTGACGGACCAAAGGTATAATACTTTTGGTCTTATTGCTAAAATGCTCATTCAGTAATGAGTCTAAAATTCTTTAGGAGTATGATACTTGGTTATTCCATAAAATGTTTTTTTACTGGTTTAATTATATTCCACATAGCTACTCTCAAGCTGCGTCAAAACTGTCAATAGCTTCGAAGCAACGTCCGATGAACCCAGTTGACTTGGCTGTTTGGTGGACTGAATTTGTTTTAATTCAAGACGACGTTTCATATTTAAAACCACAGACTAATAATGTTTCATGGTGGGTGATGCGGTCTTTGGATGTGTGGGCTTTTATTTTTGTAGTAGGTATTACGATAATGATTGTATATCTGACAATTTTATACTATCTTGGTGAAATGCTGTATAAAGTTTGTTGTAAATATAGCATTCCATATTAACCGCAACAGAAGCATCTTTAACTTGTTAAGCATGACATTTTCATCCGTGAAAATACTGTAGTGGAAAGGTAGAGGTAATTGTCTGTCGTAGAAAACAAATCCTTCCAATCTAGTTTCAGTAACAAATAAATTCAGCGTTATTAAATTAAAAAACTTGTAAATTAGTTTGACATAAAATGCGTATTATTTATGAGCTATTAGCTCTGTTCATTTGATCTTCATTTGATTTGGCATCCAATTACTCGTAATATTTTGCTCGCCATACACCATTCTATTAGTTAGTAGGCAATTCATACATATCTCTCCATATAAAAGGTCCAATCAGTAAATTATTATTAAATTGGGGTGGTCGCTATACCCAAATACCCCGTGTCATCGCTGTATCATTATGCAAACAGATATAATTATGGTTAACATGTCGAATTATCAAAATCTTTTTTTAATCGTTTTTTATCACGTCCCGTGCCGTAGTAATTGACTACTGAGAAAGCTCCAATTATTACCGTTCTGTTGCATCATGGAAATTGCATGTTAATACTTACATATACCTTATCATAGCTTAGCTTAGTATACAAAGTGTTTTTTACTTAAAATTTAACATAAACAATACTGAGAAATAGTCAACTTTTCTGCGTCTTTGCTATGCGCTTCAATCTCTCAGTGTCTATATTTAACAAGAACTAAATCAAGATGCAAGTCAATTTAAGTCATTCTCAGGGTCACACGCTGTACATAAGTGGGTTAAAAAAATACAGTAGAGATTATTACTGGACAAAATATTGAGAAAATGAGACCGTATATATAAAACCTGCGTTACAGTTGACTAAACTAAATAATTAGTTGTTTACTATTTAAATGCGCATTTCGTGCACATAGACTACCACAGTAAATTACATACAATAGTATGACGGAATTATCAATAATAGGCCCTGGAAAGTAATTACAGTAGCGGCAAGGTTGTTGATAAATTCAAGATTGCAAAAGTCAATTCTAAGAATTTGTGGACAATTTGATCTCTAATCATTTTAGTGTGCAGATTCCAGCGTAAAGCCTATCATAAGTTTAGCGCGCCTCAATATTACATACGAAATACAGAAATATTTAACTTATTACAATTTTTAAACAGCACAACAGTATAAAACAAACTACAAAGCAGATTTATTACACTGATCTTTACTGTGAGTCTTACAAAATTATATTACAATCTTATTATCATAATGTTTATATATCATTATTAAATAAGTTATTTTTAAAATTAAAATAATTTACATATTTTTTTAAATTGAAATTTTTAATTTTGTTAAAAATTAACTAAAATTTTCTTGGTCAAAAATCTTACTTTGGAAATATCTTCAATGCCAATTTAGGTATTCAGTTTCCGAAGCAGAAATATCAAAATGCGCGTCTTAATTCTGATTCTGGTCGTGGCTGTTACCGCATTTTCGTTAATGATTAATCAGGCCAAAGCGGAACCACTAGGATCTCGAGGTATGCCAAAAACTATCATATGCAACCTCTAAATAAATTTGATATTTTTAACTATTCAATTTGAATAAAAATAAAATATTTGTTTTGTTTTTAATTCTTTATAGTGAGCAAGCGTGAAGCGCCGTTTAATGATGCTGAAGCTGAGTATGACTCTAACAGATACAGACAGGTGATTAAATAATTTTACTAAAATTTTGTAAGAACACAGCTCGTTAAAATGTATTCTGATTTGGAGTGTAGTCTGATTGTGTTAAAACTGAATCAGCAGTATCTGAAGATTTACAATTTATTTTTTTGTTTTTAGAATTGTGTTAGGAACGGAAGCCCGTGCAGAACAGATTACACAACAAATTGTTGCTCTAAATTTTGCCTGTTCCAGCCTAGAGATCGTCAGGGAGTGTGTTCTAGTAGAAAATAAAGGCAGCTTTCATATTCAGCATTCTTGTGGTCATCTTTGGAATAACAATTTTACAAAATGTAAACATGACAAATTAAAACATTTTAATTAGCTCAATAATTATTTTTTAGCAACTGCAACAGGTTAGTGCCACAGACGAAAGAATTGCTTTTAAGTAGACATTTGTTTCTATACAAAAACCACCATTTTGATTTCAATTATGATTTTCTTTGGTAAACCTAAAGTTTTTGTTGTTTTTACATGTTTTAAAAAAATTTTAAATGTTCTTTTTAATTGGTTTTGAAAAGTGTAAAATGTTCTATTAGCAGGTTTTTCAAAAATTGTAAAAAATTTTGTTGGCCTGTTTTTGAAAAGTGTGAGATATTTTATTTGCATATTTTTAAAAAATGCAAATTATTTTATTTGCATGGTTTTAAAAAATGCAAATTATTTTATTTGCATGGTTTTAAAAAATGCAAATTATTTTATTTGCATGGTTTTGAAAAGTGCAAAATATGTAATTTGCATGTTTCTAAAAAGTGCAAAATATATAATTTGCATGTTTCTAAAAAGTGTAAAATGTTCTATTCACTTGTTATTTTATCTTCAAGCAGTCCAGGCTCCCTGCGCTGGCTGCACTATACGGCCTTGCAACAGGCACACGTAATTTGTATGTAATACGTTAACAATAAATAAATGTATAGTTTACAAAATGAACATATGATTAAATCAATTTAAGTTTTTATTTCATGACAATTTATTTAATTTAGTTAACTTCATCCAATCTAAACTAAGCTCAAATAATATTATTGTTATAATTAAATATAATTTAAATTCCTTGACAAGCTTTGAGTAAATGGCTGAAATTCATAATAAAACATAAAAACAGCATATTACACGAGTGGGATCGATTAATTAAAGTTTTAATTGTACTAACAGTAATAAGGTAGGAGGATGGATCATGGACGGGGCAAGAATAAGCCTAAATATGCAACGGTAGAAGCCCAAGCTGCTGTCATTGTTGCGTCAGCGCTGCGCTGGCAAAGATTAGCCGAACAAATGGAAGAAGTTTTGGATTTTCTGCCTCCACAAGGCGCTTATTTACGTTTCGCTTCGCAGTTGCCACTGCCTCCTTTCCGGTAGCCATCCGTTCCTGGGACACCGTGGCAATTTGTGACATGGGCGTATCCTCACTTTCATAGAAAATACATAATATCTAAAAGTATACTGTACAAAGCATCAGAGTACAAGACAGCAATAGGTCAGCAATGGCCTGCGCTACCTTGGTGCTGTTACAATAATGGTACTCAAGACCCTAAAGATACATACATCAGAGTACAAATACACCTGGTCTTGAATAGCATCTTTTACAGTAGCATTGAATCCCTCGGTGGCATTGGTCAGAATGTAAATAAGGTTGAAGCCCCCAGTGTGAGCGTAATAGGAGCCCATAAAGCCAACGGTAGCAAAATTCCAATACAGATTGTACTCTTGACTATGAGGGACTGTTTCTGCGGAAAATTTAAATAAAAACACATATCGTCTGTGAAGAACCAAAAAGACCTATGTTAAATTTAATTAAGCTCAAATCAAAATGAGCTATGTCATAAAACCAAATTCAGAAACATGCGTAAAGTGTTAATAAGGAGTTTTTGAAAAGTGTAAAATCTTCTATTTGCATGTTTTTGAAAGGTGTAAAATGTTCTATTTGCATGTTTTTGAAAAGTGGAAAATATTCTATTTACATGTTTTTGAAAGTTGCAAAATGTTTCATTTACATGTTTTTAAATAGTGCAAATTGGTCTATTTACATGTTTTCGAAAAGGTGCGAAATGGTCTTTCTTAATACTTGTAAGACATATTCGAACATGTTTTTGTAGATAGTGCTTATTGTGTTTAGCTAAAAATGGATAGGGGTAATTGAAGTTTTACGTCATGTGTACTTTAATTTATTGTCACTATACTTTAATATTGAATAATACAAACTTAAAAAAAAATTAATTCTCACCATAGAGCGTTTAGTCTCGTCAAATATGTTTTTAACGGAGTCAGGAGTCGGAAGAACAAAAGCTGTTGTAACGGACAGCAGCCTCAATGCAGCAACAAAGGCGCAAATCAATAATTTCATTTTCCTTGTTTGTTTTAGATTTATACATAAATTCAAGGAAAAATGTGCAAAAATTCCAACAATTTTAAAAACAAAAATATTTTTTTCAGTGTAATCAAGATTTTCACCTATTGTAAATGTCTGTTTCGCTTTATGAATTAACTTCACCTTTACATCGCTAATTCATACCATTTATTTATTGCGCATCGCAGCCTGGCCGACAAAGACAGTGTATGTTTATAATGAATTATAGATTAGGATTTGCAATTTAAATCCTTTGTAATTAGTTCCAATTTCCAATTGTCGCCTAATTTAATCATCAGTATTTACAAGTAATTGATGAGCGAGTTTTAGGTTTTTCCAACGCCGGACGAAGGAATTGGTTTTATAGGCAGCTATTTGTTTCCATAATTACTCACACCACTATTTTGATATTATGCATGGTTTTCTTTGGTAAAGCAAAATGTTGTATTTACCTGATTCAAAAAAGCGCAAAATGTCCTTTTTACTTAATTCAGAAAAGTTCAAAATTTTCTATTTACATGTTTTGAGAAAAGTGGAAAATGTTTTATTTTCATGTTTTTTAAATGTTCAAAAACTTTGATTTGCAACTTTTTGATAAGTAAAAATATTCGTTATACATATTTTTAAAAACTGCAAAATGCTCCATTTACATGATTTTTGAAAACATAGTCAGCGGGGGCTGCCAGCGATGGCCCTAGATTTTTCACAGTCAGTATAAATAAAAGCAATATAATCTGTCTTGTACTTTCCGTTAGGCAAGAACCACTTTCAATTAGTGGATTGTTTTCGATTTTTGAGTGCCAAATAGTAAATTGCGTGAAAGCCTAATTTAAATAAATTAATTACTCCCTATATAAAAATTTTTTGCAATATTGTTAATATACTAATTAAAATATTGGTATACTAGCCTAAGCGGCCTAGTGGTAATGAATTATTTAATATTAGCACATCTACTTTATTACATGACGGTAATTCCAATTTTCATTTTGTTGTCAACAAAGTAGTTTAAATAATTGAAAACTTCAGCATTTACCTCTCGTGTTCTAATTTGTAATTTTTAGTTTTAAACAAAGGCCACTTGAACTCAAGGCCAACCCTTCACCATCAAATACAAACTTAATTACCTACCTAATATATCACGAGTCACGAATAAAGATTTAAAATGGTCAGTTTCCTTTTTGAGCTAAATTTAAAATACACTATCTGCACAAATACTAAAATAGTAATAATTATTATGTTGTAAATACAAGAATAATACAATTTCCAGCCTAAAAAATCGTGTAAATAAAATATTTTGAACTTGAAAAAACATGCAAATACATAGGATATGTTAACCAAGCGTGAATAGGTGGGCGGTTAGGACTGCAGACTAGAACGAAATTTCCCGTCTCAGACCTGGCTTCGATCCTCGACCACTGCTAATTGTTTATGACTCTGTGTTGTACGGTAAACGTCTTTGACAGACTTTGACGTGTTTAAAAATAAAATTTAAATTCTATAGTGGGGTCTACAGTAAATATTTCAACAAAATGCTCTGCTGCAAAATGTTAATTGTCAATACTACGTCTTTCTAGAAACTTGTAATGCTCTACATTGTTTAATAACATGCAAAACGTTAATCATTTTGTTTTGCTTGAACCTGTTGAATTGGACGTAAATAAATTTGATGAGTCACACGTTGCAGTAAATGCTTTCCGTGGCAGTGGCATTGGGATTTTTTCAACTACTGCGACTTGCTTTTCCGCTAAATCTCAATGTACATCTGAATATATTTAAAAAACAAAATACAAATCAATTTAAGTCATTCTAAAAGTCACACGCTGGAGACAAGTGAGTTTGAGTTAAAAAAAACAATAGGAAATAGTGCTGCCAAAAAATTTGGAAAAAATCGGACCGTATGTACAAAGTACGTTGCATCTATGTATGTTAGCTGTTACAGTTGACTGTGTTAAATAATTAGCTGCTTACAACTTAAGTTTACCATTTATATGTACCTATGTAGGTGGACTGCAACTTGGCAGAACCCACTTACACAATTTGAGAAGGCAGGATCTATATTTAGCACTGAAAAGTAATTACGCAATAGCGAAAATGTTGATAAATTCGAGATTGCAAATCGTTGATTCTGAATATTTATTTTTTTATATGAGTTTTACAGGAACATTGTTTAATTCATTGCAATTAAAGCAGTACAAGTGAAGAAAACAAATTTCAGTGCAGGTAACACAATTCAGTGTATTGATTGAAAATAATTTTGGATTTCATAAAAACGTATTATTTTAATAAAATTTAGAAATTTATTAACTTCCTAATAAGACCCAACTTTAAGAAATATATAATATTTAGTTTCCAATGCAAAAACAAAAATGCGCTTCTCAATCCTGGTCATTTTTAGATGCTGAGCAAGCATCTATTGGTCTGGTGTCTGTCTGTCTGTCTGTCACAATGTCGGTAGGTCGCACGCTACAGGTCGCATTTTTAAAGATTTTAAATTGAAACCTTCTGTAATCGCCCAGAAAAGCGAGGGAGAAGTGCTGTATAGTTTTTAGTTATTATTGATGTTATAGTTTCTTCGCAATTAACAGTTAAACGGACAAAGAATAAAATCCATGTTTCAAGATTAAAAAAAGGGCTGATAATACATGGAAGGTACATATGGAGCTGAGAGCTTGTCAAGTTTCGCCGTTAGAAATACACATGGAAAGTTTTCACTAATATCCATTACAAGTAAATGTACTGCTGACATATGTACGTTCACAGGGCAGACTGGTATAGTGGTCGTTGGTTTGACACTGCAATGTAAAATTGGAAAATATGCGTTCTCATGACGGGGGTCCACTCTTCGAATACCAGCTCAGGCATTCGGAATTCTCCTTCCTCATCATTTTACAGACGTTGACAATGCAGCGTAGGGATCGTGCATAAATGACGTCATACATACTTTACTATTTTAGGAATCCCCACTGTCATAATTATAAAAATTCGGTTGACATAAATCCTAAACAGCATTTTACAAGTATGCATGCAGGGGTCTTCCCTAAATGACGTCATATAAATTTTCACTATTTTAGGGATCCCCACTGTCACAAGTTTAGAAATTCGGTTGACCTAATATATCCTTAACATAGGATTTTACTAGTATGCATGCGGGGATCGTCCATGAATGACGTCATAAAAATTTATACTATTTTAGGGATCCCCACTGTCATAAGTTTAGAAATTGGGTTGACATAATATATTCTTAACATAGGATTTTACTAGTATGCATGCAAGGATCGTCCATAAATGACGTTATACAAATTTTACTATTTTTGGGATCCTTACTGTCAACAGTTCAGAAACTCGGTTGACATATATCCTTAACATAGGATTTTACTAGTATGCATGCAGGGATCGTCCAAAAATGACATCATACAAATTTTACTTTTTTACGGATCCCTACAGTCATAGGTTTAGAAATTAGGCATAGGATTTTACTAGTATGCATGCAGGGTTTGTCTATAAAGGGCGTCATACAAATTTTACCGTTTTAGAAATTCACATGCCTTTAGTTCTAAAACTAAGTTAACTTATATACTTAACATTGAATTTTCAAGCTTACATACGGGGATCGTCCGTAAATGACGTCATTCAAATCTTACTATTTCAGAGATCACTACTGTAATTAGTTCAGAAATTAGGTGCACGTATGACCTCAACATATGATTTTTTTAGTATTCATAGGGAAATCGTTCATAGATGGCGTTGAAATAATATTATTATTTTAAGTATCTTGCCTGTCTTAAGTTTTAAAATGAGGTAAACGGGTACCCATATTATGGAATGCCTCCAGTATTCATACTGGGATCTTCCATAAATGACGTCATCTAAATATCACTATTTTGGGGTTCCGCTCTGCATTTGTTCAAAAATTAGGCAAACAGATACTTTAAACTCAGACAGATCGTTTATAAATACCTTTATCTAAGTATTATTATTTTTTTAACTGCTTGCAACGTACATTCGTAAATGGCTTATTGGTGGTAGAGGAGGCTCTATAAATGACGTTATTTGTGAATTAGGCAATTCTTACGAATTTTTCAGCTATATTTACCTACATGCCACGTACTTCCATATATGGCTTATCGATGGTAGAAGAGCCTCTATAAATGACGTCATTTGTGAATGGTGCAATTTGTCAACATTACTTAGCTATATTTACCTACACGCTACGCACATTCGTATATGGCTTATTGATGGTAGGGGAGCTTCCATAAATCTAATATCTTCTTTTAATCTTTTAGCGTAACATAAATTGTGTTGCGCATTTGTTGAAGCTCAGCATCTACTTCGGGCCCGCCCCCGGTCGACAAATCTGGCGCGAAGCGCCGGATTTTTGTGGTTGTTGTTGTTGTTGGTACTTTTGCTTTGGTGCTTAGCGGTACCAGCGCCGGCCAACCACTTGAAGCTCACGGTACAATTCTAAAAATAATTAAGAATAATTACTGAATCAAGTTTATTATTTCAGAATTATTGATGGTAATAATTTTTTGTAATTATTTAGCAAACAAGCGCCAAAATGTATTAAGTGAAGATGACGATAGCGGAATCTTCGGCAGAGGTTATTTTATATTTTTGTCAAAGTTTTGTAAGCATAATATGGCTATATTAATAAAACTAAATTAGTAAAAGTTGAGAGATTTAATAGTATGACTTTAACGTTTAATGTCAGTACTACCGGAGGCGAGGGTGTGTTAGAAATGGAAGACCTTGCAGAACTGATTACACAACGAACTGCTGCTCTGAATTTTGCTTGTTCCAACCTTGGGATCGTGTTGGAGTGTGTGCTAACAAAAATTGGGGATAACTATATTAAAGGGCAAGTAGCTAGTTTTTATCCTCATGAAAATGATTAAACATTTCTATTTCAAACAAATATTACCAACTTTAACTTGTATTATTTCAACATCTTTAATAATTACTTTACAATAATGAATTAAATTCAGATTTTGCATGCTACTAAAGCAATGTGTTAATCCACGAAAAAAATTATTCTAAAAGTTATTTTAAGATTGTAAGATTATGTAATTATTTTAAATGCTCACAAAGCAATAAAACCTTATTAGTTTAAAAATTAAAATTTGTATTATTAAATAAAGTTTTAATTTCTACTGTAGTGCTTTAAAGCATATTAGATGTGCAGCGTGGAGTAGTTAGCATTATTATTTTTGAAATAGAATTAAAAAAGATTGTTTTGGTGACTTACATTTTCAGTGCTTTTCAAAAAATATTTCCAGTTGCCGGACATACAACGTATGTATGTAGTTTTAACACTTATAACTTCGAAATAGTAATCAATATAATTTATATTCGAGATAAAGTGATGTTTAGAGCGACGTGTCCACAAAATGGTCAGTATAGTATCAATTCACGGATGAAATACAAGAAATTTTAATTTGATTCAACTGATGACGGAAGCTGAAACACTCACAAGGAAATAGTTTTACATGGTACACGCCAATTTCAAAAAGTCACGTCTACAAAAATCAGGCTACTTTTATATAGTGGAGCTAAGCAGGCGTGCTTGGGTGAGCGGTTAGGACTGCATCAGTGTAAGACACGGAGCCGGTGACCGGTATGACCGATTGCACTGACCGGAGGTCCGGTCAGTTCTATACTTTTGAGACAAGCTCAGGACGGCCTGTGTTAAATAATACGGAGGCTCAAATGAGGCCAAAAAGAAAGGTACGTTTCGGTCCTCGGTCACTTTTTTTTAAGAGCTCATTAGGGACAGATTGTCTTGCACTGGACTGCATACTGTACCGCCATTTACAGTCTCAGACCCGGCTTCGATCCTTGGCCACTGCTAATCGTTTACGGCTCGGTGTTGTACGGTAAACGTCACTAGATGGTTAATTGAAACCCAATCTCCTTTGGTGCTCCTTAGTGACCACTACTTGCTGTAGGGGCCTAGGGAATGGGACTCCTTTACTGTGGAGGAGGGGACGGGACTACTGGGATAGTTACCGTTGTGGCTACTAGGTTGTGGCATAGGAGTGTTTTGGGGTTGGTGGGGTGAGTTTTGATGTTGGGAGTGAGAAAGGCAGAGTAGCTGGGAAGGTATCCGGGAAGGTATAGGGAAGTAATGAGGGAAGATATGGAAGGAATGAAAACGGGAACGAACAGGAAGATATGATGGGAACGAAAAGGACAGATATAATGAGATGCATTGGGAGACAGGCGGATTCGGACTACATGCATTACATTACATGGCATAGTGTTACGTGGCCATAGAATTTAATAATATTATTCTTATTATGACATGTTTCTGTGTGGGTAGGTACATAGGTAGCTCCCTATGAATAGGGATTTGCCTTGTGTTGTATGCTAATTGTAGGAAT
Organism: Dicyrtomina minuta; assembly: GCA_949802685.1. Classification (NCBI taxonomy): domain Eukaryota; kingdom Metazoa; phylum Arthropoda; class Collembola; order Symphypleona; family Dicyrtomidae; genus Dicyrtomina; species Dicyrtomina minuta. Next base: position 166,427,957 of record OX461808.1, read on the forward strand.
ATAAGTAAAATGAACCAGGAGAAATGCAAATAAAGTCATTTAATTAAAGTATTTACATATTTACATTTTATTTTTTTTTGAAATTTTCTTGCTACACCGACACAATTTACATTGATATTTACATAATGGTTTTCAGTATTCTAAATTAAACTCAACTTAAATTAAATATTTACACAACGCAAATTCAATATTTACACATATGTACATCTTACAATACATCCGTTTTACAATTAACTTATATTTTTTTAAATTTTTATTTATAATATATTATTAGGCTAACATTAAATACATAGTGCTACTTATAATTAAACTAAAAACTACAGTTGTTTACACAAGTTTACACATACAATTATTATGTTTCTTAACTAAAATTAATATTTACAAAGTTTGTTTTTACAATATTTACATATTTACAAGTTTTTGTTTCACGTTCATGTTGCAAACCAAGTTATGTCTTACGTAAATCAACATGGCCAAAGGGCAAACTATAATTACAATTAGTTGGATCTGGAAATACTCGAGATAAATCCAAAGAGTTAAATGCCAATCTATCAAAGTTTACAATGTACAAGTTATGGTCCTTAGACCTTACAGAATTCACATTTATTTTACAAGGTTTGTTTGTTGCCAACATTTGCTTGTACTTGTTGTGTTTACACTGCCTCATTGCAACTGCTGAAATTCCCGCACACTTTTGTTGTTGAGTGTCGTTTAAGAACAATGAACTATACATTTTTGGTTTTAAAATAATTAGTTCTTTTAAGTCTAAGCTTTGTATTCTTAACTTTCCGCTTTTATCTTTATTTAGACTGTGCAAACCTGGGTACTGGTGCTCATACATTTTAAAGAACTCATGGTTGCGAGGAATTTTGCTAAATCAAACTCAATCTTTGCTTTAAAGATATTCTCCCAAAATGTATTTAGCTCGTCAATTGTGTGCATTTCATACCCGTCTGTATCACTGTAATCCAGATGTGCCTTGTCGTGAAATATCTCACAGAGACGATCCCATGTTTTATAGAACAACACTTTTGCAGTATCTAAAATAGCGACTCCAGTTAATGGCGAGTTAGTAACGCGGTATGTTTTTAATTCTTCTGTGAATATGCTGAGATCTTCTGACAATCCCTCAAAGTCTTTGCAACGAGGTGATGCTAATGATTTTTTAGCTTCTGCTGCACTTGTACAAATATGAGCATTTACAAATTCCAAGATATTTGTAATTGTTTTTCCGTAAATTACATTTTTATTTTTTTTAAGTGCTTTGTTTTCGAATTCGGTTTTGGCTGCTTTGCGTTTTTCCAAGTTAACATCAATGTATGGTTTAAAACATCGTTGTTGTTTAAATCTTACGCCACAATGAACTTTTAGTAAAACTAATTCCTTAGACAAGTAATACTGCAGAGCTTTAAAATGCACTGTATACTTGTACTTGTTATGAAGAGTTAACATCAATCGGGGGCGGGATATTTGTCGCTGCAAACTGGCAGTTGTAGTTTTATTCGGGCACATGATGTTAGCAACGTCCTGTAGATTCAATGTTCGCTTTTCCATTGCAAGAGGCAGGTTTTCGTCTCGTTTGTGTAAATGTGCAGGGTATTCCAAATCCACTACTAGTATATATCCGAAGCTACCCTCTTCGTTGCCAAAATTAGAATCTTCCCAGTTGATATGTTGCAGGTCTTTGGCTTCTATGTATTCGTAATCCGACACTGGCATTAGCTGTTTTAAGCAATATGCATACAAACTATTGATGTCTAGTGACAGCAATTGCTTGCGAGGTTTTGACTCGTCAAATCCTTCCGGACATCGCTCATGGTTGGCAACTACATGCTTCTGAGTGAACATACACTGACCGCCGCGTATTCCGTTTGTCGCAATGTCTAATATTCTTTGATATCTTATGTAATCAATTTCGGCATTCGTAAACTTCAGAAAACACTCCCAAGAGAAGCTGGGCAGCGTCATGGAGTAAGTTGGGTCCAGTTGGTAGTTTTGAAGTCCAATCTTTCTAAAGTTTTGCCATACTTCAGCAAGTAAAAGTGTTTCTATCATACACGAAACCCGTGTATAATCGCGCAATGTTGTGAGTTCGAATTAAGTACACACTTTTAGCACAAGTTCCCATTCTGTTTCAGAAATTGGCTCGTCGTCTAGTATTGATCGCTGAAATTGTTCTCTTAAAATAAGTTTCTTTGAAAATGCAGAACGATTGTTTAGTGCCTTGAACGGAAAGCACAGGGGCGTCTGTAACAGTTCAATACAGTTTTCTTTATACTTCCTAGCTTCTGGGTTTGTTGATTTTATTTAACTTAGAGGAGCAAAATGCGACACACACTGTCACACAAGTTTTAGATCTTGTTTGTTTTGCGATTTTAAAGATTCAACCAAATCTGTTAAACTTGTATCCATAAATAAACTCGATTCGATGAAACGAACTTTAACTTTTGAGTTGAATTTTTTTCCAGTATACTGTTCCCTAGTATTCTTGTCTAGTTAGTATTGGAGATGAAGATCTGGTAGCCAAGTATCCTTTGAAGTTATTGTTATAGATTTTATATCACTAGCGGATTTTGCAATAACTTTGACATCCTTAGCTTTAAAGTTATTTGTTTTCATCGCACTTATTAATAGGTGGTAGTCAATTGTTCCTCCACAGTGTGAAATTATGGGTATTTCAAACTTGTACTTTATTTGTAGATTACATCGGCTGCATGCTGCAAACTCGAAGTTACCCTGGTGGTGGTTATGATGAAAATATTTAAATATCTTCTTATTGTTGTCAAATTCACGTTTGCACATGTGACAATGTGATGCTTCATTGAATTGTTTCTTTTCTTCCTCTGATGGCTGTACAAAGTTGTTGGTGTTTCTTATGTTGGACAATAACTTTTTTGCCCAAGTGAATATTCTTTTAAAGAAATGATTCATTAAATTTAGACCATCGAAATACTCCACTGCTATAACCTTATGGAAGTGTTTCATTTGACTTATAACAACAAACGAATATGCGGCTGGAAGAATTTCGTTTGAAATCTTGATATTGTGTGTTACAGATTTTTTATCTTCAGTAGGATTTAAGAATGTTAAAAATTTATAAACAATGACTTTAGGGTACGGCAAAGTTTGCTACAGTTTTGAAAACTTGATTCGTTTGTGTAATTCTGGAAACACAATGTGCTTTGTTACAAGAGTTTGGCAGTTTTCTAGATGTTGATCTAAATTCTGTTCAGAATTAAACGATCTGAAACACAGTTGGCAATAAAATTGCTTATTATTATGCCCATTACGCAGAAACTTGTTTATGTCAGTAATCAACACAAGATGATAAGCTTTGTTTTTTTCATTTGCAGAATTGTTTTGGATCAGGAATAAATTACACTTCTTACTAATGTCGTTATTTTGGCATCTTCGGATTTGGATAATTTGATCCTCACGGTGGCTCCAAATGTTGATTCCAAGATTATTGTTTATTTCAAATGTTTTTAATCCAGTCAAGTTGTCTATTTGCAACGGAAATTTAACATCAGTAAAATCAAATCGGGAAAAGTATGGTCGGTACTGCTCTGGAAACTCCAAACCTTGCTTTAATTGTCTCACGTTTTGCACTTTGTTTTCCTGTTTTAGTTTGTACATTTTAGTGTCTATTATTTCGTGTCTAAACCGATAAGCAGCAACGCAGAACTTAAAGCACTCGTTGCATTTATTTTTAATGTTCAAATATTCTTCCTTTCTGGGTTTCATTTTAGGAAACTTGATGTATCCCTTTGCTGCTGCGTTTGCAAATAAGTTTAGTACACCAATTTTCACCTGAACTGATTTAATTTCGCGAAGTACCCATCCAGTTCCGTACTTGTTAAAATCGGTCAGTCTTTCTACGCACTCATTTGTGCTGTTTAATACAAACTTGTCGATTTCACTTGTATTAAAAATATCGTAATTCTGACCTGTGAAAGTGGGGTTACGCACTTTTATAGTTTTTTCAGTTTCCACTTCAACTTCCAATTCCATTGTAGCAACGATAATAAGCTGAGCTTTAATACCACTATGTACACTTAAGTTTTGGGTTAGTAACTTCACAAAGGGATCATGCAATTCTGCCATTATTGTTTCAATACTTGCAAATGTTTCAATTGGCTTGTGAATATAGATTACAATCATTCCCTTATGATATCTTGAATATTCTTGAAACACGTCCAAATCTATTTGAGGTGAACGGCGTAGTCGTTTTCTTGCTGGTTGGCTAGCTGTGCTTGTAGTTGGTCCATATGTTGCCCCTGATCGACTAATGCCGCCCCCTACCAGATCTTGGCTGCGGTTCTCAATGTGCCCAAGTCTTTCTCCAATATGAGAGCATTGGTGGTGCTGTTTGTTTTAACAAAACAGGTTGCAATCTTCACATTGATGTACGTGTTCCACATGGGACTTATACGGTACGTGAAAGTAACACTTAAACAAACAGTGGGGAAAAGAACACTTAAAGTGGTTGGGGGATGATCCGAGCACTGTGGGCAAGGGGTAATCTTCTTGCTCGTAATGCAGTTGTGCGCCAACAACTCGTGTGGTGTAGGATAGGGTAATTTGAGGGTCCATGTTAGTGAAGCAATACTTTAACTATAGAGGAGGGTAATGTGAAACACCGCGGTTGGGTTTCCGATACAGCAGTAGAGTCCTGCCTGGAACTGTGAGCTTTGTAGATGTATGGCTTTAGGACTTCTCAGGTTCTTGAGTTAGGTGCGTGAACTGCTGCTGCGAGTAGTGTGAGGCTGAGTCAGTTGGATACTAGTATTTATAACTGAATCTTCGAGCCGCTCTATTACGCCCATTTTTTGGTCTCTGCCTTCTTTACTAGGGGACCCGGTTTTTCCCTTTCTGAACAGCTTTATAATTTTGAATACAAACAGGAGCAGGACCAGGATGAATGACACGTAGATTGCTGTACATGCGCAGAAAAAGAAAAAAAAAGCCATGTATTAGTATGTGTATATACATAGTGCTAGTTCAATTACTATTAGCTATACAAAAAACTTTACTATATACAGTATATAAGTCAAACTTACAAGTCAGTGAACAAATAATATTATTCACTTACATATGTAATCAAATGTGTTTTTCACCAATGGCTTAGCTTCTGTGTGTTGAAACTTCTCAACCACGTCCATTATAATTCTATTCTGGGCATTAAGACTTTCAAGCATATACTTTAATGCCTGTAGTATAAATTTATGAAATAAGTTGGATTGAATTAGAGGAAGTTGCGTAGTATTGAACTGCGGAGCTGGTTTAGTGCCGTCCATTTGGCTTTTACTGTTTTCAGATGATTTTGTGGCGTGTTTATATTGCGTATCTTCAGTCATAGGTGGCGCAGCTAACACATCAGCTGCAGCTACATTGTTGCATGCTATTGCAAGTGCAGGAAGCACAAGCAGCACTGCAACGTATATGCGTATTGAAGGCATTGTTAATCGATGTAATAGAACGCTGTGAGTTGTTGTATGCAACTGGTGACAATTGAAAATTTGCAACTGTTTATATAAGTTTTTGCATTTAGTTCTGCAAGAATCGTTATGCACTTATATTACGCCGTTTTCGTTTGATGGGTCTTGAAATCATTTCTTGATACTAAATCCAATCTTGTCGTTTGAGGGTTTTCTTGTGATTTCCTGTTTCATTGCCATTTTGTATGGCTTGCAGTTGTGTATTGTCAAATTGGCTAAGAGGGGCGGGGGCAGCTGCTGTATTGGGTTTATAGGCGGGTTTATTAGTAGTATGTTCTGCACGTATTTGCATAAGCTCAGCATACAGCTTTGGCTCAATTGCCTTCATAATTGTTGCCATTTTTGTTAATTTGTTGAAACTTAGAAAACTAGTCACAAATTATGTCAGAAAATAAAGTAGTACGACAAATTTCACTTTTGTACACCTTGTAAAACACTGTAGCTAAAATTGCTTGAACAAGTTTATGATACTTGAGTAAAACTTTGCGCAGGCGTGATATATCGTCACAAGTTAATCGCCTAGTTAGCGTCTTTATTTGAGTGTTGTATCCTTTCAGTGGATGTTTGCAAAATTTATTTACGTTGTATATAGTTTCAGCCAAGGCATATAATTGTTCAGACGTTGCACTTGTTATAAGAGTTTTGTATTCCTTAGACTTGTAAAATGTTAAATTTGACAGAAACTGGTAATTTTGTTCGAAACGACTGCCACTATTGTTTGTTTGAGCCATGTTTATTGTTAAGTTTGTACGTAAATGTCAGTACCATTACACGGAAATACGTTATTTCGCACATATGTTGTAGGATTGGGACACTTTGGATGCAAATCTAGCATTATGTAGCTATGCTGGCGTAAACTGCATGCTTTTTCGTATGCTTCTTGCAGAAACTTGGGCCGTCCAGGGCAAACCTGTCTTGAAATTTGTCCAATAATGCTTCTATCTCTTGGTACGTCAAACAATATCATGTATTTCGTATTTAAGCTTGTGGTTCTCAACTCCTTGGTAAACGGGTTTTGTAGAACAAGTATAACACTAAAGTCCATATGATGGGACAACTCAGTAAATATTTTCTGAACTAAGAGTCTGCCCTTTGGGTTTGATTCAATAAAGTTTAAGTGGTCATCTAAAATCAATAGACACGGGCTGTTGATATCATCTAACAATGCTTCAATGTTGTTTATATCTGACACTAATGTTATTTCACTGTCCGATGCAAAATCAATGCCAGAAAACTGTTCTGGTTTTGTATGTACACTAACATATATTACTTTATTTATTTTTTCGCTAATAATTTGTATTCGGTGCTTAACAATTTCTAGACAGAGAGTACTTTTTCCTGATGAACAAGGGCCACATATCATAGCCGTAAAAGGGTGTATTAATCTAAAGTCGACAGTGGTTGCTGTTGACATTATAAAATCTAAACTGCTACTGACAAAAGTTTTTACATATACTGCTATTTATAATAAATTTGTGATACATTTTTCATAAAATTAGACTACACTTCTTACAAAATATTACAATAATAATAAATAGTACATTATTAAACTATGGCAAAACTCTGGACAGGAAACTTTAAATGTATTAGACTGTAGTTTAGGTGGTACGCTATACATATTTGGTATTACACTAGGAATCATTTTTATGAATTTTCTTACTTTTCTATCGTTAACTAATACAGAGCTTGTAAATATACTTAAAAAATCTTTATAACTAATTCCTAAGGCTCTACAGTAGAGATAATATATACAATACATTCCACATACTGTTGATCTGCCGCTTTGTAGCGCTGTGCATTTTTCAGCCAGCATATGGTTCCCTGGCCATTGCAAATTTTTATAACGTTGGATTGGGTTTCCATACGAGTCAAAATATTCGAAGCTGTCCTTTGAAGTCACCCAGTAAGATATCCAATGCTTCCCAGGGCTTTCCAACTTGTCTGTATTTTGAATAATTGCAATAGGTTAATTAATTCCATTGTTTCTTTTTTCTGCGTTGAGCAAAGTTGACCGCATTTGATCTGCTGCAATTACGTAGAACTTTACTTGAGTTTCTCCAAGTAAGATTTTGAGACATTGTTTTAATTCTCCAGTGTTCATAATGTGAACGTTGTTGTTTGTTTAACATCTGTAAAGGAACAAACAGACTTGTTATAGATACATTAACATATATACTCGCAGCTAAATTGTTGTTTTTTTTGCACAAACTTGTTTGGTACTTTACATTTTAACGGTTGATGATAACTTGTTTGTTGCGGTCAATCTCAATAATGTTTTGATATTGGCTATATAGTATAGCTGTCACTGACTTAGTTAGTGCAGTTCTAAACTTCAAACTTATTTGGACCTGTCCGGTTTTGTTCACGCTTAAAGCATTAGCTTGTGTAGGTACAAGTTCAAATGCAAATAAGACTCTTCCCTTTGTATAGTTGTTTCTATTTACCCCGTTACCAAGGCTTGGATTTGCTGCTGTTTTCTTGAGAGTGTTGAGAGCTAGCAAAAAGTTTTCTTCTCCTGATCCATCTTCTTTCTTGAATTGTAAAGGCAAAGTCTTGTATTCAATTGCTTCTTGGTTCATTGAGACCGTAATTTCACTTAAATTGAAATGTTGAAAGTTGCAAAAGGATTTTGTAAGCTTTCCCAAATACGCTTCAGAATCCACAAGGCCAAACACAATAACTTGTGGTAATCTACCGTTGATGCAGTTATCCAATGAATGTGAACTGACGCCAGATGGAATTACAAAGTTCTTGATTTCAGGTTCAATACACGGGTTCTTAAGCGTACCATTAGTAAGGTTTAGTCGATGCTTTTCAATAGCCAACGGAGATACTGTCTGTCTCTTCAAGTACAGTACAGCATTTACAATGTCCACCCGAAAGGGACACCCTGAGTACCCGGTTCTGGTTTCAGTTTCTGCATCAATGCAAAAGGCAGGGTGAGATCTTCTCATAATTATTCGGATATCAGTTTCTCCTGGTAACATTCGAGTCTGTGTGAAGAATGGCGATTCTGGCCTTCCCATCATTGTAAACGGCTTTAATTCTCTAGCAATGTTATATCGAGCCATGAAGCCGTCGTCAGTTTTAGTAAAATTATCTGGCGTTGTGTTAGGTATGTACAACTGGTCTAACATGCTGTTTTTCTTTTCAATGGGATTTGATGAGAGTTCCTTTTTCAAGTAAGAACTGATGGCGTAATGATTTGAATTATCGGATATCAACTGTCCATTTAGATAGAACTCCATGTTACTGAATAAACCATAGAACAGCATTGAACACGGAGCGACCATATCAGTAGCAGCGATTGGCTTTCCATCTGCTAGCATTACACGGCATGTGAGATCTAAATAGGATCCGTCTAAGGCGTAATACTTGCCCGGAGATTTCAGTATATCAAAAATAACGGGATTTTTGTTATCTCGCGGGCTAAGTACGGGGTAGTATGGGTAATACTCGGGGGCATCTTCAACGCTGACGTTGGTTGGAGGTAACTTGTCCAAGATAAGGTTGTTTTAAATGGACTTCTGAGAACCCTCGTAAATTGTAGATTCGTCGTAAAATCCTGGCGTGGAATCCATGGTAAGACAGAGCTGCTTGTTCTTTGTAGATATTGCTTGGTTGTAAGCTAAGTGATAAATAAAGTGGAATCATACATACACAAGTTTATAAGTTATTTGCGTCTGTATGCTTTCCTTCGTCTTCCTGCTCCAGACTGAGCAGATGATCTGCCTCCTCCTCGTTGCTCAGTATGCGTAACTGGTTTACGTCTTAGGCGGCCACCAGTTTGAACACGCCGGCGAACAATGCGTTTTCTTGAGCCTCCAGACTGTGCCTTACGACGAGCTACACAACGTCCGCCAGTCTGAATTTTAGGCATATTGCGTTTTACTACTTTTTTATTTCTTTTAGGGCAAATTGTACGGCAATGAGTAACGCGGCACTTGTGAGAAATTGCACGGCGTTTGGATGGCTGTCGCAATTTAAGTGAAACTAAATTTTGGGTATTTTCTAGGCCTATTTCACTGTTTGCATTGCTGTTTAATGTGTTTTCAAGACCAACTCCTACGGTATCTTCTCCAGCACCCATTTGTTTGTCGTTTTCAGTAGCAATGTTTTTAATGGGTTCAAGTGTACAGTATTCACCGAGTAAACTGTCTTTTAAAAGTTCTTCGTCCACAATTTGGAGTGCGTCACCAGCGTCAGATTCGTAAACGTTTTTACACACAATTTTACGCATGATTTACAACATGTTTGGTAATGTTGTAAATAAATTGAAGCACTGCGCTGTTTGTTTAAATAATTTGCAAGTAACTGGGCTAACGTTGTTGTTGTTTAAGAGTTGAATTAAGAATGATTTGCAAATGACAAACTGTGTCTTTTTATATTAAATATATTTTAAATTTTGCGAGGCTTAAACTACAATTCTATAATAGTTTGCGAGTTCTCAGGCAGTGTGACAAGGCTTCGGTATTCATCTTCTTTGTATTCATAAATATATTCTCGAACATTCTCTAAAACATTCAAGCATCGCCAAAACATGCAATAGTTGCATACTTTAATTTCTGGCATGTACTTGTAAATGTAGACTGTTTCCCCATACAAAGATATGCTGTGAATATACTCTGCATCGGGTTCGCCTCTGACTGACGAAACATCACCAGGATCGAATTTACACACGAAACAATCAATATTTTCAAAACTTCGGGTTACTTCACACCAATTGCTAACATTGTTGAAATCATCAAAGTCAATCCACTCATCGTACGGTGTATTTAAGCTGGCAAGTACTTGTTCATCTTTTTTCCTTTCTTGCATTTCTCATCGCGTACAGTATTGTTTGTTTTTATACATGACAGTTTGCAAACTTGACGGCGTATAGTTCAACCAGCAGAACTGGCATGCCTCACACAACAAACTTTCCAGAGTTAATGTATTCATGTTTTTCGCACAACAAACTTTATAATTTGCAATCTTGGGTTGAGAACAACACAAGGTTTTCAATTTCATCGTAGTTCAATTTAATTTGCGAACCCAACCATTCTCCGTATTTTTTAGACGTTTGCTGTGAAACTGGGCAGAAGTGAGAACTGCAGAAGATCTACCACTTTGTGTATTGGATTGTCGTTGTACATGTAAGGCAATGCACTGCAAATTTATTTTTGAATTTGATTTATTAAGAAGCACTGTAAATAAAATGATGTTGTTGTTGTTTGAGAGTTGAATTAAGAATGATTCGCAAATAAAGAACTGTGTCTTTTTATATTAAATATGTTTTAAACTTTGCGAGGCTTGAACTGCAATTCTATAATAGTTTGCGAATTCTCAGGCAGTGTGACAAGGCTTCGGTATTCGTTTAAAAGGGTAATCCGTATTACTTGCTGTTCCTGCTGTTTAAGTGGCAAATATAATATTGGCAAAAAGTTGTGCACTGTCTCTTTATTCAATTCGCTTGAGATATCAACTGAGCGCAGCAACGGTAGAGCATGGGTAGCATAGAGCTGGTTTTCGATCAAATTGCATGTTACAAGCATTCGCTTAGCTGGTTCAGTATGCTCAGGTTCTACATCTTCTTCAAATTCTTCATTTTCTTTCTCTTGTTCTTCTTCCTTTGCTAATTCCGGTTGCAAGTTGGCGACTACACCATCTTTAAATATGAAATTGTCATCAAACCCAAAGAATCTATTAACAAGTAGTGGAAGCTGTACAGTAATGTCTTCTCGTAGGTTTGGAATACTGAGCTGTCCGTCTTCATGTTTAAACTGTACAGTCGTATCACTCCAAAGCCGCTCATTCAAAGTGCGGTTAATTTTATGCACTATGTGATCCAAGTCCATTTCTTCTGGTTCTTTCATTGGCATATAATGTGCACACATTTTAAACAGGCGTATGTTTATGTAATCATAGTCTACAATTTCATTGTATTTCTCTTCGTCAAAGTCAAATTCAGATTCGTAGACGCCATTGTAAAACTTGTCGTGTTGCTGCAAGCCTAAGCACAGTGCTATTGGTTCAGGTAACACAACATAATCGCCTTCGTTTCCTTCAAACGTCAATTTGCATTTGGTATTGCTTGTATCAGCAGGAAACTCAATTTTTAAATTTGTGTCATTATTTTCTGGATCACGCATCTCAGAATTAAAACGTTCAAAACATTTACGATAGTCAGAATCCCCTGTATTTATTTGTTTTCTGAAAATTATAAAAGTCTCAAATCCCTGGTATAACTGTATTACGTTCTCCATACTTTCAATTTTTTCAGCCCCAAAATTAAAGTTTGTGCCCATTGGAATTATCTCAAAGTCTTCTTGACGTAAGTAGTCGTACGGTAAATGGTTTCCAGACATAAACCGTGATCTGCCTTGCTTAAAAAACAATGCAAGAGGTGTAGGGATTGCAAAAATTACATTGTTTGATTTTGACACGTTTAAAAGGATCATATGTATTTCCTCAGGGTTGAAGCTGAGAGCTTTTTGTTCAATTTTAAGCGGCACTTTGTCTTGATTCAGCTTTAACGCATCGTTAAGTCTAGTCATGAATTGGTGTACTGTTGTTTCTTGTTTCTGGAAGTTAAAAAAACTTTTTACTGTTGGCTTGTAGTTGGGAAACAGTTTTTTAATAGGCTCGAGGTCAGAAACTTCAGCGCTACGTACGCTACGTATTGGGGTAGCTGGTGCAAGCTGAACTAAGGCTGGCTGTATGCTGCTTGTATATCTCAAACTCACTAGTCCGACGTCATAGTTTTGCAGATCCAAAGGGTAGGGTAATACAGCTACAAAGCTAGACGGGGTGTTTGCAGTATAAATATTGTTTTGCTGGTCACTTGTAATCGTCATGTAGATATTTTCGGTACCTGCTGGGTCTCGATCTAATTGGGAACAGCAGTGTTTGTCTAATCTTCTGCGTTTGTTGTTGATATGCTGCTTGATAGCATTAGTAAAGTATGGAATAAACGGTGTAGAATTCATGTTTATTCTTCAACTCGGCTAAGCTCTTCCTTATAAAATGATCCAGTAATGCTGTTGTGATTTAAATCTTCCAAGTAGTATGTTATAGGTATAGTTTCCAAGTTTACGGACTTCACAATGAACCATTCAACGCTAAAGTTTTAGTTGTAGCCTGGGTAAAGGATAAAAATACATTAACTCGATTGTTCGAAAGTCTCCCTATTTATACATGTTTTTTAATCTGTTATTTTAGCTCACGTGGTACGCTATATTATACTTAACTTTCTTAAATGTTAATTTAGTACAACTAATTCGCACACGGTCGCCAGGCTTGAACACTGGTCTACGTTTCGTAGTGTCGTTAATAAGGTCTGAGTACATGGTTCTCCATACATCGTTTTCATTCAAACTGTTCACGCTATTGGGCGACATCTGGATTGTTGAATGAAAAGTGTTGTTGTACGTTTTTACAAATGCAGGAAATATTTCAAGAATACGGTTTGTTTGCTTTTCTGTTATGTACCTAGCTACCTTCTCAAAAATGGTCCTACATAAACAAATAAATACTGTGTTATAGCATGTGCGTCAACCTTATATTGAGTTTTGTATAATGAAATAAATTGTTGTTAAATGTGTATCTAAGCTGACCTTATGACTCTTTCTACTATACTTGATTTAGTCTCACTATATGTATTATAGTATTTTATTCCCTTGTTCTTCAAGAACTTGCGAAAAGACTCTGCTCGAAATTCAGTACCTATAAGTAACAAAATAATATATTTATATCGTTGTTAGTCCTATATATTATACCAAGATTGATTTGAAACGTTTGAATTGGTTGTATGTTACCCTATAAGCTGTTTGCAGCTAACCTTGGTCTGTAAATAAATAAATTGGTGTTATTTTTGCTTCATGAAATATACTTTTCATTGCTTTAATTACTGTTTCTGGTCTTTGGTTTCTTATGAATCTACAAAAAAGCTTTTTCGTAAACGCGTCAATGCAAAAAAGTATGTTTTCATATCCGGAATTCGCTTTTGATAAGACTGACCCTAAGATTTTTAAATCACAGCAAAAAATTTCTCCTGTTATGTTCACAATGGTTCTCCTGCGCCTAAAATTCTTCCTAATAGGTCTGTGTAGACTAAATGAATTCAGTTGGCTTAGTTCTTTGTCAACTTTTTTCTTGTCGTGAAAATGCCTATTGTTTTTTTATAAATCCACTCAGGGCAGAGAACGAGCCTTTTAGCCTTGAATTTAAATATGATTTACGAATTTCTGCCATTGTATAGATACAAAAGTTTGCGACTGTCACTGAGATAGTTGATAATAAAACTGCGCAAAAGTTTGTGAAACCAGACGTTATAAGTATTTTACAATTTACAGATATACAAGAATTTATTTACTGTACAAGTTAGAATTACAAATATATTACATCTTATAACTATTTTGTTCTGTTGTAGTTTTTTTAGCATGCATATGTCACTTTTGTTATTTTGTTGAGCGGTTTTCTTCTACTTGTTACTTTTTTACTTAAAAACAAATCTTTTTACATAAACCTTGTAACTTGCAACTTAACATTAGCTTGGCGAGATTAGCTGCTAGTAAGTTCTAATTCTTTCAGACGTTTTTCTTTTTTCCATCTCAATTGCATTTCATGTTCGTGCCGAATACCAAGAAGACGTGAGGGTTGAATTCGTCTTTTATATTGCTGCCTTCATTTTTAATTTTTTTTTTTAATAGCTTTCGGCATTTTTATTTCTTTCTTATTTTTTAACTGTAAAGCAGATATATAGTTATTTTGCAAATAAAGTCTAAGGTAATAATATAATAAAGTCTATTAAGGTTTACTGTCCATGCTTTTATATTTTCTAGGTTTTCACATACAAAGCATTTATTGTTTTCCACAGGTTTTTTACTTTACACCAGTTTTCAATATTTGTAAACTTCTTTAACTAAATCCATACATCGTATGGCGTATTTAAGCTGTAAGCAATTTCTAATTCTTTCAGCTTTACTTGTTCTTCACAATCTATACAGTACGGTTTGTTGTTATACATTACGGTATGTAAACTTGATGGCATATAGTTCAACCAGCAAAACCGACACGACTTACACATCAAACTTTGTAGAGTTTTCATTTTGTTTTCAACATGGATACCATCTGTTTTATTGCCATTGACAACTGCAATGCTATATATTCATCTTTTTTGTTTTCGCAAATCTATTTTTGTACAACTTCCATGTCTGTCACAATCATGCAGTATTCACACAATTTGATTTCAGGCATGTACTTGTATACGTATACTGTTTCTCCGTATAGCGAAACGATGCGAATATATTTTGAATTAGGGTCTTTTGTAGTGCCTTTTATACTAGGGGGTTTCTTGCATACAAAACAATCGATGTTTGACAAACTTCTTGTTACTTCACACCAATTTCTAATGTTTTCGAATCTACGAAAGTCAATCCATTCATCATATGGTGTATTGAAGCAATCGGCCACTTTTTCATCTTTTTTCTTTTCTTGCACTTCACATCGCGCACAGTATTGTTTGTTTTTATACTCAATAGTTTGTAAACTTAATGGCATATATTTCAACCAGCAAAACTGGCATGCCTCGCACAACAAACTCTGCCGTGTATTCATATTGTTTTCAACACGAATTACACTTGTTTCATTGCCATTGACAATTGCATTGCTTTATATTCGTCTTCTTTGTAGTTGCGAATATATTCTTGAACATTCTCCAAAACTCTCGAGCTTCGCCAAAACATACAGTAGTTACACACTTTAATTTCTGGCATGTACTTGTATATGTATACAGTTTCCCCATACAGAGATACACTATAAATATATTCTACATTAGGTTCTCCTGTGGATGATGCGATATCATGAGGATTGTATTCACACACAAAACAATCTGTTTTGTCCAAAATTCTAGTTACTGTACACCAATTGTCAACAGAATCGAACTTCTCTAAGTCAATCCATTCATCGTACGGTGTATTTAGACATTCAGCCACTTTTTCATCTTTTTTCTTTTCTTGCGCTTCACATCGCGCACAGTATTGTTCGTTTTTATACTCAATTAATTGCAGACTTGACGTCATATAGTTTATGCTTTGCAAATTTGACGGCATATAGTTCAACCAGCAGAACTGGCATGCGTCACACAACAAACTTTCCAGAGTTATTGTATTCATGTTTTTCGCACAGCAAACTTTACAATTTGCAATCTTGGTTAAGAACAACACAAGGTTTTCAATTTCATCGTAGTTCAATCCAATTTGCAGACCCATCCATACTCTGTATTTCACAGACGTTTGCTCTGGAACCAGGAAGTGCAGAACAAGCTTTGAATACTTCCCGTTATTGAAGTATGTGAGATTGAGATTTTCAATGTTATCCTCTGGCGTTTGAATGTAAACTTTTTGTTTATGGACATCTCCAACGAACTTCAGTAACAACTTGCCGGTGACAAGTGAAAATTCGACTGTTGCGTCCTTAGTCACGATTTGACAGTTATAATATATTGTTAATTGAAATTTGTTGAATAGGTATTGTCGTATTTACGGCGATATTCTTTCTGGAAATAAAAATAAGTTTTATTTTCCATCGCAGTAGTTGTAAGTAATAATAATAATTTTTATGTGTACGTCGTACAACTTGCATGCAGTACAAACTTGAGTATTAGGTATTGTACCCTGAGCTTTGAGAGTGGAAATTAAATAAAATGTATCATCCTCCCTCTCAGTAGTTGTAAATAATATTATTTCTTTTTATTTGTACTCAGTGCATGTTGTAAGCAGTACAAACTTGAGTTAGAGTTCTGTGTTGAGAATTGTGTTGAGTTTTGTGTATCAAACATCGAGAAAAGTCTGTATTCTGTAATAATATTGTAGGTATTTACGACAAGTCTGTTGTTACTACAAAAATAAATTGAATGCAGCCAGACTTTTAAATATATTTTGTTTATTCTGCTTTTCCAGTCTTATGTTCTGCTTGTAACTTGAGGGAAATTACAGTTTAAGCTGCAGCTGAAAGATGGCTAGACTTACATGGAGGTATTCTCAGCTTGAATCTTTGCTCACACTGAGCACATAATTTACCGTTTAATTCTGGTTTATACATTTCCTGTTACTATAAAGCATATAGGAGGCTGACGGGTGGATTTTGTTTAATACATTGTATACATTCTAAATGACAAACGTTTCTACTCGGTACCTGTACACAGTGACTGGCTACAGGGTTGGACAATTTTCACCCTAGTTCCAGCCTATTGACCATTCACTGCTGCGGCCCTCTTACTTAAGCCCAGCCCCGTCCACTGTTATGTAGACGGAGGATAAGTCCAGTGTCACAAGTACCCGAACCACCAACGTACCTACATGTATGCAATATGCCTATATAAAGGCTATTTATCCTTCACAGTCTGTGTCCCAAGCCTACAACGCGATTAAATTTTAATTTTTATCCGCAGCCAGCTGCACGGCCACCTGCCTTATTTTTCGCTCTCTCAATCCATTCTTTCCTCGCTTCCCAGTCTCAGCATACAAGAGAAGGCAAAGTCCCATCCATAAGGAGCTACCTACTATTTATGTACGTGCATTTAAAAACTTCAGGGTCCAGATTGGTTTTGAGCTAGATATGTAAAATACTTTTTATTAATTACAAATATTATAAGAATAAACGCTGAAAAAATCCAACGAAAAAATCGAAACGGATAAACAAAATGAACTGCTTTAGATAGATATTCATGTATTTCAAATTTTTAAACAACACACTAGTATTTAAGGTCGAATTGATTTGATAAGATTTACGTTTTACAGATACGTGCAAAAGATTTGCTCATTTCACTCTAAAAATAATTTATAATATTAAATTCCATTAAAATTGAGATAAGTCATTTCGCAACTGAACAAATAAACTAGCAAAAGCTACTAGTAAAATTTAAAAAATATTGTAATACGAATGATTCAAAGGTATGAGTTAAAGCAGGGTAGTTTATCATGCAAGTTTTTGAAAAACAGGCATAAAAACCGAAAAATCCGAATTTACCCGGGTATTACATTTTAACCGGTGTCAGTATTCAACAGGCACGTAGCTACTGTTATTGCCTACCTTTAGCAAAAAACCGCATTGCGATACGTCAACTGGGTCTCGAGCTATTTAGATTGACGCTAAATAGAGTCTTTATCGGGTAGATCGGTTTGTCCGGCCTGTCCGATCCGGTTTTTTTTTTCGAATTTTCAAATTCTGTTTTCGCAGATGGCAAGCGTATAAGCTTAAACTATCAATAAAAAATAGTCAGTACGAAAAAAAAATTTACATACCCTAAAATTGACCCTTAAAATAAATCTAAAAATTTTGCGCGAAAATCACAAAAACGACTGTGCCATATTAAAGCTCATGCTGGATAACGTCTAAATATCGGGTTTAATATAAAAAGTTCGTTCAGCAACATTGATTTAACAAGCAGGTTTTAAAAAGTAGGGCTCAATAGGGTATACCCAAAATCTTTATTATTGCGTATTTTCAAAATGTTTTTTGATATTTTGGGTTAAAAAAATCAGAGAAGAATACTAGCGTTAAAAAATTTCAATTTGCCCCATAAACAAAAAAGTCATTTTTTTCTAGAGCGAAAATAAAAAATTCGTTTTGCACGTAAGATAACTCATATTTTGTTGAGTCTAAATATCACGGTGAAACTAAAAATTTCTAATGGCAACACAAAAAATTTTGAAACTTTTGGGAGCACGCTCCGTGCGTCTAATTACATAGCCCCGGGCGGATAAAAAGTCTAAAAGCTAAATTTCGTATTTTGGTAACTTTTGCATAAGATACTATAGCATGTACATATGTCTTACGAGATGATTGCTTTTGCGTGTTACTATGCCTATGTTACATAATACTAATAGGGTATTACTATTAGTTTGATATTTTTTTACATTATTATTTTCAATTCATCAATAATACTTTGATTTTATATTATATAAATGGGATGGTTTATCTTAAGTTTTATTTTTTGGTATAATATATTGTTGATTTAAATTTGTTGAGTGAGTATTGTCGTATTTACGGTGATAGTCGGTTTGGAAATTAAAATTAGTTTTATTTTCTATCCCAGTAGTTGTAAATAATAATAATACTTTTTATTTGTACGTCGTACAACTTGCATGCAGTACAAACTTGAGTATTAGGTATCGTACCCTGAGCATCGAGAGTAGATTTGAAAATAAAATATATCATCCTCCCTCTCAGTAGACGTAAACAATATTATTTCTTTTTATTTGTACTCAGTGCATTTGTAAGCAGTACAATTTTGAATATTGTACCCTGAGCATCGAGAGTGGAAACGAAAATAAAATATATCATCCTCCCTCTCAGTAGACGTAAACAATATTATTTCTTTTTATTTGTACTCTGTTGAGAATTGTGTTGAGTTTTGTGTATCAAACATCGAGAAAAGTCTGTATTTTGTAATAATATTGTAGGTATTTACGACAAGTCTGTTGTTACTACAAAAATAAATTAAATGCAGCCAGACTTTTAAATGTATTTTGTTTATTCTGCTTTTCCAGTCTTATGTTCTGCTTGTAACTTGAGGGAAATTACAGTTTAAGCTGCAGCTGAAAGATGGCTAGACTTACATGGAGGTACTCTCAGCTTGAATCTTCGCTCACACTGAGCACATAATTTACCGTTCAATTCTCGCTTATGCATTCCTATTACTATGAAGCATACAGGAGGTGGACAGGTGGATTTTTGTACAGTGCACTGTATACACTTCAAATACCAAAAACATTTTTACTCGGTACCTGTACACAGTGACTGGCTACAGGGTTGGACAATTTTCATCCTAGTTCCAGCCCATTGACCAATCACTACTGCGGCCGTCTTAGTTATGCCCAGCCCTGTCCACTGTTACGTAGACGGAGCCCAAGTCCCAGTGCCACAAGTACCCGAACCACCTACGTACCTACATGTATGCAATATGCCTATATAAAGGCAATATATCCCTCACAGTCCCTGTCAAAGCATACATCACAATGCAGTACTGCAAGTCCCTATATACTTACTATACACTTGCCAAGCACCTACCAAGTACCTACTGCCTAATACTTTCATAATCTGTATTTTATTTATTTATTTTTTATATCATTTTTTTCCTCCCTTTGAGTCATTTATTTCTTCGCTTCCCATGCTCAGCATACAACGCAATGCGAATTCCCATTCAGTGGGAGCTACCTTCCTACAACATACGTAGGTACCTACCCACACACATACACACTTCAATAATAATATTATTATTACTATTATTTGCATGTCCATGCAAATGCAATGCAAATCTGCCGGGCTCCCAATGCATCTCATGATATCTGCCCGTTCCTTGCCTCCATACCTTCCCGGATATCTTCCCCATCCAAGCTACTCTGCCTTTCTCACTCCCAACATCAAAACTCACCCCACTAACCCCAAAACACCCCTATGCCACAACCTAGTAGCCACAACGGTAACTATCCCAGTAGTGACGGGGATAGGTGAAAGGGTACAAAGACCGAGACGATCTAACGCTGTAGCCTCCTATTTTCTCACCCAAAGTGACCGGTTGAGTCTGGTTGTATGAACCTCGGTTAAATCGACCCAATGAATAAATTATTATTAATGATTATGTCGGGTTATTCTCTTGTAAGTGTTAGGTTGACAGTGCATATCTACTGCTTGTGCACAAGGTTTGTAATTCTTTTGCTTCTTATTGAATTAATTTTATTAGTAAGATATATTATGGTTTTTACCTTTTAAACATGCACGGGCGACTTTCCAATACCAAAGCCCCGGGCCCCAATACACTTAACTTGAACTTGAATGAGGACATATATTAACAAGATAAACAATACAAAAACAAACTTGGAAAAAATGCATTACGTTACGCTAGGTCAGAAGGCGAGTCAAACTACGAATGGAAAGATAAATGGGATGGTCTATAAATGATATCACTCATATAATCACTCTTTTTGAACCTGAATCTTCTCACTTCAAAATGTCATTAGGTACTTTACTAATACGTAAGAAGTGATTTTTAATATGAAGTTTTTTAATTATTATCTATACCCACTGACGTAACTGATGAATCGATGACATCATGTATGGACGTCCTAGAAATGTTTAATAAAAAAATCATAGTGCTATAATGTTAAATGTAAACAAAATGCTGTACTGCATAATGTCCATTTTCAATACTACGTCTTTCCAGAAAAATGTAATGCTCCAGCACATAGTTTTATTACGTACAAAACTTTAATTGTTTTGTTTTGCTTCAATTTTTTACATTAAAAGTAATTAAGTTTGCAGTAAATGCTTTTCACTTTCCGTGACAGTGGCATTGGGATCTCGTCCAATGTCATGACTAGCTAGGGTCGACGCTCCATACTGTTTCCTTGCATTCTAAAAATTGCAAGCCACTACATAACACAAAACAAGGCTCATATAAACGTGTTTTACTTACTTATACGTAACATAGATACATACTGCCAAAATCTCAACTTCTACGTATTGCTTTTCCGCTCAATCTGAATGTATATATGTAACAAACTAAATACAAGTCAATTTTTAAGCCATTCTCAAGGTCACACGCTCTAAACAAGTGAGTTAAAAAACAATAAGGAATAATACTGCGGAGAAAATAGGGAAGAAATAAGGCCGTATGTACAAGGTACGTTGCAGCCATGTTAGCTGTTACAGTTGACAGTATTAAATAATTAGCTGCTTACAATTTAAATTTACCATTTATATATGTACGTAGGTAGACTGGAACTTTGCAGAACCCACTTACATAATTTGGGAAGGCAGTATCTATATTTAGCATTGGAAAGTAATTACACAATAGCGACAATGTTGATAAATTTGTGATTGCAATCGTCGATTCTGAAAACTTGTGTGATATATGAGTTCTACAGGATCATTGTTCAAGTCATTGCAATTAGAGCTGTCCAACAATAAAGAAAGAAAATTTAACTGCAGTTATATCACATTGTAGTTTATTGTAAGTAGTGCTGGGTTTCGTACAAACATTCGATTTTAATAAAATTTAGAAAATTAATTAACTTCCTAATAAAATTTAACTTTAAGAAATATACATATTTACTTCCCCAAACAAAAACAAAAAAACATGCACTTCTCAATCCTGGTCATTGCTGCTGTTGTTGGTATTTTTTCTTTGGTGCTTAACGAGGCCAACCCCGGCGAACAACTTGAAGCTGACGGTATACAAAAAATTATTAAACATAATGACTAAATCTAGTTTAAAATTTGAATATTATTAATTGTAATATTTTGTTTTAATTATTCAGCAAGCAAGAGCCTAAAACTATTAAGTGAAGATGCGGATGATGCTAATGCTTCGGCAGAGGTGATTTTATTTTATTTTTTTGAAGTTTTGATAAAGTTTTGTTTACGCATATAAATTTATAGCTATTAATACAACTTAATCAGTAGAATTTGACACATTTTTAATATTTATTAACATTGCACCTTAAAATTTAATGTAAGTACTCGCGGAGGTGGGGATGTACTAGAAATGGATTTGCGTGTTGGAATGATTTCACCTGCTGCTCCAGAGTTTGCTTGTTCGAGCGTAGAGGTCGTGCGGGAATTTGTGCTGCCAGATTTTATGGATAACAACTATATTAAAGGGTCAGTGAGTAGCCATCTCCTGCTTCTTTCTCATTAAGGCGATTTAAAATTTACATTTAAAATATTATTACGACAACTGTATTTCACAATAATTAATAGTATTATTTTGCATTCCCCCTAAGCAATGTGCGAATCTAGCATCAAAATCATTTTTTGTATGCTATTGCTTTGTGAAATTCTTAATTATTTTTAATGTTAACAAAAGAAAAAAATACTCCGCATTTAAAAATTTTACCCGTGTTGATTGAATTTCAATGTTTTTTTTAAAAGATATTTGCCATCTAAAATCATACAGATTGTAATAGCATGCTAAAGAGTATATTTATCTATGTGACGACCATTTTGACTTTTATAAACCATAAAAAAGGTTCTGAATTCACTTTATTACTATACTGATTTCGTGACTTACATTTCCAGTGCTCTTCATAGAATATTTGATGTATTGCTTAACATAGTACATACAACGTATGTAGTTTTAACCCTGGAAAAATAATAAAATAAATATAATTTATATTTTAAATAGCGTGATATTTAAAGCCAAGTGTTCAAAAAAATGGTAGCTTTATACTTTTCCTACTGATGGGAGACATTAAATATTTTAATTAAATTGAACCGACAACGGGAGCTGCTGAACCTTTCATAGTGTAACATAGGCAGTACATATGTTGCATGTCCACCATCTTTGTATTTTTGTATAATCCTTTGGTTTCTCATTTAATTAGACCTATTAGTTAAAGATATTGTCTGTGAAGAACCAAAATGGTCCATATTCAGTTGTAGCTAAAAACAAAATCAATTATCTACAAAAATATTTAAATATTTCTTGAGAGCGTTTAATAGTACATTTAACAATTTTAAAAAAGTGTGTGAATTCAACATCTTGCACCTTTTCAAAAACATGGAATTAGAGCATTTTACTATTTTCAAAAATTTGTAAATACAACATATTGCACCATTTTAAAATCATTAGATTGAAAAATATTACACTTTTCAAAAATATGTAAATACAACATTTCACACTTTTTAAATACATGTAAATAGAACATTTTACGCTTTTCAAAAACATGTAAATCAAACACTTTACACTTTTTCAAACCATGTAAAGAGAATAATTTACACTTTTCAAAAACTATATAGCTAGAAAATTTTACACTTTTCAAAAGCTTCTAATTACCATTAGCGGTATTTACGATTACGCTACAACGTCTGTTGGTGCTACTTGCTGTTTGTGCTACAGTAAATTAGAAATAACGTGTTATAGCACGCTGTAGCAATTGTTCTCTGGTTGCCACGGATACTGATTTCAACTAATGAATTTTATATTTTTACGCTTCGAATTTGTAATAAAAAGTATGCATTATGTACACCGTAAAACTCCAAATAAAAGCTTGGTCTCCAATAGAGGCCAGGTAACAGCTGTCTCTAATAGAGGCCAGGACTCAAATAGAACCCGGGTCTCAAATAGAGGCCAGGACTCAAATAGAACCCGGGTCTCAAATAGAGGCCGACTATCCAATAGAGGCCGGTTCTCGAATAGAGCCTTGGCCTCAAATGCAGGCCGTGTGTAACAAAGAGAGACGGGCAGACCATTATGCTTCAAAAAGAAGCCTGGGCATCTGTTTAGAGTTTTACGGTACTTATATATTTAATTTTTTAAATGTATTATAACCATGGAAACAGTAATATTCGACGCTACAGCATGTTACTGTAAGTGTGCTCACAATTCTGGACGATTTTCGTGCTACAGCTCGAACAGAAAGTAGCACCAACAGACGTTGTAGCGAAATCGTGAATACCGCTATTGTACGCATGTTTTTCAATTTGATTTTATGGCATATAGCTCATGTTAGTTCTAGCATAAATTGATTTGGGTTATTTTGGTTCTTCACATACGATATATTATGCTTTTCACCTTTCAAAACATGCATGCACACGCCATGCAACCCAGCGCTTCAAAAACTGAATAAGGACATACAAGATTTATAAGTGAACAAACTATTATGACACTCCAAAAAATTTCCATCAAACGCTATTCAAATTCAATGCATTTACTTTTTGTACCTTCGTACAAAGACTCCTGCAAATAAATCGCTGTGCTTCCTAAAAATGAATTATTGTTTTTATGTTAGTTTTCACCCCACGCCGGCTTTGCTTTTTTCACTGATCAAAATGGATCAGCTGGGCACTCTAATCCGAACCAAAATTTATTCTGAGCTGAATTGAATGTAAGGTCATTATCCGTTATTAGATCTGAACGTATAACTACGTCTGTTCTGGTTTGCATTTAGGACATTATCGTAAATTTATGCGTAACATATCTATCGCCTAATATAAATGTTAAATTAACTGAGCGTTGACTCTTAATTGTGTTACTATCAAATGTTTTAAATGTTTCCTTTTAAATCTCATCTTTTTCAGATTGCATCTTAATAACTTATTTAATTGTGATGGCAATCTTTCAGCAACAAGAATCTACTCAAGCTTTATAGATCCTAGTTCCAACTTTTATGCACGTACTTGGAATACAATTAGTAGCATTTAACCTAATCACTAGGGCTACCAAATTAAAGTTCAACAACCGCCACTGCTCGAGTTTCCCGCGTTATTAATTTCTTCTTGATACAGAGAGGTGCACTGGTAAGCTCTTTGGCCTTTACTACCGCAATGGTTGCACTTAACTTGAACATTAGAGTGATATTCTAGGGCTATCGCAATCCCTTTATTCCTTGGACAATTCTTAGCTATATGACCTAAACCGTTGCAATTCAAACACTTGACTTACACGTCTACTTTTGGTTTTGACTTATCAAAGCCATAGTTAGACTGTTACTGTTGTTTCTTATAGTATTTTATTTTAATTCTGTTGCTTGTTGTATGATCCACCTCTACCTATATATGAACCACGATTATTGCCTCTGCCTTTAGACTTTCCAGAACTTCCATTGCTGTTTGCCATTATCAGAATTGTTTAAATTATTAGGACCTCTATTTCCGGGCGCCAGATATAACAATACACGGTAAAACCAAACCTATATACCTGTGTATGTAAACTGAAACTGGCTATTAAGTGAACAATTGAGTATTAATTATTAAATTATATTAATATGCCTGTACGCCCACGTTATATTATGCCCACACAGTCACAAAACAATCATAAAGACTTACTTTTGAGTTCTAATCTGCTTCACAATACTAATATTAAATTATTATAAATGTATATTTTTGTATATGCACTACCATACCAATACCAACATCAGAACCCCAACCTACTTTGCTGGTGACAGTGCCGATGCTAAGTTCCAATGATTTACGTACCTAGGAACAACTAATAGTATGAAAATAACTGCCACAGCTCGTAACGGAAAATGTTATCAATAATGCATTGATGATGGCGAACTGCAAAATGTTTAAACCACTATTTTGAAGTATTTTATTAGAAAATAAACTCAAAAATTTCAACAGAAATAAAAACTTCAAAATACTGTACAACACAAATATTAATAGTAGTGGTGAGAAGTTGAGCCTATCTTGAAGTCCGGTTAAACTCTTAAAAGTAAAGAATGAGAAATTAGAACGTGAAGGGCTCAGCGTGGACGACCACATAGTAACAAATACTAATAACTGTATATATGTGGTGCTAGTTGAGTCTGCTGCTGTTGGGGATGAAATAAGGAAGGATAGAAAAAGTAAATAAAGCATGTTGGTAGTGACGGGACTATGGGGTCTGTAGTTTATAAACATTGTCATGTTGAATGCCACTAAATAGTTCAGTTTCCTAATTTCAAAATATTCAGCAATTTTATATTTATGTGTTCACTTTACTTCAAATAGTTAACGTTTACATGCTAATCAGGTTTAGTTATTTCTTGGCTATACTAGCAATGCCCAATTTTGTTTACTACATATTTTGCTAAAATCTGAAAGAGAATACGGTCTTACAATTTCTGTAATTAAAACAAATAATGAATGTCATGCGATGTATATAACCATTATACATAAGAAGGGATTTAATACTTAGCTTATTAACTTCAAACGAGTACAACTAAGTTTAGACAACAGTATCCGTAACTTTAGGACTACTTATTATTTTCTATTATAAGCTGTTATCAATTTCTTTACTAAAAACTCCAAATGCAAATCCTGCTTTAAATTCAGCACATCTTAAAGCACCAATCATGGGTGAATCTTTAACAGTTATTTCCTTTAATATCCATATTTTGAATTTTTATCCGGATGACTCCATTTCTTCAAACTTTCGTAATGTTCAGCAGCGCAATTACAATTCACTTCCTACATAGTGTACTTTAGTGGACCAGCAAGATTATTACACTATGAGCAAAGTTTATTATGTCGAAAGTTACAGATTTAAAAAATCAGTAATATAGATAACAAACATCCTACAGTTTAAAGTAACATTCGTCCTAAACAAATCAAACAAAGCAAATTTTCCGTAATTTTAATTTAATACGTTAATAAAATCAGTAAGATGAAAAAAATAAAATAAAAAATGTTTGAACTAAGCACTGACATTTTTTAAATTTCTGAGATTACGCTTTGAAGCGACGACATTTACATTTAAACTTGTGATATTTTGAACCTTCAAAATTAGTACACTATGAGAAGGGTTTCACTATGTAGAGGTATTATAACATGAAAAGCATAGAAGGTCAGCCTGAAGTACAAGCTAAGTACACTATGTCGCAGTAGACACTATGAGGAGGTACACTATGAGGCGAGTGAACTGTACAGCATTAACTCTATGTTTCTTAAAAAAATTTACTTTAATTCACTGCTAATAGCTAAAAATCTCATTTTCTTAAATATATATTTTTAAACAAGCTAACAGCAGCATCTATATTGTGCATTTTAAAAGTCCACACTTGAGGAAATTCAAAAAGTAATAAATTAAATGAGTTCTAATATAAGTTATTTCAAATACTGACCGACAACAAAGTAATTAAACATACAAATCATTTAATATTCCTTATTAAAATAAATCAAAATTTCCACTTTGCTTGCCTACAAAACCAAAATTCAAGCACAGTGTCATTACAAATTTACAACATTAAATACAGTGAGAAACAAGTTAAAAACAGTTGCTAATAAATAAAGATATATTTAATTTTTTATCATCAATAAACAATGTTAAGACTCTAATCGTAAAACATACGTGTTTAATATTCTAAATTTAAAGTTGCCTGTCACATAGACAACATTTTAAAGATATCATGTTCTATAAAATATGAATTTAAAATGAAAAAAGATGAAGTTAAAATTAAAACTGCAAAACAAATGTTTAATTAACTTTCTACCGAAGTATTAAAAAAATTAGGTACAGTAAGTGATTAATTAAACGCTTATTAGACTAAGAATTTAAAACGTGTCATAAATGCAACGTAAATAATGTATAAAATTAAAAACCGCGGCGACGTATTGAGCAGATATCGATAAACCACGGATTTTTAATCCTAAGTTGTATTTGGTATAAAATTAGCTTATGAGCAAATTGATCAACAAAAATCTACTGCTTTATCGCAAATTCAATAAGTTTATATGATATAGGCTTAAAAAAATAATTTTGCTTGCAGCATGTAATTATTGTTGGTGTCACTATATAAAAATGATTAGGTTAAAATGTAAACAAAACTAATTTGCTACAAAATAGATAAGCTTTCACTTTAAAATAAACTACATATTATTTTTAGTTTACATGCTTATGTATTAGCACAAGATTGAATCGAGATCGAATATTTAATCAATATAAACGCCATAGGTGCCCCTGGAGCAATTATTTCTTTGACAATGAGTCAGGTGTGAGGCAGGGAAAAGCACAAGTCCATAGTGAAATTATGTACTCGTATCACTAACTTGTTTGTGTAAGTGCTACGTGCAGAAAATGGTGAGCTATATCTCATTCCTAAAAGCATTTTTAAATACACGTAGTGATACTTTTTTAAATAAAAAACCTTAAACCACAGAAAAAGGAGAAAGCTAAAATGCCATTCCTTTAGGGTTTTTCCCCTTAAGAATGAAAGAATTATACTTTAGAATTTGAAAACAAAGGAGTATAGTGAAACTAAAAAATAAAGAGGCCTATTCAGCATGCAATGTTTGTAAATCCGTTTGACTTTCAAGCTTACAATTTTGATGGTTTTATTAAAGGTAGAAACAAATAGAAAAATACAAGCATATATAAGGCATAACAAAAAAAACGCCGATATAACGTAACAACTATCTGTAAATGTTCGTTTTTGAAAACATCAATTGCATTTTTATTACTTCAAGGAATTTGCAGGGCGCAATACAATAAGAACATTGAGGCAAAACAAATAGGAGGGTTGTTTGCATCGACAACTTCAGATATACATGTCACTTATACAAACAGCCAAAGGGTTAAACTAAAATACATTGTATGTATAAATCCGTAGCCTGCGTATTAGGGAAAATTACACTTCTAAAATATAAACGCATATTATTTATTTTACAATATAACTTCACGAAAAGAGAACTTTAGGAGATAATATATGCAACGCACTATTGTTGAGTCTGTAAAGTGTCTGTAAACTACGTTAAGCTTCCTTAAACGGTCTTAGTCCTGTACATCACACTGTTAGTGTTTATACTACTGAATCTATTTGTTTTTGCAAATATGATTTAGCAGGGACACGCCTAATGGTGATCAGTCTTAATGGTGATCAGTAGCGATCTTGCAAAAACTATTGCCTTTAAAATGTTTTGTCACTGATAGTGATGTAGCTTATAGTCCTAACTACCTATAGTTGTACTCTCAGCTCTGTGCCATAAAAACTCTGGCTAGGTAAAATTAAGAACGTTTTAGCCACTTTTTTAAACTATATCACCTATAAGATGGTACTTTTCCTATGCTGGCAATGCTTTTTCAAGCAAACTGATCACCTTTTAGGGCAATTGGGATTTCGAAATTTTTTTGAGTTTTTTCAGACAATGACCTGTGTCTCTTGCAAACTTTGATTTTAGACACCGAATATTTTTTAGTAGATACAGAATTAAAATACAAGTACAATGGTGCAACATGCTTCATTATAGGTCATTTTCTTCAAAAGATACAGTTTCCTGAAGTTTGGAAAAAATGAACCCGATCACCAATAGGACGAACCCTACTATGTTCATTTTTAAATATAATTATTGAAGTACATTTTTAATTTTTGTACACGCTTAACCTTAACAGTTATTGTAGGAACTTCACATCGCAAAATTCTTGTTTTTTATTCGACCTACTACAACTTGAATTGCAGGAAAATACGATATTCAATAAAAATTTATTAAAAACCTTCATATGTAGATGAGCTTGTATTATAGTAATCATAATAAATCAAGAATTTAAAAGGTGTAAGGTGCATTTTTGACGTTACCAAAAGTACATTTAATGAAATATTTGAATAACTTCTTCAAGAGTTAGCGCGAACATTAAACAATTCTTCGGAATTATTAATTATTACAAACGGTAGTGTAGAGAAACAAAATTTTCCTTATGTGATTGAATGCTAAAGACCTTTGGGTTAACTTGAAACCACAGAGTACATACTCCCTCCTGTAACTGGACCTCTAGTATCCGTAAACTCCCATATCCGGACAGAGTTTTCGGTATCTGGACCCTCCCATATCCGGACAGAGTTTTCGGTATCCGGACCCTCCTATATCCGGACAAAATTTCGGCGATGTCACATTATTCAAGTTCCTAAATAGGAAGGTAAAAACTCTACTCAACATTAGTAAGCATTAGATTATTATTCAACGTAAGCCCAAATTCTACATTCACTAATAAAAGTAGTGAATAAACGAATTTAATGCTCAAAATTAACAGTTGCAAACAAATCTACGTCAAATAAGAAATTGTAATGATTGCTAGGTTAAAATAAAATTCGATTCCCAATTAGTGTGTAATTATGTCCTTTTTAAAGTTAAAGTCAACAAGTATTATTTCCTATTGTACATAAAAATCTGTATTATTATTGAAGGTATTATGGTAAAGCGTAAGTCGTGGCAAATAGGCTAATGAGATATGTTAATAATTATGTAATGGTTTAGTAATTCGAAACTTAGCACATTAAGAGTCACTCATAAATTGACTGTCATCAAAATGTTTTCATTTTAAGTCCCTATGTCCCTTCTGTCTTCATTTACCTAACCTAACCTAACCCGTTGGGCAAATGGCTACCTTTAGAATGCAATACCATGAATATCCAAGTAGGCTGCTTGGCTATACATACGACGTCATAACTTGTTTAAATTTGTAATAGTGATTTATTGATGAACTAATTCCTGGTCTCATGAATGAGGCAGTAATTTATTAATTTGATTAAATTAATTCATTAATAAATCATTATTGAAAGTTTTACAAAATTAAAGCATCGGCCATAAATGACGTCCTGGGTATGGCCAAGGAGCCTTCGTGGATATTTATAGTATTGCATTCTAAAGATAACCATTTACCTAACGGGTAAGCGGATAACAGGAGGTTCATTGGGACTAAGTATTTATTTATGGGTTGCCCCTAATGTACTTAGTTTCGAATTACTAAACCCTTAACTACTCATTAACATAACTCATAAGCCGTATTTCATGAAAAATGGAGATGTTCAAACCCAATTTTAAATCAAAATGGAGATGGTCATAATTCATTTTAGCTCCAAAAGGAGATGGTCAAACTTCATTCTTAATCTACGATTTACTAATGTCATTTTTAGATTATTACATATTAATATTAATACTGGTGATACTAGCGGGAGTGGGTGGGGCGGGGGGTATGAAGGGGCGCAGCGCTCCTTAACATTAGTAAATTGCTGCAAATGGTTTGAGTAATTATCTTCCTAATTACATAAATAACCGTCAACAATATTATTGATTCTAAAATATCATCGACGAAGGATCACATCTCATCATCTCTATTTCGATCTAAAAGCAATTCTGATCATCTCTATTCAGCACTAAAAGCAATTCTGATCATCTCTATTCAGCACTAAAAGCAATTCTGATCATCTCCTTTTTTGAAGAAATATGGCTAATGCTATATGTTAATGATTAGTTGCGAGTTAAACAATTCAAAACTAAGTTTGGTTAGGATCAAATGACGTCCTCAAAATATCTCCATTTTAAGTCCATTTGACGCTTCTGCCATATGCTTGCCCGATGCGTAAATGGCTATCTTTAACATGGGATATAATCAATATCCAAGAAGGCTAAATGCACTCTTAGAAAAACAGGAGTGAATTTACTACTTTACTGTTAATTTGTAACTGCATTATTGTTACTCCACAGTGTATCCTGTTAACCGCGAATAACAGGATTATGGTTAGTGATTTGCAGGGTTGACTGTTAGACTGAGTATAGTAGAACGGTGTTGGATCACGCAACACTTATCCTGTTGAACGTTGCCTGTGGTTAACAGTTTTCTCCACCCTCAAAAATGTCAAAAAATAAGGATAATTTGTGATAGTTTCGTATTGTTAAACTCCAAACTAATCATTAACATAATGCATTAGCCATATTACTTCAAAAAAAGGAAATAATCAGAATTGCTTGTAGTGCTGAATGGAGATGATCAGAATTGCTTTTAGGTTGAAATAAAGATCATCAGATTTGATTCTTCGTCGACGATATCACCTTTGACAATAAGTCATGTAAGTCAGCTACTTTAAAAACATTCAGATTTCGCTTTACATGATGAAAAAACTTAAATAATAATAAAAATCATCACGGTCTGTTCAAGCTTACAGTGTGTATCAAAATTTTAAACGCACTAGTTTTTGGGGGGTTTCTTCCCCCCAGAACAAACACTTCAACGAAATAATTATTTTCGGATGACATACCACTAGACACTGTACTTTAACTTGGATTTACCCCGGGGGGTCGCTCCGTTCTCATGTAATTAATGTAAACCTGAAAAAGGGATGTATCAAAATTTTAAACGCACTCCACGGATTTTGCACTTCAATGATTATTATTTTCAGACTTGACCAATGAAAAAAATTAAAATTTGGCGTGCACACACTCAAATACATGAGTCATGACTAGAAACATTCATTTTGACTATAGGGTCACAGTAGCACTAGTAGCACCCACGAAAGTAGGTTAACGTGATGTCAACTTTTTTCACCGTTGCTTAACATGCAAAAGTCGCGACTTGTTTCACTCTATCCTGCCTTCAGCCTTACATGCACAAATGTCAACTGATAGCAATATACAAATGTCGGACATAAGCACCATAAAATTGCCTACAAAACCATATAACACTTAACTCTCAGGTCACGCGGGGTCACGAAACACTCGAACATTAACACTGTTGGAAAAATATGCTATGCAAGCACCAGCGGCGATGTGCGAGTTTAGTCGGCTATGGGCGACGTTATGTTAATTATTGATAAGAAATAATAATTACAATATTAAATATCAGACGCAGAATAAAATATGAAGTAGCAGGATGGGTCCAAATCCACATTCATTTATTAATCCTTCAATCACAACCGAATCAAACTATTATTGATTAATGTATATAAGAAATAATACCGGCTGACCATCCGTTTGTTAATACACAATAAAATTAAATGATAAATATTTATAATTTATAACTGTTACCGTTATTGCTCTCCTCAGCTTCGCTGCTCTCCATTGTCAATTGTGTAGAATTCGAAATTCAATTATTAATTAACAATTAGGAATTACGATAGACAAAAATGGAATTCTGAACTCTGGAAACTGGGAAATTCAGTCCAGCATGAATTCTCTATTTGGCGCACATTTCCTTCAAAATACAACGACGGCAACGCCTGCATCAGATGGGACCGTGGTCTGGTGCGTTAACCTTTGACTCGCCTCTTGGCCGACCTTCGTTCGATTCCCACAGATGGCAATTTGTTTTTTGTTTTTTCTACTGTCTTATGCAACCAAACTACATAATATTGTGATAGATGGAAAGCTCTGTCCAAACTCTTTCGTTTAAGCTATACATTATATTTTTTTTCTAAAATTTTGATGCAGCGTTGCACTGCGTGTTTCCATCCAGTATTACTCTATTAAAAGAACTCGACGTCGGGCAATAATAATTATATTAAAATATTAAAAGGTATTACCTACAAGAAACTCACATTTTACCTAAAGCAGATACTCTTGGTACCTGCCCTTGGTGGATAAATAATGGGTCGTAAACGTAAGCGGTTGGTTTTTAGTATAGCTCATTAGCTAGAAATTAAAACACGACTGAAATGAAGTGAGTCTCAAAAAGATGAAGCTTATCAAAACAAAGATGTAGCTTTAAACCAAAATATTGCAATACAAAAATAG
The DNA here is from genome assembly GCA_949802685.1 of Dicyrtomina minuta. Lineage (NCBI taxonomy): Eukaryota > Metazoa > Arthropoda > Collembola > Symphypleona > Dicyrtomidae > Dicyrtomina > Dicyrtomina minuta. The sequence continues at coordinate 166,461,418 of OX461808.1, forward strand.
TAGTGTTTAAAATGAATAGTATGCATTTCTTGTAAAAACCTCCAATATCCTTTCGTATCCGGATAGGTCGTGTTCCTAATTAATCCGAATAAGGGAGGGATTACTGTAGTTACATATGAAGCTTCACGGTTCATTTTTATTTTGCAGAGTAGGGGAGCATGTATGTGTGATCGGGTTCATTTTATATCAAATTTAAAATCTGTATCTTTGTCCACAAACAACGTACAATGAAGAGGAAGCTATCATTATACTTCTTCTTTAATAATTTATGTGCAAAAAATTACTCAGTGTCGAAAATTAAAATTTGCAAGAGATACAGGTGATTGTACGAAAAAACTGCGGAAAGTCTTACAACGGCCCAAGTGCCCTTAATGTAATCAATACATTTAAAGTTAATAGTGAAGTAGGGTCTTGAAAGTGACATATTCAAAAACGTACTCAAAACTTTTATGGTTTTACATAGCCAGAGTTTTTAAGGAAAGCAGCTGAAATCGTAGTAAAGGTAGTTGAGTAAATAGGCTGTATGATTATTAGTTAAAGATATTTTTAAAGGCGGTGATATTTGAACGGCGGCCACTGATCACATTTAAGGGGTTATCACATTTACACACAGTACTACTATGTATTAATTGCTTGTTCATGTATTTTATCTGTCACTTATTTCAAATACAATTTGACATTCATTCTGCCTTTAATTGTTCTGAAATAACTCCGAGCGAAGTAAAAAACAATGCTGTCCTGCTTCATTGCAATTTTAGTCGTGTAAAGGGTACTTGAATAATAATTGGGTTAAAGTGATGACATGGTAGGTAATAAATGGATGATAATTGTGTTATATCATTTTTAGACTAATTTTAAGTACAATTGCCGTTGGACTTGTCAAAACAGTAGGGATTAGTTTTGAAGTTCTATTCGGTTCTTTCCGTTCAATGAACTTTGTGGTTTGAATAAAATCAGTTTGTTTAATAATGCGACATAAAGCATGCTAACTACAGATGAGCAGCCCTACCGACAGACACAACAAAATTTCAATAGATGCTAAAGCTCGGGGCTAGAATGGTGCTCACAGTAGGTTATAATTCGCTTGACATCATTTATAGATGATTCTTGACAGACACATCAGATCCAGGGGGCAGTAAAATTCTAAATTATTTCTAATTTCGACATAAGAGAATAATATCCTTCGCATTGAAAAACTTCATCCGTGTTGCTTGAATTATAATGTTTTTGTTTAAGTTATTTGCCATCTAAACTCATACAGATTGTGAATGCATGCTAAAGAGTATATTAACCTACATATGTGAGGACCCTTTTGACTATCATAAATCATAAATGTTCTAAATACAATTATATACTGCTTTTGTGACATACAGTTTTAGTGCTTTTCTGCTTTTCATAGAATATTTGATGCATTGCCGAACATACATTGTAGTCGTCACCTTGAAAAAATAATCAATTTATATTTTACATAGCGTGATATTTAGAGCATGACATTTAATCAAAAAATGGTAGCTTTATACTTTTCCTACTAATGGGAGACATTTAATATTTAAATTTAATTGAACTGACGACGAAAGCTGCTGAACCTTCCATAGTGTAACGTTGGCAGAAAATATCTTACATGTTCACTAGGTTCGTATAATCCTTTTGTTTCTCATTTAATTAGACTTATTAATTATATATATCTTCTGTGAAGAACCAAAATGACCCATATCTATTTGTAGCTAAAAACAATATCAACTATCTACAAAAACATTAAAATATGTCTTAAGAACATTTGAATTAAGCATTGATCACTTTTCGCAAATATGTAAACACAACATTTTGCACCTTTAAAATACATGGAATTCAAACATTCTACACTTTTAAAAAACATGTAAATAAAACTTTTTGCAATTTTCAAAAACATGTAAATATAACATTTTACACTTTTTCAAAACATGTAAAGAGAATATTTTACACCTTTCAAAAACTATGTAAATAGAACATTTTACACTTTTCAAAAACTTCTAATTCAAATTGTACGCATTATTGGTAATTTGTTTTTATGACATATAGCTCATGTTGATTCTAGCTGAAATTAGATATACCGTAAAGCTTCTAATAGAAGCCCCCGGCGTCTATTAAAAACAGACCTTTCTACCCCCGGCGTCTATTAGAGACCCGGCTTCTATTAAAAATTTATGTTTTGAATCGAAAAAATACAAAGCGACGAATAATGCGCTTCGCAAAGTTTTATTTTTTTTAAGAATTTAATCGTTTTTATTATGCCAAATTATTGCTTATTTTATCAATTGTCTATAGAATTAAGTGCAATTCTTGATAGAAAGGTGTATTTTTATTTGGCAGGTTAGCTCACGACATCAGACACATGACAATTTTAATGGGAGTATTTTTCCTACTAATTAAATTTGGTCACTGTAATCACTCTGAATGTCTTCTTCCTCGTCTTGTTGGCTTTCTGCTTGCATTTCAACAGATTCTTTTGCATACATCATAATCTCCAGCTTTTTAGCTGCTAAGTATGATTTGCGTTTACTATCCATTATTTCTAAAAAACTTAATTTAAACAACTATCTACCTAGTTACCATACAAACTTAACTTTTTGAGTGGATCGCACACTTGACGTTTGCAGGCAAAAGCTGATTTTTAAATTTTCGAGGTATATCTAATGTGAGAATATCGCAAGGATATCTAGCTCATGACGTTCTTTACCCCCGGCGTCTATTGGAGACCCGGCGTCTATTGGAGACCCGGCGTCTATTGGAGACCCGGCGTCTATTGTAATAATAAGCCGCCACCCCCGGCGTCTATTAGAGACCTGGCGTCTATTGGAGACCCGGCTTCTATTAAAAGCTTTACTTTAGGTCATTTTGGTTCTTTACAGACGATATAATTATGCTTTTCACCTTTCAAAACATGCATACACACGCCATGCAACCCTGCGTTCCAGAAGTCAAATAAAGATATACTAACACGATAAAAGAAGTGAACAAATTAATATTACACTTCAAATTATTCACATCAAACGCTATTTGGATTTCAAGCACTCACTTTTTGTACAAACAAAGTACAAAGGCTTTAAATTTCCGTGCTACCCAAAAATGAATTATATCATAAGGCCTATTTTTTTTGTAATAAATATTTCTTTTCTGCTCCAATTATCCTGCCATCCACAGTTGCAAACACTCCTCTTTAAGAGCGAGCAGCGCATGCTTCTGCAGAATACATTGCACCCGCTGAAAAACTGCCAGTTGGTTCTTATAATTGAGAATCCCTACCAAGAACTCAGTACCGTTCTTCAACACACACTTGCTGAAATGTGGCATAACTTTAGTATAACAGTTCAACTTTACAGCAATGTAAACTGTTGGAACCGATGGGCTCAGTATTTAAAGTATCACGAAATAATTTGCTACGTCAACATTATAATTCCCTCTCATCCGGAATCCAATACCGAACAAAGGTTTTTAGACGAATTTCTTGTAAGAAATTATACATGGGTACTCCCAATAGAGAACAACATTCAGCAAAAATTTTATATCGTAATAGTTATCATGCTTAACTCCTATTTTGAAAATTATTTCTACGACTCAAGTTTTAGTTGCAAAATCCCTCTAAATTACTTTTTAATTAACTTAGACTCCAGCAATAGGACTAATCTCTTTCTCAAAGTTCAACTACAATGCGAAACGATGCGCCTATGTTATATCCCACTCCTACCGCACTTTCCAAGCTACACGTCATCTTCGTATAAGACCATTGTGAAGAAACTTCAGGAGATTCGATTAAATTTTTATAAGTCACCAGTCACATTTTACTACGGCTTCCCACTTGGCAGCCTACGCCAAATGCAGAAGCAGAAAATGCTGATGACACCAACGCAAACGTATTCATCGCATAACCGGGATTTCCCGATTATCCAAATTCCGCAGATCAAATACACGCTCACGGAAACAACTGGTGGAGACTCTGCGCTGTTGCTTCATGCAACTCGACTCAACTCTCATTCTGATGAGGAAGGTGTGACTCGGTCTTGCTTTTACTTTCTGGTTCTGCCATTTGAAGGTTCAGTCTGGGTTATTTTCTGGCTCGCGGTTATGTTACTGATTTTGCTGTTAAAACTGACGCTGGGGAACGAATTCAATATTGCAGTTGCCATGGAACTCACATTGGCCCCATTCGCGCTTCAGACGCATGCGCTAATAGGGCGGCTGAAGACATATCACATTTGTTCTTACACGTTTTGGGTCTTCAGCGCTTTTCTTATAAGCATCATTTTTAGCACTTTCTGGCAAAGCCACCGCCTCGTAACTCCACCTGTCCTGGTGAGGAAAATCTTGGAAGATTTGATCAAAGAAAATTACAGCATTTTTACATGGGAATTCAGGAAAGATATAAGTCTTGGAATTAAAGTTCTTGGTAATTCGTCAGCGCATGCAAAATCGCTCAAGCTTCTTAAACCACATCTTATACACGAGAATCCACTAATGTCTACTAAGGATAAGAAGTACCGGGAAATTTTTGCAACGCACCGATTCAGCGCTTTAATCCGCAAAGAATCTGTTCCACGATATTCACAACTATTGTGGGATATTCATCGAAAATCTTCATTTGTATCAAATGAAACGTATCTTGAATTTCCACTAATGTGGCACTTCCTTATGAGAAACGTTGACGTGGTTTTTCAAGATTTTTCCCGTATTTACAATGCAGGGATAGTGAAGTTCTGGTCGGAGATGAGAGATGCTGCTGATGTCTGGAGTTTTAAGAAACTTAGAAATGACTTGTACGGGAATAAACCGGAGTTTAAACGAAACATGGAACATCATGAGGGAGCAGAATCTCTTCCCCTAGGCGACTCTTTGATTGCATCCGCGTTTTATTGCTACCTCATTGGGGTTAGACTTGGACTGCTAGGATTGGTTAAAGAAGTGACAAAAACATGGTGGGTGATTACAGTAGAAAACCATGAAAGAGAAGACGACGTAATTTTTGTAACATAAAATGGAAATATAGGCAGCGTTGAATGTGACGGTTTATGTTTAATGGACCGATTGCACGTAAAGTGCCTCACACGGAATCGCTGTGAACCCGGTCTAAAACGAATGCAAAATCATACAATCTTGTTAATAGTTAACTTACCAATATGAGGTTTATAGGCGCAAATTAAAGATAAATGTACAATTAGCACTTTAAGATCATTAATTTGTACCTACCATGCCTGTGCTGACCGGAAAGTTGATTCACAGGTCAAATTTTCAAATCTCTGCGGCCCGCGAACAGTATTACAGTAAAAAGAACTAAAAGATGCCCTTACTACTTTAACTTCTTTTCCACTGTCATACTGTTCGCGGGTCGCAGAGATTTGAAAATTTGACCTGTAAATCAACTTTCCGGTCAGCACAGGCATGCTAGGTACAAATTAATGATCTTAAAGTGTTAATTGTACATTTATCTTTAATTTGCGCCTATAAACCTCATATTGGTAAGTTAACCATTACCAAGATTGTATGATTTTGCATTGGTTTTCGACCGGGTTCACAGCAATTCCGTGTGAGGCACTTTACGTGCAATCGGTCCATTGTCTCGTACACTTGCGAGTAAAATATTCTACACTTAAAAAACAGTCAATTACACCATTTCTCACTTTTAAAATAAATGTGCTTAAATCATAATGTTTTCACTTCTTAAAGACAACAATGGTTATCACATTCCGTATTTTCCAAACACTACATACAACTAATTATACACATTTTTTGTTTAAAAAAATTTTCAATAACGCCCAACGTTCACACGCTCGGTCGGCGCGGGACCAGAGCTGCAAGAAATTGTTTCCTGAAACACTTCACATTTTTGCATTAACAAATCTTAATCTAATAATAAGCTTCTCCACACCACTAGTATAAGGGACCGCTCAAGAATTACGAAACACAAAAAGTTCAAATTTTGACCCACCAACTACCCCAAAATGTTGCGTAACGACATCTTAAAGCATAGGATAAAACGGCTGACATTGACCTACCCCCACTACCCCTGACCGCGTTTCGTAAAACTTGAACGGTCCCTAACAGAAAAACACGTTTTCTATAGCATAAAGTCAGTAAAGACCCAAAGTGACCCATATCCATTTTCCACTCTTAAAAATCGGAGCAATATTCAAAACGTTATAAAAGCAAAATTACCCAAACAATTGATGCCTAAGGTCATCGTCATCAGTGTTAAACGGGTAGGTCTACTTCAAACAAAAATCTAATTACAACCAGTATTATGTAATTGTGTAAAATGTAAACAGAATTATATTCATCGTCTACAGACCTCATTTTACGAATCCTACATAACAGTATCAAAAATAAACATATTTAAGAAAACTAGAGCTCGCGCGCGAAATGTGCGACCTTCAATTACAAAAAGAAATTGAAGGAGTTATGATAATAATTAATTCACAAAAAGCATGGTTTGGTACACGGAAGAATTGCAAACTAATTTTATTCTTCTATATTTGTATGTAATACATAGGAGGAGGATAGGGGCTCTTAATTATCTGGTATTTTTAATATATTCATATTATGTACACAAATTAGTAGCACATGGCGACAAAACACCTAAAGTTTTCTACTATATGCAAACAAAATGAATAATTCTCTTCTTTATTTTCTATTAATTTCATTCATTTTTCTCTCAATTCTCGATTAATTTAGCAGCATGAATCATCAATAAATAATGGCAACCCCATCAATCAATATAATAATAATAATAATGCAAGGAAAATATGCAATAGGCAATAATAATAATAATGCAACCCTTCTATGACATCATTTATGATCGATCCCTTAGCCAATGAAAAAATGAAATGCGAGTGAAAATAATTAAAATGATTATCACATTCATAAATTATCTGGACAAGTTAAGTCACTATCTGGATATCGCAAAAATATAGCATTTTAAATAAAATTCGTGGTCACATACATCCATTGTATAGCTGGTTCTTAGTTCGAGTAGAAAAATTCAAGTTTGAATATTATTTTACTTCGTGGTCGAGTGGAAAAATTCAGGTTTTTAATATTATTTAAAATAATTAAATTAGCTTCAAAATAAAATAAATTATGCCATGCGTGAGTACAATATTGATGACGAACCATGCCACAGCCAGGCTCGACTCGGCGTGTAGACCGGCCCTGGTGAAAATCAATGTTTACGGACCACTTGTAAGACTCGAGGAACGTGTAGCCCGAGCCCTAATAGAGCCTAGCACGATCTGTGTCCCCAGGGCCTGCCCACAGGTCAGCTGTAATGTAATGGTTAAGCTGATGACAGAGAGGGGGAGGGCTTTGACATTGAACAGGGAAGTATCCTAAATGTAAAATATGAAATAAAGCAATCGATGTCAGATTCATGCACTACATGTTGGGACTAGTGTTGTAACTTGTTCACAAAGAACAATTGTTTTTTTACTTTGTGTTTGTTCTGTCACAATCACAATCACAAACTAGTAAAATTGGATTGTGCACAATCACAATGTGCATCACAATCCGACAGGAACAAACAAGAACTAGCCTGATTTCCCCGTTGCCTCTAACGAACGTTTTGTGAACAATCACAAACGTTCAAAAACATAAACTGAGGGTAAAAAATACATTGTTAACAACTCAGTTTGTGCACAATCTTGGACTTGAAAATCACAATATTCACAAACAATTGTGAACAAATTACAACACTAGTTGGGACAGTCGTCTCGGAAGCGTCAAGGGGGAAGGGGGATTGGGGTTAAACCAATGTATTTGTCCATCGCAGAGCCAAAGTCGATGCTGAACTTTCAGCATACAATTCTACACGCATTATTACATTTCAACTATTGTTGTAAATAAAACATTTATGCATATCAAATGACGATCTTTTCATTTCAAATAATGGGATGTCCACATGGACATGGATGTCCACGTGGACATGGATGTCCACATGGACATGGATGTCCACATGGACATGGATGTCCACATGGACATGGATGTCCACATGGACACGGACATGGATGTCCACATGGACATGGATGTCCACACGGACATGGATGTCCACACGGACATGGATGTCCACACGGACATGGATGTCCACATGGACATGGATGTCCACATGGACATGGATGTCCACATGGACATGGATGTCCACATGAACATACATGTTCACATGCACTGCCCCCCCCCCTCCCCCCTACATGTTAGTACACTAAAATGTTGTACATGATCTGATATAATTCGCATTGCTTCTAATTTTACACTTCATATACTTTAAAAGTAAATAAAAATTAAATCAGCTATTTAGTATAACTAAATTAAATATTGTTTTTGTGGGTATATTTCTTTTTAAGAAATGTATCGTTGTACTCTCATGTCATCAATACGAAGCTCGACTCACTGCAGTCAAAGTCACTTTGCCAATCAAATCAAATCTTAAATAAGCACACACAAAAATTCAACGTTTCATAGTTTAATCTAAGCGCGTAGTATATATCTGTAGTTACTATATTGAAATAAAGAGAAATCAATATTATGAAACAATAAATATACTTAGATATTTCAACCATGTGCAAATTATGAAAAAAATTGAATGTGATGGTGCATCCCACTTGCATATGGCATAGAATAGAATCATCAAATTACAGTTTTTACATGTTTTTATTTGATTTTCTGCATCTCAAAAAAAATATATACAGTAAAAGGCATGTGGATTAAAAATTAGTTTATTTATTTTAGTTTAAATAAAATTGAACCTATCTCTGCATCATAGTTATTTTTAATCAAAATACCTAAACATTATTTACATTACACTAAATATGTTTTTTGTAAACCTTTAGTTTTAAAAATATATGCATGTTTTCAAAAGAGTCTTTGAACAACTCGAACATGACCTCGGCAGTTTGGGCAGTGACGTAGTTCTGGCAAACAAGTTTTGCAGAAACGGTGCCCACAACCCATAATGGCATACTCGGCTTTTCCTTCAAGGCAAACTGCGCAAGTCGAATTAAATTGAAATTCCTGAATTATTTTTTTAAGTTGCGCCTTATTCATTCTATTCAAATTCTCAAAACCTTTCGGTTCGGTCTTGTTTAATCGAAGTTTTGAAAGGAAGCATGATGGGTAGTAATAATCATGCTCCTTTCGCACATCTGTCCCTAACTTAAATCCCCTGAATCCGTTTCCGCAAAAGTAACAGTTTGCAAGACCGTCACTTACACAATAAAATTCAGAATCTACCATATGCTGGACTGATGGAAACTTTTCTTCATTCCATTTTTGCTCAATGAAAGATTTTCTACGTTTGTCACTTGAATTAAATAATTGTTGCTGTGGACCGTTCATAGCCGAAAAAATGGTGGTATTAGCGGAATGGAAACTAAATCCTATGTCCCTTGGGGGAAGGGGGCGTGAATTAGGTATCGCACGGGAAATCCACTGATCCATGTTGGTTGTTGGAAGTTTAATGTTGTTTGTTGGTCGATGATTTACGTGCGCGCAAGTTTCACAAGCAAGTCTTAGATGCTCAAGCCAAGGAATATCTCCGTTTTCCCACGTGACGATAATATTGCACGAAAAACAAATGCACTAGAATATAACCAAAAATACATCTTTGTATGAATTAAGAAGCAACTGTGTTTTGAATACGATAAATAATTAAAAAATTAATTAATTAGGCGATTAATTCACCACGTCTAGTATTCCAGTATAAACAAATCCTGCAGCTGCTAGATCTGATGGTTTCAGGGTATCATGGAAGAACTTTATGGGTCGAGTAAATGATTTTAGACGTAAACCTTCGATGTGCATGCTATGCATAAGATGATGTATTGGCATTGGTAGTCTAAATACTAATGTTCCGACAATAATTGTATTCCCATCTCGAATACACTCCATGCTGTAATTGCACTACAAATGTGAAAACTGACAAAAATTGATATGTTCCAATATATTCTCATACACATTGCTTTCGCTGTTATCACGACAGAAATTACAAATTGTGATTTTTGGATTTAATTTGTACACATGCACTGTCACTCCATAGTAAGTTGCATTGTAGACAAATTGAACTGGGAATTTATTCTTGAATGAATCTTCAAAATTGTATTTGCAATAATAACAAGAGTAATTGTCAATGGTTCGTCTGACGGCGCACCAATTACGTCCGTTTTTTAAACTTTTTAGGGAAAACCAACTTTTTATTGATGAATGTTCAAATTTCCTCAATTCAATGGATTTATTTCTCTGTAAAATGTAACACTCAGCACAGAACTGACGTCCGTTTAAAACTTTTAACTCTAGAGTAACAGGGTGATTAACGAACCATGTAAATTCACAGGAGGTGCATTTTAATGTAGAAGACATGGTTTTTGCCAACCATCAGAATAAAATCTTCTATAGCTTAGCATGCTGCATAAATAAAAATATTCCACGCGTAATTTAAAAAATGCAATGTCAAGATGAAGTCCACACGAAGAACTGATAAATTTAACTAGACAATATTATTGAGTTTGAGTACACAACAGCGAAAACCAAACAAGAAGGAGAAACAGAACAGTGCTTTTGACTTGATGGAGAACGCACGATTTTGTAATCGTACGTGTGCCGGAGTGCGACTGGAATTGAATGACTGAGCTTTGTGACCCAGCACACGCTCACCACCCTATAATTTGCCTTAAAGTGACGTTGAGCAGCTGCACTGGTAACTTCATACAACAATACCAACAAAAGAATGAATAGATAAAAAGAGACCGACACAAAAACTCGGATAAAAGAATGGAGCCGGCAAAGATTTATAATAAATAGGCTAACTCCGTCATCCCCATTCAGCTTTTATTTACACTAGGATTAAACCATTAAACAAAATTTTCCAAGTTATCTTGTATTATTTGAACAACGAGCAAATATAAAATTACCAGAAAGCATTTTATCAATACTAACAATGCTTTACTACTTCTATGCTTTGACAATATTAATGTAAATAAATTCCTATTCCAAAACTATCTCCGCTAATAAAAAGTGACACTCGGGAAAAATAATTTCTACTTCAAAAGTAATCTTTCCAACAGAGTAGTAAATTGTCACATTAATTGTTTGAAAGTGACGCTGCTTAAAAAAATTAACATGACTAATTTGTTTAATTGAAAACGATCAATTAAACTGGGCTCGTATTATGGAAAAGTGACGTCTCAAAATTCTCATTTTTTGATCTTTTAAAAAATTTCAAAATAAATAGTTACGATTTTATGAATCTGATACTTAAAATCTCAGTAACGTCTAAACCAGCAATAAACATTATTATTGAATCTATGCAATACCGAGACAACCCACCGTATAAAGTCAGTAGTTCTGCATGTAGCACTATTATGATCTACAATATGCATCAACACTAATTTTTAATTAAGGTGACACTTGACAGTCAATGTGTGGTTACATTAGTGTTGCTGGTATAAGTACAATGATAACTTTTCATTTTCAAAGAATAGTGACACCTCACAACAGTTTTAACTTTATAATAGATAGTTATGAATTACTATTTGTTCAAAACTGATTTTGCTTTGAGAAAGTGACGTCTCATATCCGAGTAAATAAGAAAATTTAAAAGTGTAGAAAACTAGTAAAATGCGTGTTATTTAATTTTGTGCTGCCAGTCAGTCACCCTCACTGAAACAGGATGAGTGCAAACAAAAAATCGGATAGTCAACGCATTCGGCAAAGCTACCTGAATCAAAAATTTTCAGGTTCTTTCAGCGGCGTGTCCGGGTTCATGAAGAACAGAAAGAATTGGACTAACCGTAAAGATGTGGAAAAAGAACTACGAAAAATTGATGCATACGCTCTGCATAAAGATATTCGTCATAAATTTAAACGACGGAAAGTATTATTCAATTTTATAAATCAAATTTGGGCGGCGGATTTAAAAGACATATCTAGGTACGCCGAGTATAATAATTGCTACTTTTTTATGTTGATTGTTTTTGATGCGTTCAGCAAAAAAGCTTACGTAAGAATGTTGAAGAATAAAAATTCAGATTCTATGATTCGCGCTTTTAAATCAATATTAGTGGAGGCTAAAGTGAAACCAATTTACTTGTTCGTTGATATGGGCAAGGAATTTTTAAGTAAGGAGTTTCAAATGTTTCTTAAAAGCAAAGAAATCCACACGTACCACATTTACTCTTACATAAAATCAACTTTTAGTGAGCGTTTTATTCGTACAATATTTACAAAAATTCAAAGGTTTATGACTGAACGTAAAACAAAAACGTTTTACGATAAAATACAAGATTTTGTTAATGCTTACAACAACTCATACCAAAAAACAATAAAGAGAAGCCCAAACGAAGTAACAAAGAAAAATGAATTCAATGTCTGGATGACGATATTTGAAAAGTACTTGAAAGAAAAGAATTTGAAGCGACCACCTCCAAAGTACAAGATTGGAGATTTAGTACGTATTTCACGTGCTAAATTAATTTTTGAGAAAGGTACAATCAAATTTTAATAAATATATGTGCGCTTAGATAAATGTTTTAGTATGATTTGACTCTTGAACAGGGTACGAAACCAACTGGAGTTCCGAAAAATTTCGAATCAAAACAGTTCAAAATACCATACCGTGGACTTATTTGTTAGAAGATTTGAATGACGAAGGTAAAATTTATAGATTCATTAGGTAATAATACATAAGAAACAAAAACTTAGTGTTTAAATTATTGATTATAGGGGTTACCGGTGCATTTTATGAACCCGAATTAACTCTGGCATAACTTGCGATAATGAATACATCCAGTACATGCGTCTGCTTGAATAGCAGTGCAGACTTACAACATTTTCCGGATAACATACCTACGAATTTCATTTCACGACTACCAAATCCGTTGAAATTTCAGCGTGATATGTTTCACGTGGGATTGCTAAGTATGAGGTATACTCGGAGCAAAAGAGAAAAGCGGGATCTGTCTGGACACGTGCCAATTAAGAAACTAAAAACGGATCCAATACCAAGTGGTCCCCTGTTTCCAAACCTTAGACCCCCGAATGTAGTGTCGTTCAAATTTAAAAAAACCAAAGTTCCAATGTCATTTTTTCTCTCGGATCTACATGTTGCCTTGACAAAGCAAAAGATCCCATTGAATATTGACGCCTACTACATACCAGAAACTCAACTTAAACATATGATTGTAAACTATCGAGTGACAACTACTATTCCTAAACAATATGTAGTAATTCCTTCCAACCTTGCAATTGTATGTGGATTTAACCGAAATCGGTTTGAAGTTGGATATTATGCAGCGTTAGATGTGGCAACTCAACAAGAATTCGATAAAATACCCTTAAACACAGAATTTGATATAAAATTGGAGACATATAGCAACTTTGAAAATGCAATTTTTATTACTCAAATATTTGAAAGTTTGATTTCCTTTCGTCGTCAAAATGGACAAGGTGACATCAAAGTTAATGACCACTTTGCACGGTTATCTGAGTATCTAAAACGAAAAACAATTGACTTAAAAATTTCAATTGGATTGGACCGAAAAGCAACGCTTATATTTAACGACGTATCAAATAAAAGTTATGTGGTCCTGCCCCCAAAAATAGCAGATGCTTTAGGAATGAAAGCTGATAAGTACTATGCTGGAACTTATGAATCTGATTATGAGTTTTCTTTAGATGATTACGACAAGGTTTTAGATCAGGAAGAAAGTTATTATAAATTTGGATTCGAAACACAGTATCCAATTTTTATGAACCAAGAAGAGAATCTTCAAATAGAAAACGTTATCAATGGAATAAATACTGCACTGGAGACCTCCTTATTCGAAGATGTCAAAAGCATTCGATTTAAAATCGAGTTTGGGGATTTAATAGTAGAAAATTTACGAAGTGATATGAGTGTGAAATTCCCAGTGTTAATAAATAATTTTTTTAATTTTGACGAAGATCAATTATTTAAATCAGAAACCCGAATTCCTGTTCCACAGTACATTCAAGTGCAAGAGAAGGAGATTATATTTGAAAATACTGAGGGCGATACAATTAATCCAATCGCGCCTGAAATTCCTGCAAAACGAATTTTAATTCTTTCGAATATTATTGACAACCAAGTGTACGGGAGACACGCTGTCCCATTTCTTCAGGAAACTAGTTTAAACGATTTGTACTTAAATGAAACCTCAGTCTCATTCAAACCAGTAATATTCTTACCACTGGTGTGTGAAGACGTACAGCAGATTCGAATAAGACTGGTAGATGAATTTAATAGACAGCTTGATTTTGGAAAATCAGGGGAAACGGAAGTGAAATTGCTTTTTAAATCTCAATTTCAGTTATGAGAACTGTAAATTGCGAAGACGATACTTGTAAAATTGAACCACCACATTTTATTCAATCCAGAGGCGGAAGTATGAATTTTCTTCCAGGAAATGCTGGTGGGGTCTCGTCTGAAGAGAGCTCGTACCTAATTCCATTTAATTCAACATCTAAAAGCGCGTCAAACAGTAATCCGGTTCGTCGAAAACGTAAGAGAGCTCAGACGGGAAAAGGAAAACCTAAATCACAAAAGGGCGGAAAACGACGAAAACGAGCAGTCAAGAAAAAGAGGAAGCAAGTCTTAGTTGGTGGCAAACGACGCAAGAAGGGCGTTACAAAAAAACGGAAGTGTAGTAGAAAATAATAAAACTACATGTTAAAGCTAAAATAGTTTAGTTGACTTCAAACCTTGAACGAGTACATACACGCAGCAAATATGGATATCAACAACGTGTTCGATGAAAAACCGACTATTTACGAAAAGTCGAAAAAAGCTGTTCGTAGTGAATTAAATCTGTTTGATTTACCTCCCACAGACGTTACGACACAAACGTCTACTGAATTTGTGGAATGCTTTCCTTTATCGTCAGTAAAGGAAGAAAATAATCCAATAGTATTCACTTGGAATATTGAAGGGTATGGATCCTTAGGCGAGTCTTTTCTCAACCTTGGCGTTCAAATTGTGAAAAGCAATGGAACTCCATGCGAGGCTGCTGACGTTGTAGCTCCATCAAACTTATTTTTTCATGCACTGTTCCAAAACCTACAAATATATCTGAATAGCGAACTTGTCTTTGATGCTTCCAATAATTATGCATACAATGCATATTTACAACGCTTACTAGGAACAAGCATCTTAGAAAAAAGCAGTAGCTTAAAAGATGAATTTTATTATCCTAACAATAAGCAAAACGTGTTTGAAGTAACAGATAGTGGATTTAAAACTCGATATAGTAAAACCCAAAATTCAACGCAATTCTTCATGATTGGAAAACTTTTATCAAATTTTACTACCCAAATTCGATACCTCCCCCCTGGAACCGAAGTGAGAATTGTGCTGAGACGAAACGTGCCTGAATTTTATCTCGACTGTAAAACTGAACCTACAGCTGGAGGATGTCCGTACAAAGCTTTAATTACAGAAGCTACTTTCTACGGTGCAAAGAAAATTGTCGCACCTGAAATTGTGAATTGGCATCGTCATCAATTGTCTAACAACAATAATTTCAAATATCCATTGAACGAAGTTCAAATAAAGACATTTCAAACTCCGTCAGGTCTTACCTATGCGACTTCAGATTCAATGCTAATGGGAAAAATACCTAAACTGATGGTTATTGGGATGGTTGATAGCTCAGCGTACAACGGAAAATTATCAAAATCGGGGTTTAATTTTGAAGATATGGGGCTAAGCGAGTTATCAGTCAAATGGAACGGTGAAACCGTCGAAAATCGAGTTTTTCCGTTCAGTTTCAAAGGAACTGATACTGCAGGAATTGATAATTATCTATTAGGAGTTCAATCTTTACGAAAGACAGCTGGAAATGAACTTCTAGGAAATGGAATCGACTTGGATTCGTATACTAACGGTAAAAAGCATGAATAAAATCTTGTATTTTTTAAAAATATTTCATCTGCTTACAAGTTATTTAATATGTGTCAATTTAATTATAACAGGAAATGTTTTAGTAGCTGTGGAACTCTTGCCGAATTCAGGAAATAGTCTTTCTGTCAACCGACGTGGTACCATCCAAGTCAATTTAAAATTTCAAAAACCTCTTACTAAAGCAATAACAACCTTGATCTACTCTCAGTACCAAGCAGTCTATGAGATCGATAAGAATAAGCGGATTATTTTTGAAAATTAAAAATAAAATGAATAATTTACAAATTATTCATGCATTTCAAAATCTTCACAAGCTAAGGACTAATAAAATACCAGTTTACGTGGTGGCTGCTGACACACTGCATCGAGATGTGAAATTTGAATCCTTTCCAATTGCAGTAGTGCAAAACACGGATCTGGAATCAGGAATTGGAATTCATTGGATTTCGTGGTTTATATTATCAAAAAGTACGTGTCAGTACTTTGACAGCTACGGCGAAAACTGGAAAGTGTATAAAAATATACATCCACCTGTAAATAATATTGTAGAAGAAAATTGTAAGCAGCTACAGGATAATAATTCATACGTTTGCGGATTTTACTGTATTTATTTTTTGTACTTACGTATGCTTGGTGTAAATTATAAATCAATTGTATCTAGTTTTACTAATAACACTTGCATTAATGATTGTAAAATGGAAAAATTTATTAAATCAATTCCAAATTTCAATATGTTTACAAAATATAACAAAACATTATTAAATAATACTTGTAGGAACCATTGTAAGTATTTAAAATAAAGTGTGAATTGTAAAAATATTTTTAAAAAATGTAATAAATTGTTTAGTTTAATTAAAAAAAAGACCAGTATCAGCTTGCGTCTTATTGAATTCACAATGGATTTAATTCACTTCGAGCTATTGCATCCATTTACATGTTCCGTTTATGGACCAACAGGATGTGGAAAAACGTTTTTGATAAGAGAACTTATCAAACGACGAAACGAAGTTATTTTACCCGCTATCAATAAAGTAATTTACGTTTATTGTGATCATCAAGATATTTTTTACCAAATGGAAGCTGACGATCCTCAAATAATATTCACACAAAATATTCAAGACATTGAAACATTAGCTACTGAAAATAGTCTAGTTATATTAGATGACCAGCTCGACTTGATCCTAAAAGGACCAAATTACGAATTAGTAAATAGATTTTTTATCAAGCACTCCCACCACAGGTCTGTCTCTTGCATAATTCTATTGCAAAATCCGTTCAAGAAAGAGTTGAGAGATATTGGTATTAATAGTCAATATATAATCGCATTCGATAATAAACGTGATCGTACGTACATGCGACGGTTGTCTGAGCAAATCGTGCCTGGGCAAGTCAAGTATCTTACAACTGCCTACTTAAAAGCTGTGTCTCTCAAAAGTCATTCTAGTCTCTTTTTAGATTTACACCCACGAAGTCGTAATTTGAAATATTGGGTACGTTCAAATATTTTCCCGGATGATGATTGTGAAGTATATACTCCAACATGAGTACTTTGCTAGAGCAGGAATGTGAATTTCTCTACAAATTAGTGACTACCCCCGATTCAAGACAATTACTTTGTAATGCAACAGAAACGCAACTTCTGGCTATAGCAGAAAGTGTAATAAACTACGAAATATTTTGCGAACATAAGGAAATAAATTGCATAAAATTAAATAAACTGACACGAAAATTACATACTAGTAATACAGATTTAAAACGACTTATTATGCTAAATCGTAAATTAGTGTGTTACGTCTTGGCAAATATATTCACAAAAATTATATACGGTGAATTTATTATGTTTCTCGTTCAAAATGGCCAAAGTCATGAAAGTGATTGAGCCGGAATTATATAAAAAACTGATGTGCATTTACCTAGAACAGTGCACAGTGAAATTAGATCAAGAAAAAGTCCAGCAACCATCAGAAGCTTCAACTACTAACAATACAATTCAAGATTCACTTCCAGTAAATAACAAAAAAATTGTTCAAGAAATTAAAAATCCAGTTTGGAAAAGACTTCCAAATTACAAACAAAAAACAAATAAGAAGCTAAGTCGAAGAAAAAAGTAGCTATTTGCTCATAGTATGCTGAACTGGAAAGATGTACTTTATACAAATTGCTGGAATTGCTTGCTTTATCTCGCTTGCCATGGCAAGTGAAGTAAAAGGCGAAACAGAATACACAGAACTGAAGGACAGATTTACTGAAATCGAAATGTCATTACTCCGAGAATCAGACGAAGTAAACATTGCGGAAACTAAACTTTCTACTCTGTCTGATGTAGTGTTTGGACTTTTACTCAATGTCCTCAAACAAAAATCCGAAAATGCGTCGACTGAATTAAACAACGTTTATTACAAAGGCTATGACGTTGGAGTCATTTACCTATCATTTGGATTACTTGTCCTTCTATTCCTTGTAAAGGCGTATAAGCTGGTTTGCAAAGTATGGAAGGCGGAGCCGAGCAGGACAGAAGAAGAGAACTAGTAAATAATTTACCAGTTCTCTGTCGACACAGCATCAAAGAAGATGGAAGAATTGGGAGAAAGGTTCGAATTTCCGGATGCTGTTAAATCTTATCCGAATCCAGCGCAACGAAAATATGTAGTAAGCATAATTATTACACATTAAAAATATTAATTTTTATTTTGCTATATAGGTAGTATACAATAAATTAAATATCTGTAATATTAAATTGGTGAACCTCAATAGAATATTTTCTACTTGTATAAGAATAGTGACGTAAAATAAACAGATTATGAATATTTTTTTATGATAGTGAAACTAACTGAAGAAGCAAAATTAGTTCTACGAATTTAAATAATTTCAAAGGTTGAAGTTGGTTAAATTAAATTGATGCAAATATGCTTACAATGTCACTTCTAACAATATCATACGTGTATGTTACCTATAGCCAGACCGTACAATTTATTCAGGCACATTTTTTATGTATAGTGGCACTCCCGTAAAATATTAGCACATTATTTTTATAAAGTGACACTTGTTAATGCTGATTAGCATACTAAAAATCAATAGTGACATCGCTTTAAAAATCAAGCCATGAAATTTTAAAAAGTGACATAAAATGAATTTAAAAGCAAAATTCAAATTAATAGTGACACTCTAATAAGAAAATGAACATGAAAATATATACAACAGCATCAGTCAAAGCTAATTATATTATTACTGTTACAAAGTGACACCGCATGCTCAAGTGAGGTAATGCAATATGCAGAGAAATTATATAAACTGATAAAAAAGTTAAGTATAACTAAAAGTGACAGTCTATTTAGGAATAAAACATACTTTTAAATTCATTCTAGAATTTTAACTGCCCAATGCCGGAATGTAAGTACTACACTCGACTATGGGTTCCATACAAACAGCACATGGAAAGGGTCCATCACTGTGCAGATTGCAGTGTGTACACTCCAAATTTAGAGTTCCATGGATACATCTGCGGATATTCCGGGCATCTTGGCGGACACAAAGATGCTGATCGCAAAATAGATTTATCGTTCTTTAAAGAAGTTTCAAGATCGCACCTTGGCACGATAAAATTGTATAAGTACGAGCCTGCTGAATCTTTTGTAAATATTGGAGATATTTTCCAGCACACTAAGCAAGCATCCGAGAAACTTTTAAAAGAAAACCTTCAAATCTACGATGCGTTGCGTGTTCAGATTAGTGTAAATATTGCAATGGAAAAAAATATAAATATTGCCCCTGACAGCAGTGAATATATTACACATACGGAAGTTATATATCTGGAGTCAGAATTACAGGATTTGCACGATGTGAATGGGATTCCAGATCTATTAATTAATTGCGCCGATCAACTTATTCAAAAGAAAACTGTATTTACGGAGAATGGAAGCAACTGGGTTATTAAAAGAATACAGGATTTTCAAATTCAAATTGGGGAATTAGCTTTATTTGAAAATTCAAAAGCCAAAGGGTATTTGAAAATGCCGTTTCCAAAACGTGGAATTTTAAATATTCGAAATACAGATTCAAATTGTTTCCGTTACTGTATTGCTGCCGGATTATTTATGGAAGAAGCAATTCAAGCTCATAGAAATAAACAACTGAAAAATGGAAAAAAACACAAAATACTAGAACTAAGGAATCATCAAACATGGCAAAGGTTCATGCCACGGTTTAACACATCTATGCTGAGCAAAGACGGAGTGAAAGTGCACTTTGACATTCCCTCATTTGAAATAGGAAATGATGTTCGAGTCAATGTATTTACACACAAAGGGAAAAAAATTGTGTTAGACTACAAAAGCACGTCAAAATCAAAGAGGATAGTAAATTTATTCCTCATACATGAAGAATCTGAAATTGGAAAACGATGTCACTTTGTCTTGATTACAAATTTAAATTTGTTTTTGGGACATGTTAAACCAGGAAAGTCGTTTTTTTGTCAAGACTGCTTTCGTTTCCGGCAAAGTCACGAGCAGCTTCTTCGTCACCGATGTAATTTGCGAAGTGAACCAGTGTATAAATTCCCAAGTAAACAGTACAGAATAAAATTTCGCAACGAGCACATGACCCTTAAAGTTCCGTACCTTCTTTATTTTGATTTCGAATCGTATTCTGTGTCCAAAAACGAGAATAAAACTCATTCAAAAATAGTTAGTGAATTTCTTCCTGCCAGTTACTCAATTTTGATTGTTAGAAATTTAAACAATAAATTAACTGTTATACATCTCAACTACTACAAAGGACCCGACGTGTTGAAAACGTTCTTTGATGAAGTGTTTCATTGGGCACATAAACTGGTGACGAGAATCCGAAATACAAATAACTTTAACACTCCAACTAAAGAAATTCTTAAAAGGCATCATAAAGCTACTCATTGCCAGCAGTGCAATATAAAATTTACTAAGAAAAGTGAACCTGACGTGTCGTTATCATGGAAGCCTAAGCCTAAGCCCATAATTAAAACATTTCACCATAATCACCAGGATGGAAGCTATATCGCTGCCCTGTGCCAGTCATGCAATTTGAAAATTAAGTACAAGCATGAGTTGGTGTGTATAGCACACAATGGTACAGGGTACGATTTTCACATGCTTTGCCAAGCACTAGAATCCAAACTTTTTCATGCCAATGAAATAAAAGTTCTAGCAAAATCGTCTCAGAAGTTCATTCAAATTCAAATTCCACACCGTATAAAGAGATTACCATTCTTGCATCAAGAATTGAATAATAGTGCTCTGACTATTGAAGAATGGGACAATAGAGTGAAAGTTCGGTTTATAGACAGCTGCAACTTTTTGAAATCAAGCCTTGCAGATTTAGCAGATGTTCTTAAACATGAAAACAGTGATAGTCTTTCACTGGTAAAGGATTGCTTCAGTAGGATAGTGCCAGCAAGCGTTCTACCCAGCAATGTAAATCTGGAACTTCTGCATTCCAAATTACCTTTCCCCTACTCGTACATGACGTCGCCAAAATGCCTTGATGACGGATACCCGCTTCCCGATCGTGAGTGGTATTTTAATGAACTGAAGCAGGAGGAAATATCTGATGCAGAATGGAATCTTGTGAATAATGTTATACAAACATTTAAGATTACAGATTTCAACGAATTTAACAAGCTGTATAATTGTTTAGACACTGTTCTACTAGCCTCAGTTTGGGAGAATTTCAGAAATGTGTGTTTCCAATATTATGAATTAGATCCCACTTATGTAGCTACAGTAAGTGGATATTCATGGCAATGCTTCCTTAAATCATGCACTGCTGAAATTGATGTTATAAGAGATCTTGAAATGTATAAAATGGTGAAAAATAATATACGCGGGGGAATTTCATATGCGTCTCAAAAATTAGTAACATCAAATACTGAAAGAGATTTGCAAAACTATGACCGAAGAAAGCGGAGAAAGCATTTACTATATATTGATAAAAACAGTATGTATGCTGAAGCAATGTGTAAGAAGCTACCCACAAACGGTTTCGAGTGGGTTTCAACAGAGGAATTGGAACAAATAGACTGGGAGAATACGGATTTTGAAGATTCTTCTACTGGGTATATTTTGGAAGTTGATTTGAAATACCCAAAACATGTACAAGACCAAACAAAAGAAATACCTCTCTGCCCAGAAAAGGTTCAAATTAACCTTGCAGATTTGTCAGATATGCAAAAGTGTCACGTAGAAAAATTAGGACAGCATGGAAAATGTTTTCTGAGTCAACCAAAATTACTTCTGACATGCTTTGATAAGGAGAAGTATGTTTTATGTCATTCATCTCTCCGATACTACTTATCAATGGGTATGGAAATAACTAAAATACATCGCGGAATTAAATTTAATCAATCTGCGTACTTGAAAAATTACATTGAACTTAACATCCAACGAAGGCAAAATGCAAAATCTGAATCGGAAAAAAACTTTTTAAAGATCGTCATTAATGGTGTTTATGGGAAAACATTGCAATCTGCAGAAAATATCATTGAAGTAAAATTTTGTCAGTCTCGTGCACATGCACTGAAACTTATTGGAAATGAGAGATGTACAGGGTTTAAAAGCTTGAGTGATAACATTAGTATCATTACATTAAAACCCGAAGAAATGTTGCTCGATAAACCTACAGCAGTTGGATTCAAAATTCTTGAAGAATCAAAAGTAGCCTTTTATGAAGGATATTATCAGAAACTGAAACCTATATTTGATATAAATCTCCATCATATTTATTCAGATACAGATTCAAATGTACTGGAAGTGGAAGACGATGTTAATAACTATCTTGACAACTTATATAAATGCAAAGAGTTTTTTGATTACTCTAAGTTGCCAGCCAATAACGATTTGCTGCTCAAATATCCTGATTTAAGGAACCATAACAAAGGTGTTATTGGAAAATGGAAAATCGAAGATATGGATATCTGGAAAGTAGCTGCATCCAGGTCTAAAGAATATTGCCTCAAAAGATTTGACGGCAAAGATGAAATGAAAAATGAAGGGATACCGTACAATACTTTGAAAAAATGTAGCTTTGCAACTTATGAAAAAGCCATTCGAAGCAAGGAAATTCAACGCCTGCAAGTGAACTTAATTCGAGCAAGAGATCACAGACTGTTTCTTGTTCAGACCAATAAAATTGGTTTCCACGGATTGGATATCAACAGATGCTATACCGATCCCGAGAATATCAATTTCTCGCTACCGTTTGGTCATCACTTACTTCTACAAACCGAGTGTACTTAATTATATACATATGGAAGTGAAGTATAAATACCAGCCTACTCTCTGAACTCGACCCATTTGAGTTCAAAGATTCATCCTGACAACACTTCTTACATTTCACCATGTCTCAACCAAGAGTCTACGACGCTTCAGTTGCACAACGATGGAACACCCTTTCATCCGGGTTCAATAAAAAGAACGAGTGGAATTTTTACACTCAACCCGGTGTCACTTCATTTGTGGTACGTCAAGTTTTATTTGATGCTTCGTTCATAGAAGTAGACAGCGTATGAAAAATACCTAATAATTATTTAATTTTAGCTTGGGCACAATTTGCTTGCTCGTAAAGCGTACGATGCTAAGCAAAACACAGAATTATTTTACATCGGACGATATACAAAAGGATCATCATGCACTTCCATCGAATTTAGCGAGTACGAAAGTGAGTAGCTTATCAAAATTATTGAAACCATCCAGTTCCAGCGAAGAGAACAGCTTGGACAGGGAAAATCGGAAGCTGCAGTTACTTTAAAATTCAATGAAAGGATAATTTCAAAAGCCGTTGAAGACACACGGTCCCTCTCATTTTGGCAGTCTCCTATTGAAAAACTGCAGTCTGTGAGAATTGCGATTTCTTTCAACCAAGTTTTAGGACAATTCCAATTATCACTCAATTGTCCAGTGACTTCTGAGGTTTCTTCTAAACACAAAGGGTGGCCAGGACCAACAATTGATTTGAATTACTCTGAGATGGATGAGTTGGCTAACCTTCTTTCAAATCAAGACATGTAAAACTCCACAATTTTTTAGGGTTGCATTTAATAATGTAAATAAATTTAAAAAAAATGCAACTTTTTAGTGTGTGCGTAAAATATAAAGTAAAACAAAAATAAAAAATGTATACCATGTGCAAATTATTAAATTAACTGATTTACTGTTCTAACATAAGTTCATGTATATCTGTATGCAACGTGACAAAATGTAAATATTACTAATAAAACTGTTAATATTGTAAATACAAAACTTTTGACGGAATTGAAATTTGCATTTTTAAACTGGAGCGTAGCAAAACTTTAATTTTAATATTAAATTAAGCAAGACCTAGGACATGTTATGACGACGATAATTCATATAAGTGACATTTAAATTGGGTTATAATTTAAATTCCGTGAGCATATCAAAATAGTTTTATTGCAATAGATTTGCTTAAGACATAAAATATTTAATGATGATAATATGGTTTTAAAGTGGCGTCCAGTTAGTAGAGTTAGTTAGTAAACGTAATTTTTAGTAAACAAATATCACAATGTGAAAATAGGAAGTTTACGATTTTAACCGAATGTTGTATGCACTTATGTCAACTAAGCAAATGTGCTTTAAAAAATAAAATATAATACATAAATAAAAGTTTTGCATGGAGTGTCGTTCTACGTTCAACTTAAGGAAATTTTGCTATGTTGCATAAGTTGACACAATACATGAAAATCATCTTTGTCAATATTACATTTAAAAGTGACACCTAAATAATATAGTAATACTAGCATTAGGTTTTGCTTGCAATAATATTATTGATGCTGTGATTTGTTTAGGATCAGTTACCGTATTTATGCAAATGAATAAACACCTTATCATAAAATCAAATTATGTATGTACAATTTTTACATTTTTTTAATTTCACGTCACAATAACACACTCACGAGTGCAGACAAAAACTACTCCTAAATACTTTTAAATTCCACAATACAAACCGTACAAGCACATTTTTGAAAGAGTAGAAATAGTTTTTTGTATACATAAATTTTAGCAGTTTTATATGAATTTAAATGTCATTAAACTTTTTTAATCTGCTTTTTGGTTTTTATTTTGGGTTTCAATGGATGCTAAAAAACTTTCAATCCAGTCGTAGTTAGCCTCTGAGTTTGTTTCCAAACCCTGCTGTTCGCCGTTTACTTCTTCATAATCTGAAATCGGCTCGGCGTTGTTCACAAGGGAAGTATTTTGAACAAAGTTGCAGACATTCTGTGGTTCTGAAGAATGAGTTTGACTACGCTCATCATGAATGTTTGCAATTGATGAACACGTGCGAGTCAGTCTTTGTATCTCCGTTTTTAGAACACAGGATTCTTTCTTGTGCTCTTCCAGTGTCCGCTTTAAGCTCGCGATTTGCTCTCTTTGAGTAAGGGTTTTCTTCTTGTACGTCTTTTTCTGTTTCACCACCTTACCAATTCGTGGATTTTTAGGTGTCGGTAATCCAAAGCCATCCAAATGCTTTCCTTGAGAAGCAGGTTGTCGACAATTTGCAGAACGTTCGGGTTCAGCTTCAAGGGTAATGTGAGATGTTAGTGATGTATCGTGACCCGGATCGTGATCAAATGATGCTGTCACATTTTTGTCCACTGCAGTTGTCATTTCGTCATCAGCATCAATCGATCTTGTATCAATAATAACTTTGTTGTTGTTGTTTATTCCAGTTGCTGGTGAAATATTGTTGGGTTCACTCTTGACATCATCCAATTCTTCCTCCAAAGCAAATTCAACTGAATACGGAATTTGACTGCTCTCTATTTTCCAATTTTGAATTTTCAATTCGTCAATGTTCCGAATGCTCCACCAATTGCAGTGGTATTGTGCGTGTGATGGACAATTGAGCTCAAACCAGTCAGCGCCAAACTCATTTAAGTACATGAGTTTGTAGATGGTTTGGTTCTGGATATATTCCAGTAAACACGACAAGTGGAAAGGGTGCTGATCGCGACACAGTACTGTGACAAAACGATTTCCAGTAAAAAAGTTACTGTCCGTAACTTCTTTTTTACGAAGTTGATCAAGTAAGGAATGAAAATGATCATTTCGAGTTTTTTCAAACGCAGTAAAAAATGATTTGTTGAGAGAAAATGCATGTTCCGGTGGTGTCGAAATATTCCTCACACAAATGCCACACACTTTGTCGCAGAGCTTACGAGCCATGACTGAAGTGAAAAAAATACAAAAGTATATTGTTTGGAATTTTTGTAAACGATCGACGTTGATCGCCGACGATGAAAAATAAAATGACAATAATTCCCAACTTGCACTTTCAATAAATACAAAGTACCCGGGGAATGATAAATATAAAAGATAAGTATACATACGTGTGTGGGGTAAGAAGCAATAAATAGTATTGTGGCGTATGTAGCTTAAGCTGAACTGCATTAGTCCCCTCCGCCATCTACGTACATAGACACATAAGTACATAAAGCTTGAAGTTTGTTTGCTTTGCTTGTTCTGTGCTATACTAAACGTCACGTTTAAGTAGTATAGTAACAATGGAAAAACGGGTACGTTTTTAAAACGAACTCATCCCCTGGAAATCGTCATGTGTTGTATCTAGCATGAAAAATCTAGAAGAAATTTTGGAAGCTACATTACATGCTACTCAAGTCTTATCAGTATCCATAGCTCGTGGTTGCTGTAGAAGCGTGCTGAATTATGGGTGAGTATTTCATATTTATTAATAATTAAAATTAGTGAATATAACTAGAAGTTTTCATTATTTATTGTTTTTAATTATAAGTAAGTGCAATCTCATTCATGCTCATCCTCTTTGTCGTGTTTTTTAAATTTTACAATCTTTGGTTTGTATGGTATGTAGATTGTCGTGAATGTTTGTCGTTGGGGTTTCCCAAGTTTTGGACTTTTCTTTCGAACGGATCCACTTTGTGTCTTGACCGGGTCTCGGCAGCAGGGGAATCCGTCTACAACTTTTTTTCGGATATAAGTCAGTGTGGTCCAGCTCCGGTTGCTGTTCGTGACAGCGATGACACTGGTTATTAATATTATTAGTATTGTAATTTAAAGTGACATTGATTTATGTTATTAGTTATTTAAAGTGACATCTATTCATATAGTTTTAATCGAATGTCACTTTTATTATTTATTGTTCTAGGATTGATCG
Source organism: Dicyrtomina minuta (assembly GCA_949802685.1). Lineage (NCBI taxonomy): Eukaryota > Metazoa > Arthropoda > Collembola > Symphypleona > Dicyrtomidae > Dicyrtomina > Dicyrtomina minuta. The sequence goes on from OX461808.1 coordinate 166,488,527, forward strand.
TTGGATGCTCTATTGCTGGTTTGTTTCTTGCTGCGGGACTGGGATGGTATTTCTATAAGAAATACTTCAATCGAAACCCACCTGCGGAAGAAAATAATAATGCACGAATGAACATCTTTGGATTTGAAAATCCAAATTATGGATTTCATAATCCGAATTTGCCACCAAATCAGCTCATGATGAATCCGGAGCCGGATAACGAGAATATTCCGCAGCTGATGCAATTTAAGATGGCTGAGATGAACCGGAACGAGGAGGTGATGGAGGAAGGGGTTGAACCAGCTCCGGAAGATGAAAATCTTCCATTCTTCGGTCCTGATCCGGATCCCAATATCGTCGGGTATTCAGCTTATGGACGAGCCATTCGCAAGGTTGTGCGATTCCCGGAATCCGAGTTGTGTAAGGATTACATTAATTATTTTCTCCACTTTTTTTTGTTTTGGTTATAGATTGTTTAATATTTTTGTTTTCAACTACTAAAATTTATTTTTAATATTTTATTTTTCAGAAAGCTGTATTCTGATCTGATTCTCTATGCTACTTCTATACGAGATGTAACAAATGAATTCTTGAAAAATAATATTTAAATAATTGAAACTTTCTGGGATGAATTAGTTTTGATGCATAGATACAATATTTTGATATTAAATACATGTGTAAAATTAAATATATGATTTATTTATTTGATCATATGATAGCTCAGTACTACATGCACAAAAATATATATCTTTACAAATTGCATATATCGTCTTTATTGTATATATTTGACATATAAGATTACTTAAATAAGTTTGTGATTGCATTAATGAATTAATTAAATACCTAGGCAACTTGAATATACCAAAGGTTGGCAAAGTGACAACACAGAATTAATATAAATATACATTTATGATAAAGTGACGTCCATATACCCAATTAACGTATTAATTTTAAAAAGTGACATTTGATCATGACGGTGGGGATCATGTTTAAAGTTAGTGACATTTAATTTCATTGGTATACCAAAATTTCAAAGTAAGTACTAGGTAATCTAATAGCTATTTCTTGCGCGGTTTGATTTGGCAAAGTGATACTTTCATAAATGAAAGTTAAAAGGTATTGATGGTCTCAAAGTAATTTTATTGAAAATAACCTTTAATCACATCCAATTGCATACTTTCAATTTTAAAATTATAGAATGACTCTTCCTACAAGAGGAGATTGGAATGAATTTTTTCTAGATAATGTTGAAAATGAGGAATCCATTAAAATTCCCAAAGCACAAATTATGAATTCGGATCATCTTTTTGTTAAATTAACCAACATTCATGTCATTAACAAGAAAGGAGAGAGGAATTGTAAAATTAAAAGTAATGCTCAGGTGGTTTTGAAGGATCAAACAAAATCATGGGCACTTCAAAATCTTGACCTTAAAACTGACTCAAAAATAAAATACTATGTATTCCCAGTAAATTTCTTTCATGACGATGAATCCTTCCTACCCACCTACAAACAAAGAAATCAGAAATATAAAAAAAATAAGCCAAAAATCAGACAGGAAGGACGAGCTGCTGGAGAAGTTATTCGCGAATTAGAATCAAATATGTACGGGGTTGTAAATGGACAAAAACGAAAAATTGACCTTAGACATACAGGGCTACTAGTCATTCGTAGATCCGACAATAAGATATTTTATGTGGACAACTTGTTGAATTGTAAAGCTTATGACATTTTTGGAACGATTGTCCGAACTTACATAGTCTCACAAATTAAAAAGTTTTGGTTTCGACCAGAAAGCACCTGCAAATTTGAATGCCTGACTCTCAACAAAAAAAAATACAACCCGTAAATAAACAGAATTTGTTTTATTAACCTAATATTATCGTTTTTAATTTTTGTCTAACAACATTATGTCATTTTTAGATTATACAATGGATGTCAGGTTCTCGCAGCATGGACGGCGGTTCAACTGGTTATGGGAAAAGCTATAGACAAAATCAGACTGCCTCTCAAAAAAACCCTTTTAAAATTCAATGAACACTATTTCAGACATTAGATTTTTTTTAATTAATTTTTTAATATCAAAATTTAAAGTATTTGTCATTGAATAAAAAGTGTAAAATCCGTACTAGATCCGTTACACCCCACTTTCAATCAAGTTTGTCCTGTCTCCATCGTCGAATTCCAGAATTGCTGGTTCAGTGTGCACCCCATCCTAACCAAATAATATTTATTTATTTCTGTTTTTATGCTACAAATACATAATTTATATAGGTAATAAAATACGTATTACTTGAACACTACCTCACTCATGAGGCGTGCATCTGTTGGATTTGGAAACGAATCCATCTCAATTGCCTCGGTCTGTCGATCCAAGTCGTAAAATCGAGTCTACAAACAACCAGAATACTGTTAAAGTATTAAAAATAAATTCTGTACATACAGTACAAATAATCGTAAAAATTGAAAAAATATCTTCAATGAATTTATTTCGATTATACCTTTAATACATTTGACTAACTGTCACATTAAAATACAGATAATCCTTAAATATATTTGATATATTGTGTTTATTTTAACTTTACCTCTGTCCCAACCCCCGTCATTCTTCTTTGTCGTTGTAGCAGAGGGCACATTTCATTGTTGCTCATCTGGTTTCGATTGCGGTAAAACCAAATCCCAATGCCAACAACAATAAATATTCCAATTAGGATTCCAAAAATTATAGGACTCCACGTCCCACTGTCAATATCAATAGGAACCTGGCAATTACTCGTATCATTGAATACTCCGATAACTGGAGCAGATGCGGCTGCTGGGTCTTTCAAACAAAACTGACTTGTATTTTGCAGCACCACAAAGTAAAATTTACAAATTTTTATACACTGAATACAATCAGCATATTTTTCACAATCCAGAAATACCATTGTTTTTTTTGATTTTTTCTGAGCACAGAATTGTGTGAATTCCGAGAAAAAACCTTTACATACTTCAAGTGCACTTTACAGACGACTGTCTGTATCTTATTCATACTTTACACTGCTTCTGTATTGAGCTCACAATATCCGTCTCAATGCATCCTTTAAATCCTTTTCATCTTCTACATCTGTATTTACACTCCAGTCCCTTTATTCGTGTCACCATTACATTTTGTTTCCTCACCCAGTCACTTACTGCGTAATGCCTATGACATCTGACTCCAATAAAAGTTATCTCCCCTTCGAACCTTTTTTCTGTGCCCATTACTTCACACTTTGAGCTCAATAAGCTCCCCTACCATTTCCCCCAGTGTATTTCTTAGACTGTAATAACACCGCCTTTGCTTAATACACGAGTTAGTGAATGGAAATTTAACATTTGGAATGCGCTGGAATAACAGTGTGTCGCGGGTATTAATAGCTAATCTTCCGTGCAGTAGCTCGTGCTAGGCTGTGTTACTACCGTTAATAATATATTTTGATCTTTGTTGACTATGCACACATTCAATAGACAAGTTAGTGAATGGAAATTTGGAGTTGGGTACCCAAGATACACTGCAACATGTTTATAGCAGTGTATTGTATCAAAAGCTAAACTCCCATTCAGTATCCAATGCAATGAATGTATGCTGTACTACATGATGACAGAAGATTCGGGTGATGGAAATGAAACCTACATATATTTGCATTGTATACATAGTGCGAAATAAATGAATAAATTAAAAATGCCAGATAATTAAGAGCCCCTATCCTCCTCATAGGTTCATATAAAGATGTTGTGCCTTGTGCCAAAATTAAATCAAATTAAAACAATTTCACTCTGCATTTCTGCATAATAGATCATGAGTTCTTTTTAAAGAACCAAGTCCAAGTCTACAATGCAGCAATGTAGAAACTAAAGTACCTACTTGATCAACTTCGAGTAAAGGCGAGTGCTGTAAATAGAAAAAAGTAGAGATAGTTTTGATGAAACTTTACTTTAATTACTGCCTAATTTTGCTATCTAATTTTGCAATATATACAAAACTATAAATATAAATAATTTTTTAACACCCAATTATGGGCGTCACAAAAATTACTATGCACTACATATTACGTCTTTGTAACGCAGCTAAAATATTATTTTAATCAAATAAAACCACAATTAAAATGAAAATTTAAAAACCCAAATTAGTTAAGTGAACATAAATATGAACTATATTATTGCTAGTCTAAAGTTTCTAGGCAAAAACACCGCAATTATTTCGCGCCAAGTTACAGTTTCCATTTCCATTATGCTGTCAATGTAAATACAATTTCACACAAACAGCAAGTGGTGGCATTTCGCCTTTCGCATGCAAGATTTTTAGCAAGTTTCAAAAAAATAGTTGCTAATACTTCAGCATTATTAATGATACTAGCTATGTAACTGCCGCTTAACGATAAGTAGTTAAACATTACAAGCAGGGCGAATTTATTACTGGATACAACATCACTAGTTCCTATCATACTTGCAGTAGAAAAGAGTTAGAGTAAGGGTGCCTAATTGTGGCCACCGACTGTATATCTGATATGATCCAAAATCTAATGTGAACGAACGAAGATTGAATTTTTGGTTGTAAAGTTTAGCTTTCGAGCTACTGATTCTACAATTTTGAGTTTTAAAAATTTTCAACTATTACGAATTTAATCCGCCGGCCACAATTAGGACGCCAGACACAATTAGGCTTTCTCACTCACTATACAATAACAATAAACAATAACAAGGAATTAAAAATTAAATTATAAAATTCAACACGTACATGTAATAACTTATATTGAGGTTTGTTACTAGTTAGAAATATAGAAGCTGAAGTTACTCAGAACATTTAATTCTTGTAAAATTCTTCAAGTACCTACATCGATCCCCGCATCCCAAGATTCGTTCAATCATTACAATGTTTTTCATTTATTAAAAACTCAACTGTTTCGTGAAGCAAAGAACTGCGACACTCGGGACACGTCCCTCCACCACGAGCCCACGGGAGTACGCAGTGTTCGTGAAAAACGTGAGTACACTGAAAAGCAAACACAGCTAAGGATTCCAGAAATTCCATAGTGGCCAAGCAAATACTGCAGACCAGCGTCTCACCTCCTTCCAAAACAGCCAACTGTCTTCGACCAGTCCCCAGAATCCGCTTTGTATGCGCTGTGAATTTGTGACCCTCTCCGTAAAGCTCCACTTGCCTCTCATACACTTTTTGAAGACCTTCCAGCGCTCGAGCACACTCCCCTAGCTTTCCCAATACTTTTGCTATAGTAAGTTCAGTTTTAATGGTTTTTTTATGAATGAGCCCAAAAATACTTTGCTGCTTTTGCAGGAGGATTCCGCGGACATCCAGAGCTTCCTTGTATTTCTCCAAGGATTCCAAGCAATAGGCAATTTGTGCAAGTGTTTTCAAAGTGTCTTTGTGGTCAGCTGGGAGGAAGGCGGCTTGAAGGGCATGTAGTATTTTGTTTTCACGCAGAGCTTCCTCGTATTCTTGAAGGTGGAAAAGCGAAACATTAATAGAGTATTGAGCTTCAAGCGTGTCCTCATGATTCGGGCCCAGAATCTTCTTCCTCTTGTCGTACACAATTCTGCAAATTTCTATTGCAATTTTAAATTGACCAAGCGTAAAGAAGGTGGAAGCCAGAGCGCGTTTTGCTTGAAGAGTTTTTACATGATCCGAACCAAGAAGTAACTCGGTTTTATCTACAACTGCCAGACTAGCAGAAAGGGCTTCCCCTTGTTTCCGATCACTACGTGATGACTCCAAAACGTGTTTGCAAAACAACTTTGTAACTTTGTTTTCTTTTTCGATTAAAATCATACAAAATTCAAGTAAAATCTTGACGTTGGCACATTCTTGATGATCTCTCCCTTTTAAATGAATGCGTCCTGGATACACATCTTGAAGGATTTGCCGAGCCTCTGCAGACTTGTTTTGATGCATGAAGATAGACGCCACGTTAAGCTGTATTATTATTGTGAGTTCGTGATTTGGACCAAAATTTGAACTTTGAAGGATTTTATAGACTTGTCGATTTAAATCTAGAGCTTGAGCGTACTCCTGCATAGTGAATAAATACGAAGCAATTTTAAGTTGCGCCTCAAGAGTCTTAGGGTGCTCAACTCCGAAAAATCCCTCATATCCAGCAAACACAATTTGGCACAATCGAAGAGCTTTTTCAAAATTTTCTTTCTTCATAAGTGCATCGGAGAACTTTTTAATTATTTCATAGTCCACAAGAACAGCGAACGATAGGGCATTGAGTGATGGATGTTGATTTCCCTGGGTAAAATCTGTCTTGGAGTTTTCCAATTGTTTCAGCCAAGTGTCGAGGCCGATTGTGAGATCATCAAATTCTCCTTTAAACTTGATTAATAAATCACGTATCCACTGCAAATTATTTAGTTCTTGATCACGTAAGAAAACATCAGCTTTGATGTTAGTTGTTTCCTCTACCAATGCACCAGCTCGGTCCATAATGTTAATAGTTTTTCAACTTAGCAGCAACAGCAGTCAGCGTGGGATTTTCCTGAAAGCATAGAAAAGTTATACAATACATCGATTAACCTTGATATCTACGTAATGTAACCAAACGCATCAATCAACTGTCGCCATCATAAACATTATCATTGATTTGATTCTTACACGTACAACGGTACAACTACCAAACTACTATGCATACAGTAACCATTACCTACAAAGCGGAGTTAAACCTTACTTTTCAAAATATTAATTTACAAATACAACGATGATAGTCAAAATATCGATTTACATTATAATGCATATGTTGATCACATAGATATTATTTTTAAAAAATATTAAATCTAATCAGCACAGAGTTCTTTCTACATATGACATAAAAACAATCAAGCCAAGAAACCAAAGTAATTTATATAGGTTTGGAATCGACGTCGATGCCTAGTTGAAAAATAAATCGTCTACGTTTTAGGGACAAATTAATTATATTTTGCACTTACAACTTACTTTGTGAGTATTTAGTCCCAAACTAAACAAACCAAACCAGGCAGAAAAAATGTATTTTGCCTTGAAAATGATTTCAAAATATTATTCTGGAGTTTAGTAAAATATATAGTTCGTCGATTAGGTTTCACAGCTAATAAGCTAACGAAGAAAACTTTATTGAAACAAAAACAGTTGGACTGATTCAGAATAAAAGTTTTACTAAACGTCTGACTCTTTATTTATCGAATGCATGTTATGTATGCATTACTTTAACGTAAAAAATATAATTCTAATGATTCCAATGGTTCAAAGTTCCCACTTTCCTAGGTACATATTATGCCTCGGCTCACATGACGTCTGGGCACAGCCACAGATGACGTTAATGTTACGAACTAGCAAAGTGCGAATTACCTAACTTTTTCTGCTGCAACCAGCAACCGGAATTTATAATTTCACCGCTGGCCAAAGTTCTCAAACTTGCACTCTACTCCACCCAAAACGAAACTATCTCTCTCGAATATTAGGAACTCCGCCCGGAACTCATAGCTGGCCGAGTGTTATTCTTATATTTGGAAAGTATTAAAATGACACACCTCATATTCTTACCAAACCGTCATGGTTTAATCCTTGTAGCTTGCAGTAGGGTTTTGGGTTAAAATTTTGAATTTGCTCACTGTTTTTTTAAAAACCTGGATTTAAGTATTATAGAAAGTAATTTTTTAGATAGAATCTATGATCAATATCAAAAAATCCTATGTTCAGGATATATGTCAACCTAATTTCGGAACTAATGACAGTGTTGATCCCTAAAATGGTAAAATTTGCATGACGTCATTTATGGACTATCCCTGCATGCATATTAGTAAAATCCTATGGTTAGAATATATGTCAACCTAATTTCTGAACTAATAACAGTGGGGAATCCTAAAATGGTAAAATTTGCATGACGTCATTTATGGATGATCCCTGCATGCATACTAGTAAAATCCTACTTTAACGATATATGTCAAATTTGTATGATGTCTTCATTAAATGTTGTCACATGTGGTGCTAGGTAGTGTAAGCGGGCATTGATGACACTCAACAGCTATATATAAACGTAAATTATTATTCACGGGAAATCATTTTTGCCTAGCCCCTAAGCCCCGACCTGCGTGTCTACTAATAAAAAAGAAAGACCAAATGACCACTGACTGACTGACTGCCCTGCAGTGTGGATTGGAATATTTGAATTTGCCCGGCAGCATTTAAAAACGATGGCATGTATATGAGTTTTGTTCATTTGTTGAACATTTTGTCATTGAAATCGTTCAACACCGTTCTTTTTATCTATTTTACCTCCTCCGGTCCCGCTTCCTTTTTTGAGGGAAAATTTTTTCCACCTCATTGAGCTTTTACCTCAATCTCCCCCAATCTGAGCCAACCCCCTAGGTACTGGAAGTAAATTGTACCTACCTACAAAAAATGTTCAATACTAATACTAATATGACTAATACTAATACTACTTGGCGTAACACCATAAAAATAAAAATAAATCAATAAATGCATAAATAATATATAATACACACAAACACCAAAGGAAATTTTATTTTTTATTATTATTATGTTTTCGTGTTTCTAGTTACAATTATTAATTAAAACTGTTGCGTCATACAAATAGCAAATAATAATGTTTGTGGCTAAATATTAATTTAATAATTATAAGTGTTTGTGATTATTAAATTACTATTAAACAAAGACAAGATGGAGTACAGAAAATACATGAAGGACATACTAAATAGGTAATTAAATATATCAGTGACAAAGTATGTAAAGTTTCTTGTGGCTTTACTTGTTTCCATAAGTCATACCAATAATACTATACACCAAACTATACTATACCGTAGTGTTCTAAAAGTACTATTTTATTACCATTATGTGTATATACCTAGTTATACGCTGTAAAACGCTCAAAGTACCTAAAATATTATGCTGTATTATAATGCTGCTTTATAATTTACTTCCTCCATATTAGTAAAGGTAAATCTATATAACTTAATCAAAAAAACTAATGTAGTTAAAAACATGTAGAACAACTAATTAGGTATTACACTTAACTTAAACATAATTTGATTCCGGGAGTCATCCTGGTCCAAGTGGTGTCCACACTCATGGACTGGAGGATGGAACACCAAAATAAAAACCTACCTCCACTCCGCTTCACTTAAAAGTGGTGTGTAGAACGATTTGAAGTTGCCCTTGCGCTCCGAGTTCAAAAAACTATTACGGACCACCGTTAAAAGACATTTTCTACCCATAGATGTTTTTTTCTGGTTAAATGCAAATACATAATTGCATCTCAGGTGCAGTTGGAGCAATGGGAGTACAAACACAGATGCTGTAAGGTATAATGTAATTACCTATCACCAGACAGGAAAGAGATGTATATTATCTTGACATAAAACACATAACCATTATTATTTTGTGGACGCAAGGTTTGACTGTACTGTGGCTACATCATAAAAAACTCAATAAACTTAGTTTTCTTAAACTAAGGACCAGACACCAATAAGAATACTTAACTTAAGCAAGTTTTGGGACCCACTCCAAGAAAACAACCGGGAAAAGTGAGCTAACTTTAGCCCCATATAAAATAAATGGAATGAATATCTAGCCACTCTGTTCAACCGAAATCTTCCGGCCCAATGCCTGGTTCAAGTTGTAACTGCTAGTGCTGCCCCTGAGTTCCGAAAAAAACAAACAAAGGATGTAACTATGTTTTTACATAAAAGTTTCTTTTTTTCTATTGGTTACTAATTCTTTACTACCAGTCGATGCAACACGTCACAAAGGCAATTAAAAACAAATATGTAGTAAAGTACAAGTGGAAAAACTATTAACGTATAACGTTAAACCTTAATCTAATTAGATTTCGGTAGTCATCCCCATCTAAGTGGTGTCTAAACTCATGGAGTGGAGGATAGAACACAGAACGTACAGCTGCACTCCACTTAGTTGAAGTAACTGCACTGAATATGAAATTTTAAATTCAAATCTAACAAGGTTTTTAATTATTGATTACAATTAGCAAGAGAAAACACAGAGAATCGATAGTCTAATCAAAGTTAAGTTCAACTATATTAGTGAAATAAATTATTAAAATGCGCAAGTCTCATGTCATACTAAAACCTATGCAAACTCTAAATTTCCTTCAGAAGACAAGTCCAAGGTTTCATTAATTTGATCACATGGGTAGAAAGAGTCATGAATACATTATTGAAAGAAATTCAAATGGAAATCAAAAAAATCTCTTAATTTGAATTTTTAAGTGCCTTTTTACTATTTACGCCTTTCACCATTCTGTTTATTTCTTCATGTGCCATGTCACTGATTAGGCCCTTACGTGTTTGGCATAATTTATATTTAAATATAAATTGCTTACTTTTGATTTCTTTTTTATAATAAATATGCCATTCAATTGCAATAACTATCATGCATGCATTCGTTTGTGAGCATAATCGTAGCAAAACAAGGTAGGTACATACTTGAATAGAAAAAACTGTACTATTTTTAAGTACCAAAAAATACTGCCATGTCAGAATGTTTATTATGTTTTACCAATAATTGTATTACATGCAAAACAAGTCGTCACAAACTGACGTGTAATAACAGCAAAAAATGTTTTTTTTTATTAATTGAAATACGTGTACAACGCATACGGCACCTATACACGGCATAATATGCCTTCATTGATCCAAACAGTATACTACAGATTGCAATTAACATTAAATTAGGGCATTCAATAGGCTATGGATTTGCTTAGGGTTTGTTCACAAATGATGCTTTCGGTAAAATGAGTAGGTCTATTGACGTATTGATTAAATTCCATAGTAAAAGTAGCTTTCTACGCAGTGCTCAAGCTTTTGGCAGTGACGTGGTTACTAAAAAATGATAATTTGGATGACATAATTTATGAGACATCTTTTAGGGAAACTTATTTTTTACTCGTGTTGTTTCGTTTGCTTTGCTGTTGACATAAACCCGCGGCGGTAAAATTGTTTAATTATTCATTGCTTGGGTTTGAAATTCTAACTACAACGTACCACGTCAGTATATTGTTCTATTTTTGTATTTTTTGGTATTTACACTGATTGTTTTCAGTCATTGTACATAACTGCAAATAAAAACAGTTATATAATCGTGTAGCTATGATTTTCCTATGAAACCAAACGAATCCTAAAGCCAGCCCATTATTTACAATTGCGTGAATGCACAGCAATAAACTAGCACAGGTACACGATGTTATTAAATCAAATACTATTATTTTCGGGGCACACACCGATTAAAAATTGTTTTTTCTAATCCTGCTTACACACACGTCTATCTTTCTGTCAGGCGTCGGTTATGCTTTGATGTTGGTTAGTAAAAATGATAAGGGTACCTTTAGGCTCCAAATAAAAACTGGGTCTCCAATAGACGCCAGGTCTCTAATAGACGCCGGGGGTGGCAGCTATTAATTACAATAGATGCCGGGTCTCCAATAGGCGCCGGGTCTGTAATAGACGCCGGGTCTTCAATTGGCGCCGGGTCTTTAATAGACGGCGGGTCTCCAATAGACGCCGGGGGTAAAGATTGTCATAAGCTAGATATCACTGCGATATTTTTACATTAGATATACCTTCAAAATTTAAAAATCTGCTTTTGCCTGAAACGTGAAGTGTGCGATCCACTCAAAAAGTTTAGTTTGTATGGGAATTAGGTAGGTTCCCACCATTCTATAAAAAATCGCACTTTATTCTATAGACATGTGATAAAATTAGCAATAATTTGGCACGAATAAAACGATATAATTCCTAAATAATGAAACTTTGCTAAGCACATTAATCGTCGCTTTGTATTTTTTTCGATTCAAAACATCAATTTTTAATAGAAGCCAGGTCTCTATTAAACGTCCGGTCTCCAATACACGACAGGGGTAGGGACGTCTGTTTTTAATAGACGCCGAGGGCTTCTAGTAGAAGCTTTACCTAACCTAACTATAATAAGATTCCGGTAGTCATCCTTGTCTAAGTAGTGTTCAGACTCATAAAGTGGAGGATGTAACACATAACTTAAAGCTGAACTCCACTGAGTCCACTTTGCTTCGCTAAAAAGTGCAGTGTAGCTAAATTTTTAAGTTGCCTTGGCGGTCCGAGTTTAAGCTCTAAAAATAGTAAAATGGTTCTAACACAATTAAATAACACTTTTTTTAGGAAAAATTAAAACAAATCGTCTGATAAGTTGCATACTGAGCCGACAACCGTCGGGTGAATTGTACTGACGTGTGTTGGGTTGATTGTGGAAACCCGTCGACAGTCGGATGTGTTGCAGCTATTTTCGTCGTTTAGGTTGCATTTGGGCAAATTCGGGTGTCCGGTCAGTTGTAAAATTCGGGCGTCATATCGGTTAAAGAATATCGTCGGCTGTCGGTTGAATTGCAAAATTTTTGGTCGATTGAGTTGCACCTTTACCTCACAACAATTGGGTAGATTGGCCTGAATTCCGGCGGCGTTGCCTTGCACTTCCCTGTATGCACTATGCTGACGGTGTATGTACTTAGCAGGCAGTGCGTGCGCTGTATGATGGCGATGTATGCATTATGATGGCGTTGTTTCTACAATACAGGAGTAGCAGTACTTTGCACTTTGCAGCTGCGGACTGCGCTGTCCCGTCACACTGACACGACTGTCAGCCTGACATGCGTTTTTGTCTGCTGTCACTGCGTAGGCCTGAAACTAAATAATTGCACGCTTTTAGCCCATTTGCAGCTTTTTTTCGACTGTTGGACGACGACCTTAATACAACATCTCTACTGATACCCTGCCTTTATGAAAGCATCAGAATAACAGTTTTTTGTTTATTGGCTGATTGTATGACGCTGTTTTATCTACAGCTTACTGCATCTTTTCACTATTTATAGTGCAATACCTACATACATATAATTATAATTACTACTTTTTTTTAGATAACTGTAACTTATTTTTTTTTTATGATTAACGTAACCAATTATCAAAGAAAAGTGATTGCACATCAAAGCTATCGTACTCGGTGCTGATTAAAATTATGCAAAATAATCATAAAACGACAAATCATGACACACAACTACAATATTCAAAGTAAGGCTAAACTTATTAACCTAATTTTATTTAAAGTTTGCTTAATTAGTAGTGTGGTAAATTTGCTATTATATATAACATATAAGGCTAATAGGAATTAGAATTCAAAGCAGCACACTGACAATGTTAAAAAATAAATGTCTTTTTACCTTTATTAAATTAGGCAGGATAAATAGCGACCGATCACTTGTATCAACTATCAAGGTATTACACTAAACTTTAACATAAATAGATTCTGGTAGTCATCCTTGTCCAAGTGGTGTCCAAACTCATGGACTGGAGGATGCAACACCAAAATCAAAGCTGAGCGTTGTTGTGTCTGGTCCGAGATTCACATAGGGCAACAGTAATAGGAGACAGTTTACAATATTTACAAAAACCTTGTCGAAACTGAAAATAAGATTTATCATAAAAATACCTGACACATTGAAGTGACTGACTTTTAATTTGTTAACCTCAGCTTAAAATGCAGTCAGCCTACATCAAAGACCTATGTAGTACCAAACACTAATGACGTAACTAATGAATTGCATTGAATAACTTTCGAAATAATTCTGTTATTTCTTTAATTTGAAGAGCAAAAAACAGTATATACAAAACAAAAAAGAAAACATTAAAAATCGTTAATATGGCTATATCAACTATCATCTGTCCATTCGTTCACGACTGTTACAGTAAAGAATATTTAGATATACAGTATATTCAAATAATATAATTGAATAAATTAATCATTGACTGAAGTTTAAACAAACATTATTACGCATCTGGCTTCTAAACATTAATAAACAAATATAAAATAAAATGTAGTGTATATTGCATAAATTATGAAATTGTTCAGTTTACGAAACTTACATGATAAGAAATATTCGTAATAATATGTTTTACTTTACATCGTGTTAATAACCAATAGGACGTTTCGTGTCATTTCTATGCTGTAATTGCATTCAGTTTTAATGATGAAATTTACCTTCGTTTAATATTAGGAAGTACAGTACTTAGTTCAAAGGTCAGTGTTCAGTTCGTCCGTGGTCCGTAGTACTGCCGCACAGTAGCCATCAGCCAGAACACTTATACTTACTTCACTGTGACGCCACTGACACCTGACACCGTCCCCGCCACTGCCGCCACAGTCCGCCACACCACAACACAGGGTATAGGTATCAGTATATTAATTAATTAATTAACTAATATTAAACAAATATTACTATTACTATTATTACTAGTAATCATCACTCACTCGTACCGCTGACTATTACTTTTATCTTATATCCCGTGTCAGAATAGTGCCAGCTACGGTGTCGGTGTGTGATAAGTGTGATTCATATATTATTACTATCGTATACAATATTATAATATATTTATATTTCATCATACTTTTACATTACACAGTATCTCTGATATTTTTTTTATAACAGTATGAGTCCAAAACAACCTTTACGACATATCGGTCACTCTTACACTTTTGGGCTCAAATACCCCACTACGGATATCAAATTTCAGGACTCTAAAAGCTCTATGAGCTTTTTGTGCTTTTTGAGCATCGACGAGCTTCGAGAAAAAAAAATGAGCCCGCGCGTGCCTGCTATGTTTTCGATTTTACTGACCGGAGCTTCGGTCAGTGCGATCGGTCCTACCGGTCACCGACTCCGTGTCTTACACTGGTGGTATGTATAAACGAGAGTGAAACTTCCATGGACCATCGGAAGAGTTGAGTTCTGTTTTGAGTTCCATGTTATGACACTATGCTTTAATCGCTTTGAAACTCATACATTTTTGGAACTTGAACTCGGATCTCTAGCTAGGGACAATTGTACCTGGCTCTCCATTTAAGTTTTGAGGGAAGTTAAGTGCAGCTTCGAGTTTTGAGTTTTTCTATGAACCCTAAGACCTTGATTTCACTAGAAAAGTTAACCATTGTTAGCCTTAAGAAATACGCTTTCAGAGTTAACCATTGTTAAATCTGAAAGCGAGTTTCTTAAGGCTAACAATGGTTAACGTTTCTAGTGAAATCAAGGTCTAACCCTTATAAGTATTAACTTTTTGAATTCGTTCGGATTAGTTTATCACACTGACACAGAATTCTATGGTGTTGTTCTCAATAAGTGTGGCCCTAAGTGTGGCTTTAATTTTCCAGAACTTTCAGTACCTGTATATTTTCACACAGCCAACATACACTGAAAAAGGAGCTGTCATTATACTTTTTTTTAATCATGTATGCGCAAAAAAGTACTCAGAGTCGAAAATTAAAGTTGCAAGAGATAAATTGTACAATAACACTTCGGAAAGTCCTACAATGCCCCAATTGCCGTAAACATAACTTTATTATACTCCATAACAATAATATAGAAATAATAACTACAGTGTTGTACATAATTAGCATATGTTAAAATTAAATGTAAACTGAATGGTCTGCCCATCATTTCCATCTCATCACAAAAATACAATTTTGAAAAAATGTTAAAACAATAAAGGATATAAAAATTAAATGCGCCGAAATAAAGCTAACGATAAGTGAGGTCAAATTTTATTGTTTAAAAAAAGTAGTAGTAGTCTTCGTAAATGTGATCACTCCCTAAAATGTCACAATAGTGGCCGCTGTTCAAATACTTCAGCCCTTTAAAATGTATGTAACTGATATTCATGAAGCTGATAGTCTCAGCTCAGCTACCTATAGGCTTTACTAGTGATTTTAGTGTTTTTTTTCTTCTTAAAACCACTGCGATTATCTAAAGTCATAAAAAATTTCATCACTTTTTTAAATATTTTATGCTGATTACATTTAGGTTCCTACTTTTATATTACCTTCAAATGCATTTCAGATAATTGTTTACATAATTAGCACTTAAGATGTACGACTTTTCGAAGTTTTTTTTTACCTGTATGACTTGGGTCTCTTGCAACTTTTAATTTTCGACACTAAAAATAAATATTTTTGTGTACGTACAGGATAAAAACGGAAGTACTGTGATAATAGATTTTTCTTGAGTGTATATTGCCTGCGTAAACAGATACAGTTAATTGAAATTTTTGAAAAACGAAACCCCATCACAATTAGGGCGAACCCTACTTATAGATAGTTTTCTAAACATAAATTGTGTGCGTATATCAATGTACCCGCCTATCTTCGCAAAGACTATTAATAAATATATGTACTATTAAGGTTAAAAACATACAATTTGGCGTATTGCGACTGTTGCGAAACTATATATAAATTACATTTTATGCCTGAGGATATATTGTAGTTAACCTGAAAAAAAGTAATTTGCATTTAACGACCAAATGCATGTCATAAAATACATATACAAAGTACATCGTACGCTGGCTGACACTGCACTGGCAAGAGATATTAAAACTTTTGTCAAAATTGTATTATTTGTATTGACGATTGGCGACTGACAAACTATATTATGTAGTTAGCTATCATAAAATATCATTGATAAAATAGTTACACAAAACAATATACTCGTAAATAAAATAAATATTTATTGTCATCAATTCTTCCTAATGTTCTCTACATGCTGTGGACATAGACAATATGTTGCTGTTGTATTGTAAAACGTTTTACGAATTTATTAATGACTCTACTTTTACTGTCGACTTGACTATGACTTTTCCATAACTGTATCTGATATCCCAGCTCCAATTTCAAATTCAACATTCTGTCGTTTACCTCTTTAAAGTTTAGTTCAGTTCAGTACACACATAATTAAAGAGGTTCCGTTATGGCTGTGACTTAGACTTTTACTCATTTTTGTCGTAAGTGACGTCATCTATGACGACACGAGTTGGTTCGCGCATGCTTATCTAGTCGTAGACTTGAGTCAGCCTGACTCAAAAATTCAATTTTGAGTCAGACAAATACTCCCGAAAAGCCTGAAATGCGCAAGTGCAAAAAAGTGGTGGGAGTTTATTGTTCATTCTAGTCGGAAAGAAAGACTGAGCACATCTCAGTCTAGAGTGGCTGCCGGGTCTTTATTTTTTAATTTCTGTAACATAGGACTACCTATTCACTTTAATTAAGTTATTTCCTTCTTTTAATTCTTGAATTAAAAAAAACAAAACATTAAAAAATGGAGGATAAGTTGTACGAAATAACTGTGAGTCAATTCCAAAGTTCCAATTCAAGACAAAAATTTTTGTCTTAAACCTAATATATTATGTTATATTAGTTTATTAATTATGTATTTCGTAATTCATTGTGGTTTATTTTAAAATTCTTCCTTTTGAATTCACTCATTTTTGAGTAAGTTATAGTTAGTGAGTTTGTGAATTATGCTTTATTAAGACGTTTACTTACTTTACAGGGATATTCAGAGGACGGCACAATGGTTTTAACTGAAAGCAGTAATGGCAAAACTATAGCAAACATACTGCAAGAAATGGATGCAACAGTTGAACCGCCTAATCCGCAGACGGTTAAAGCTGATTCGGAGAGTAGCAATGGTTTAGTTGAGCCGCTACCTACAGCGTCAGCAACAACAACATCTTTGAAGGTCAAAAAGAAGGTCGCCAAAGAAAATGCGAAACAACCTGTTAAACTGAAAGTAATATATAACGTTCATTTGTTAAATAGCATTTATCAATAATTTAATAAATATCTATAAAAGTGAATATTTGTGTAGAATGGTAAGACCCGGCGAGCTCCTGTTCGATATTCGGAAGCGCAGGACATGGAACTACTTAATAAGGCTTTTTTCTCCGTTCCATTTACTCCAACTAATTCTCAGATGTGGAAAGACTTCGCAAACAGTGTGAATTGGGGAGTTGACGGTTTGGGAATCCAACGGCGATATCGCAATCTTGTGGACGCACGTAAAAAGGAGGATGCAGGATTACTCAAGGAGTATGCAGATGCCTATTGTAGTTTAGTAGTTATATGTGTGTTGACAGTTTCTATGAATTTTTTAATGTTTTTATATTAATTACAGTTCTGGAATAGAAGAATTATATGGGGCCAAACAGGAACTGTTAGATAACCTTATTGTACTTGAAAAGGAAATGGAAGAGGAGCGATCTTCTACGTCTGCTAAAAAAGAAGCGGAAGCCAATGAAAAGCGTAAAATTGCAGAAGGGATCAGAGACGCTGCAATGCACACCACCCCGCCGAGAGCTAATCGTGACCCAGGTATTTATTTAAACTTGTTTAAATCGAAATATGTGTATAAACCATGTGTAAAACCATGTTATTTTAAACCATTATCATACATATTGAAGTTGCAGCTGCAGCTGTTAGCAGTTATTATTTATAGGAGCGTAAATAAATCATCATAAAGATTAAATAAGGTTAAATCATAAATCACACTTAATCTTATGACACATAAGATAATTAAGAGTTTGGGGGGAAAACGGCCGCTGTTAAGTATAGAGGAGAAAAGTCCGGGGGAAAAATGACCGGAGGGATAATGTCCGGGGAGACTTTGTCCACGGAGACTTTGTCTAGGGAGACTTTGTCCAGGGAGACTTTGTCCAGGGAGACTTTGTCCAGGGAGACTTTGCCCTACCACCATTTCTATAATGTACTTCGATTTAGGTGAATTCATAAATAGAGGTTGATTAAGGTTTCAGTCTCATAATTTATTGAAAGCTATATTTAAGTTTTACTTTTTTTACTTGCAGAGTCCTCCCCAGTTACATCGCGGTCATCCAAAATGGACGATTTCCGCTCCTTCGTTGCGGACCGTGACATTCAATTTCGGGAGAAAAAAAAGGAAGAAACGGAAATAAAGAAGCGAAAATTGGAACTGCTGGAAGAACAGATCGAAGATAACAAGCGCCGCCTGCTTGTGGAGGAAAGAAGAGTCTCCCTGGACGAAGAAAAATTTAAATATCAAGTGGAAGCTGAGAAAATAGAGAGAGAAAATCGTCAGGCCTCAGACAAGGCTTCCCAAATTATTCAGTTAGAAATATTAAAACTAATTGCAGAGTTAACAACACCTAAACAGTCGTAAAAACTAGTTTAAATAGCTTTGGTTTGTTGTTTAAAGTAGAAAATTATTAGTAGCTTTTGTTGTATGTATGTGAGTAATATACAGCGCAGTGATCGATTTCTGTTGTCTCTCTCAATTCCTTATTTTAATAAAAGCGTACTAATATATAATAATTTGCAAAGTATGGTTGGGGTAGCTGGTTTAGTTTGGTTGGTTGGTTTGTAATTGTTTTATGGAAATACTGTTTGCACTCGCTTGAATCTAACAAGTAAGCTAAAACTCTTATACGGATTGTTCGCTGCTACGGGTTTGTCCTTTTTCGTGATGTTCGTACTTTAGAAGATTATCCGTTTGTATTTTAATAATATGTAGTTACCTTTTTATTTTAAAGAAATCGGAGTTGCATCACATCTGGACCCAGATTTTGTGTCATCGTCGCATGAGTTCAAAGTCGTAAGAAAAATCGCATTCAAAAATCCAAACATTCCATTATTTTGAATTTGAAAATGAACATTAAGGCAAAATCCAAGGTTAACTTCAAATTAATGTACGAAGAACTACTAAAACGACAAATAGGTCGGTACAAGCAGTCCATTACTATCAGCCCACAGCAGGTAAGTCAGATTATAATTTCATTAACTTACGTTAAACTTATTGTTTGAAACTGCCGTGTTATTACGGTACAGTCATAAATGGTAATACTTTTTTGTTTCATGGTTATGGGTAGGCAAAGTGCTAGGTTAGGTCGTGGGTAGAAAATGTCCGTTTACCTAAAATAATACCCAATTTTTGTATCCATTATTTAACAAATTGTTTGTACTCTTCATCTTATTGTAGGTTTTCTGAAAACATCCGGTTAGAACTGTCACTTTTACACTTTGACGGAGTGTGGGAATGCATCCGATACGGTTGAGTGTGCGAGTTCGAATAGGACGGTTTCTTGTGGTGAAGAGAGTCAACAGTCGTCCTACACGTGTTTCGGAGTTTGGAACAGGGGTGAAGTCGAGAACGTGACTCAAAATGTTCTTCACTACAAAGGATGTTTCCTCAATGAGAAACACTGCCCAGGCAATGACACCTGCGTAGCAAGAGGCTATGGAAAGGTCAAGGATGACAAATCATTGACCCTCTTCTGCTGTTGCCAGACGGACTACTGCAACGAGAACTTTGCATGGATTCCTGATCTTACGACGACTACAGGCAAACGTAATAGTTTTTTTTGCATAATGAAATAATTACCTGCAAAAACCAAAACAATTCTAACCGATTTATGGTCCATCTCATTAAATATTTGTGTTTGGGAAATGAATTTATATACAAACTTTGTCTTTTAATATAGCAACAATTGTGGATCATACACGGCAACGATCGTCGTCTATCCTCGTCTTTCCTCTTATTCCGCTGGCCTGTGCATTGTGTGTGACTGGAGCGTGTTTTGTTCGAAGAAAAATTTTAACGTAGCCTCTCACAACTTCCGTCTCAGAAATGACGGATGAGGAAAAGATTTTGTTAGAAAAATCTGAGAGCAGTCAAAGTATGAGCTCATCTAATCAAAAGATTTTGTATTTTTTTTGTAGTTTACAGTTTGATATACTGTCTGTGAAGAATGAAAATGACCCATATACAATTTAAGTTGGAATCAAAATGAGCTATGTCATACAAAACAAAATGAGAAACCTGCGTTAATTAGGAGTTTTTGAAAAGTGCAAGTTGTTCTATTTACATGTTTTTGAAAAGTGCAAAATGGTCTATTTAAATGCTTTCAAGACATATTTCAATATTTTTGTACATGTTTTTAAGCTGAAATGGAAATGGGTCATTATTGGGAAAACAGCATTTACTATTACTTTAACTAGTTTAAGTTAATCAAATAAAGGTCTGCATTTTTGCTTTTACTTTTTAGATCTTGCCATTACTTTGGTGGAGGTGAAAGCATCCTGAAGATTTGGGAAAGTTTGGAAAGCGTATATGACAGGGAATAATAACTATGTAGCTGCGAAAATTCTACCTCTGAGAGAGAAAACATCATGGAAATTGGAACTAGATATTTACTCGTTACCTTTGATGGCGGACAGTGAATACATTTTGAGATTTACCTGTGCCAGGCAGCAACTTGAAGGGGACAACCTTTAACTGTGGTTGGTGTCAGAGTATTTGGAACACGGTTCACTCTACGATTCCCTCAAAGTATGAAGTTGGAACATTTATATAATAATTATTTTTAATTCATGGAATTATTGGCTGCACAATGTAATTGTCATTAAGTAACTCACAATTCTTCATTACATTTTTAATTTTCTATATTCTATTGTCGCAGGGGAATACACTGAAATGGAGTGAGTTCTTGAAGATTGCAATAACTATGTGCAATGGATTGGCATTTCTGCATGAAGAACTGGATGGGGGACCCAAAGGATACAAACCAGCCGTGGCACACAGGGATTTCAAATCTAAAAATGTTTTGCTACGCCCTGACCTCACGGCGTGTGTGACGGACTGGCCCATATTTTCTATTGGGAGACTACAGGTTACCATTTGAAGAATTTATTGGGCAGCAGCCAACGTTAGAAGAGATACAAGAGGTGGTGGTGATCCTGCGGAAGCGCCCCACCATTCGAAATGATTGAATGAGCCATCCCGGAATGCCGGGTTTGTCCGAAGCCATGAAAGACTCTTGGGATCAAGATGCTGAAGCCCGCATATCTGCTTCTTGTATTGTTGAGAGGCTCAAGGCTATCAACAATAAACTTGTTTAACTCCATCAAAACACAGACTCTTGTTGAATGCTGAATGTACGCTCCTACCTCGAATGTACAAAATAGTGCGAAGTACATATTTCATTTTAATTACGTAACATAGCATTTATTAAAAGGTATGTTAAATTATACCTATATTAATCTGCGTGTATATCTATATACGGCAGTCTGTAGTTATTGTTATTACAGAGATTATAGATTGAAAAACAAATTTAATTTAGTCAGCACTAAAACAGAGAGATACAGAAACTCCACAATACCTGCTTTAATTAGAGCATTAAATTAATTACTCACCACGGAACGTATGAGATAAGATTATCATTATTATTTTAATTACTTTAACAATCTAAGGAATTTGTATATTGGAATTGTATTCCAGAAACTAGTGTAATATAATTTTAAGATTAAAAGAACATTACTGCATGTATATTTGTAAAACACTTTTATTCTCGGCGCTTGATATATGGCGCGAGAGCTTCTTCATCTTTCTGTATCGAAATTAACGTAATGTCTAGAAATAAGAATTATTATATAAGTCATGTCAAAATTAATGTTACGGACAAACTATTCACTAAATTCGACTATACTCTTTTCTGTAGAATTTAAACATTCTTATGTGATTCTACAGTGTATGTATATAATGAAATCAATGAGAAAGAAAGAATAAATCTTGAATAATAATAATAATAATAATAATAAACATGTATAATAGTTATATCGTATGTGAAGAACCAAAATGACCCATATCCATTTTTAGCTAACAACAATATCAACTATCTACAAAAATATTCAAATATGTCTTAAGAGCATTTGAATAGAACATTTTACGTTTTTCAAAAATATGTAAATAGAACATTTTACGCTTTTCAAAGAACATGTAAATAGAACATTTTACACTTTTCAAAAACTCATAATTAACATTTTACGCATGTTTCGCATTTTGTTTTTACGATATAGCTAATTTTGATTCTAGCTTAAATTGGATATGGGTCATTTTGATTCTAGCTTAAATTGGATATGGGTCATTTTGATTCTTCACAGACGATATCTGCATTTAAATTGTTTTGTTGAGTAAGTTGACATAGTGTTGCAGAATTGTTATTACATACACACCTGAAAATATGCTTTTATCATAAAATCGCAATCCTTAAATTGACAAATTTGTTTGTTCGTCATTAGGCATGTAATAAGTTTATTTAAGATTAGTTAAAGAACTAAGTTCTCAGGCAAATCATTTATCATTTTAAATATATTATATTATTACATATCGTGACTATTGGTAATGTAATGCATATTAGTTATATATTACTCGTAAAGTAAACTACCCAGCTAGCAGACGGATTTTCCCTAGAAATCCGTAGAATATTTAGTGCGGATTAATGTAAGTGTGGAGGATGCCCCAGCAAATTATAAAGAAAACACCATATAAACTATACTTAGTAGAAGTTAGAAATACATAACTATATAGTATAAAATTAATCAACAAGGAATTGTATCAGGAAATTTTAAAACGATTACGTTAAAATAAATATTGTAAGTATAAATATGTACTAAACACATAATAGTTTAGCATATTTTGTTGAATGTTGTCAGTAAATTTTAAGAAAAATACGTGCCGAATATTGTGTATTCTGTGGAAATGTAAAACGTTTAAATTTGTAGTCATTATTATTATTTTATAAGTAACAATATACTATTGTATTACATTAAGTTATATTATTCTGTACATTTACATCTATTGCTCTGTGTAATTTTAATATGTACACATTGTAATTTACTTATAATGGTATACATACCTCATTGCATAATATTTTTAATCCTTACCGTAAAATCCAAGTGTTTATCTGTTCTTTTTTTTCCTATTTGACTTGTCGTAAACTCGTGGAGTAAATCTTAATCGTAGTCGTAGTGTGGTCTAATTTTAAACACGTGAGGTTGCTTTCGAAATCGAAATGTAAAATCGAGTTCGGATCTGGCATTCCGCACCTATCCTAATGGAAATTACTAAAAGTAAAATATCGTCTGTGAAGAACCAAAATGACCCATATCCATTTGTCCAAAAACAATATCTACTGTCTACAAAAATCTCTCTTCCGGATAGTATTCGTAATAATATTGTCATCTGAAATAGGATGAGGGCAACTACACTAGTACACAGGAACGGTTATGTCTTATAATTTTTGCAAACTGATTCATATTTTGCAGTACGCAACTGCGTTAATGCTAATAGTTTTTTAAATTGTCCTTAAACGTCTCCTCTTTTGAACAATGTACATACTGTGTGAGCTCAACTTAAAAAACCAGTGCTAGAAGTAGCGATGTAATTGAATTATTATAGTAAAACATGAAATCAAAGAGTGAACAGGTTTAATTAAAGAATTTGCATTTTAATTTATTATGTGTATGAAATTAATAATTACAAGATACGATTTAAATGAAGATTTTTTACTATATACAGGTATGCGATTCAACCACTGAGAGTTTAATATAAATAAAGTCTATACATGAAACCGCTGCAGCTGAACTGTAAATACACAACAAACATTTAATTAACTACAACATTTTACACTTTTCAAAATCATTCGAAATTTTTGCACCTTTTCAAAAACATCTAATTAGAACATTTTGCACCTTTTCAAAAGCATGTAAATAGGACATTTTGCATTGGCGAAAAACATAAAAATAGAACATTTTACACTTTTCAAAAACTCATAATTACCATTTTACGCATGTTTATCATTTTGTTACATCGGATTTTATCATTTTCACATTAAAACATTATGCTATTCGATTAAACTATCTCACGCAGCTCACCGGGAAAACATATATTGTCACATTCTAAAAAATTAAATAATTCGACTATATTAACTAATAACGCAGTCTGCGATCCTATACGAAGATGAAACATTAGATACTTATATCGTCTGTGAAGAACCAAAATGACCTATATCCATTTGTAGCTAAAAACAATACCCACTAGCTACAAAAATATTGAAACATGTCTTGAAAATATTTAGTTAGGAGAAGTCCTAGGTTTGGTCGTGGGTAGGAAAAGTCCGGGTAGGAACAGTCCGGGTAGGAAATAATCCGGGTAGGAAAAGTCCGGATAGGAAATGTCCGGGTAGAAATAATGCTACAACCAAACAGAACAATTTGCTCATTTTAGAAACTCGTGATTAGTATTGTAAGCATGTATCTTGTGTACTGTATTTTTGACATAGCTCATTTTAATTCTAGCATACATTGGAAATGGGTCTATTTGGTTCTAAAGTGCTTTAGGTATTTTATTTGGTACTTTGCCAAATTAAAAAACTACGACACTGGTTAACAATGCTATTAAAATAAATAAGAACATATGAGTGGCTATTAACCATACTAAGAAAAATCATCGTCCATAAATTATACTATGTTGACATAAAACTTAAATATTTAATTACACAAATTTAAAAGACAAAAGCAATCAGGAAATTCGATACAGTTAATTTGGTAAGTGTAAATTCTCAACCCCAGATTCCAAGATACGCTGCTCAATCACCATAATTAATTCTGCTAGCACTGCTCCAGAGCCTATGAGTAATTTGAGTACTACATCTTTAGTTGACCCTTCATGAGGACATGAAGTAAAGAAAGTTGACGCTTCCTTCGCAAACTGGGACACTTGCTCCATGTCGGATCGAGTACCCAGCAGGTCAAATCCTCATTCCATCAAAACTTTCTCCGGTTTAGAGAGCAAACTTTGAGTCACTTGCTGGACGACTAAAAATAAAACTACCGCTTCAAAAAACAAATACAGCAAAAAAAAACGAACATTAAAAATACTGCTAATTTTTCAATCGAAACGCGAATAATACTTTTTGTAAAGTCACTCAAGTGTTTATAGCATTTGAAGTTTCAAGTTATCTCTAAAATAGTAAAATGTATTACCTCTGCCACGAAGATTCCCAGTCGCAGGTGCACTTTTAATATCCGCCAAGTTAAAAGTTATTTTTACGAGTAAATGTGAATTCGAATTCCCTGCCGCCTCGTCATTCTGAATCTCCTCCGACTCCGACATCAATATGGATTGTTGGAGTAATTTTGCAGACAGTTTTAGAATCCAGTGAATGGGATGAACAATTTAATTTTTGTAATCATATCTGTGTAATCAATATGATGTGTCCTAATGAGAGATAGGCTGGTGGCAGACGAAGGTAGGGGAGGTGGTGATTTCGATTTTGATTTCTTTTAGGACAGATATTCTTCTAATTTTGGGGGTGGGACACCATAGTAATCGCCGACGCTGGAACCATAGGTGCAGGTATGGCAGTTGGTAAGAAATGCACCAACTAAATAATACATTCCTACAGGTTGTAGGTATAACTTCAAATTTTTTTTGAAGTCCAAAAATGCAAATTGGTTACTGATTTTTCCGAACTGCCATTCCACAGTAACTCTGCAAGCGCTCATGCGCTTATTAAAATCTTCTTGTTCCGGGGTCAACCGTTCCGATGTTCTGAACGGCTGCATGAGCTGGGGTCTTAAAGGGTACGCCGGATCACCATATATACAGAATGACGATCCATCTTGATCCTGAAGTTGTTCTAATTTATTTAACAGCAAGCTTTCACGTGGCATAAACGCGTCGTGTCGACTGCCTTCAATAGGTCCATATAAATTGGCAATTAGTCCGTTTGCTGTTATGACACTTTGAAATTTAATGGCGTGAACTCTTTTGTGTCCGTTATAAACAACTCTCTGATTTCTAGTAGGTCTGCATATGGAACGTACTGTACCTAATTGCAAAATAAAATAGGAAAGTTAACTAACGGGTTTATAGACAAAATACCGCCACAATAAAAGACCTTCACCGAAACACTGTATTTCAATAATATCGTCTTGAAAAATGACGGCAAACCCAAATGCCTTTAAAAAAATTGACCGCTTTAAAATATTCCAGGATTCCAAACATCGCATTGTATATAAAGTAAGTAAGTTGTAAACCAAATACAAATAGAAGTGAAATTTTTACCGTCAATGAAGCCAATGCAATTTCGAATGGGTGCTCCTTTTAGATGTATGGCGGCCGCAAAAATTCTTAGGTTGTGTACCGATAGCCAATTTTGATCAAAAGATTCAAGTTTATGGCGAAATGTATTGTACACATAAAGGAGCGTGGAATTAAAAATTTCAGAAAGCTCTGGCTTGTTTCGGTCAAAAATTTTTTGAAGATCAAATAGTCTGTTAGGGTATGCTAATCTTCGTAGCAAAATGCACATCGCTTGAAAAATACAATTCAAAATAAATTACAAACCTTAAATTGGATTAATATATTATAAATTATAACTGTACACAAGATAAAATAGTAATATTTTTAACATTTAAATTTTACCTTCAAATGATCCACATTTTTTTTTACTCTTAGTTTTAAGATTTTCAGGGAATTTAAGGCACACATGGAGGCGACGAAGTCCTTTCAAGTCAAATCTAAACATTTTTTTACATTCATCGTCACTATAAATATTTATATTAAATGGGATTTTATCTCTCCGCGCTGGCTGCTGAAGTAATAACGCAAACTCTGACAGGCAGTTAAATTCTTCATGGTCTTCAGTCTGGTCCAGTACCGATATCATTAACTGTTCTATATTCATGTCTAATATATTATTATCTACTTAATAAAATATTGTGTTACAATTGTGATTTATCTCACTATCGTAGACTCAAGCAGTACAATTTTAAAAAATAGGAATCCGACGGCAGTAATCTAACTAACTAGTAAGTAGTACATACTTGATGAAAGTGGATTTATATTTTATTAATTATTGTAGATCACAATAATATTTAGTATGTAAGACTACATTTTGCAATAATACTTGTATTAAATTCGTCGATTTTGATTAATAATTTAAAGAAAATATGTTAGCCAAAATTCCCACGCTATGCACTATACACTACTGATTTATTTATTACTTCACTTACTTCTTAGCCCGTATTAGATTAATTTATTATATTTAAGTTCACATTGTGAGACAAAAAACTAAAGGTCCGATTTTAATTATTTATTGGTATTTCATTACTATTAGACTATTACACAGAAGTTAATTCTTTATTTACGAATGTATGAATTGCCGCAATTTTTACCGCCAAAATGGAGCAAGCAGGCGAAAAACGGAACCTCGAAGTCTGAACATTGATGACTCGATGGGCGGACTAAATCAGTGACGTCATCCCTTCAGTCAGACTTGAGTAAAACCTGAAAACGGAACTTCTTTATTATATCTTTATTTTTTAACTTCAGTTTTATCAACTTCATACCTTCCAGAATATATTCAAAATATTGAAACTTGACTTACTGTATGTACCGTATATCTTCTAATAAAACACGGCGTGTCTTCAATATTTTAATTTATTTCTGAAATTTTAATTTTAATTCGTTTTATAGCTAAAGAATTAACTTGAAAATAATTTACAACTTTGATTCTGCTAGACTTTTGTAAATACAGTGTAATATTTTGATGAATTCCAAGAACACTATGGAAATGGAACCAGGAACAAGGGAAAAATTAAGGGAAGAAACGTATTTGCTACATTTGCTTTGTATCCCAGATAATCTCTTGAGTTTTTTTAGGCCAACATATGTTAATGACGGCGCTTGTAAAGAAAGTCTATGTACTAAAGCGGAAGTTTTGCATCTTCATACATGTCATTTGCCTAAAATATTGGACGCGATTCAAATTTGAGAATTTTCACAGCTGTTTCAGAATGCTTGTATTTTGAAAATTGGTGAGGGGTAGTTAATAGACGGCGTTTCAAACAATTCTGTGTGGGCTTTGTGTCCTGCGATACAATTTATTGGAATCTGTAGTGAAAATGCAGCTGTCTATGCAGCTAATTATTCTACTTTTGAGATGGACGAATTTTGTACAGGATTTTCGCCTCGAATGTGTAGAAAACTGCAAAAATCAAAACTCCTATATTTTATGAATGATTCGGAGGAGGCGGTAGAGTTTCTTAGGATAGAACCATCTGTCTGCCAGTTGTAGCGTAAGAAAAATAGCGTTTTTAATTTTTTTTTATCTAATGTAACAAAATTTTAGATAGTTATTACTAATAATTAATTGTTACCTTACGGAGGTTTAAAAGAATTAAAACTATAGTTTATAGCAAGAATATTTACTGAGTTCTCAACGTTTGTGACTAGAACCTACGCATTTGCCAAAATGCCGAATACAAAATTTATTATTTCCTATGACCCTGAAAGATTTTCTGCTCAACCTAATTACTACCAGTATTATGTAATTGTGTACCAAGCAAGACACAAGGAAGAAACGTTTTATTCAGAAATTATTATTAATTACCAAGGATTTTTGATCAATTTGTAAATAACCATTTTGTAAAAACTTAATGTTGTATGGGCTGACGCCAAATCGAAAAAATGAATAAATTATTATTATTATTATTATGTAATTGTGTAACATGTAAACAGCATCAGTCATCGTCTGCAGGCTACATTTTGCGACTCTTGCATTGCATAACAGAATAAAAAATTAACGTGATAAAAAGCAGAGATCGCGCGCGAGGTGTACGACCTTCAATGAGAGTACAGAAATCAAAGCAGTTTGTGGTAATATGTAATTAATTCTAATTCACAAAAAGCAAGATTTCAAATACCAAAAAACTGAAGACTAATTCTATAGCTCTTTATTTTTATTTATTACATGGGTTCCTAATGGTCATATAATAATATGTTGTGCCAAAATAAAACAAAATAATATCAATTTAACTTTACATATCAGCTAATATAGCTTCTTTTATTACAGAATCAAGTGTTAAACATAGAAACAAGCAGCAAGTAAAATAATTTTCGTAGTTTGATTGCAATCAAGACCTATTATATTATTATTAAATAGCTAACATTGATAAACTGAATGTAGAAAGCCGGAACTGGGCCCAATAATTTTAGTAGAAAATGTACCGTCAAGTCAAACACAGAATAGATCAGAGATCAAATTAGGCAACAACCTAATCTACCTAATGCTATATGTAGTTGAACATCACAAGCAGGGCGATTCATTGCCGGATGCAATATCATTAGTTCGTATCCTATTGGCAGTAGAAAAAAGTTAATATAATTCTAGTATGTCCATTAACAACATAAAATTTACGAAGCATAATATGTAATAACTTATATAGAAGTTGTTAGTAACTAGTTAAAAATATGGAAGCAAAAGTTACTAATCGATGTCCGCAGCCTAAGATAAGTTCAATCAGTATAACGTTCTTCATTCATTAGGAACACAACTGCTTCCTCATGCAGCGGACTGCGACACTCGGGACACGTCCCCCCACCACGAGCCCAGGGGAGTACGCAATGTTCGTGAAAAACGTGAGTGCACTCGAACAGAGTCATGGCGAGCGGTTCCAGAAATTCCATAGTGGTCAAGCAAATACTGCAGGCCAGCGTATCTCCTCCATTTAAAGCAGCCAACTGTCTTCGACCAGTGCCCAGAATCCGTTTTGTACTAGCAGCAAATTTGTGACCTTCGCCGTAGAGCTCTTTTTCCCTCGAATAAACTTTTTGAAGAACTTCCAGCGCTTGAGCATAATTCCTCAGCTTTCCCAATAATTTGGCAACATTACGTTCAGTTTCAATAGGTGTTTTATGAACGTTCCCAAAAATTCGTTGTTGCTTTGGAAGAAGGGTCTTGTGTACATCAAGAGCTTCCTTGTACTTCTCCAAAGATTCCAAAGAGTAGGCAATTTGTGCAAGTGTTTCCAAAGTATCTCTGTGATCAGCCCCAAGAGTTGCTTCTTGCAGAGTCCATAGTATTTTATTTTCACGCAGAGCTTCGTCGTATTTTTTCAAGTAGAAAAGTGCAACATTAATATGGTAGTAAACTTTAAGCGTTTCCCTATGATTCGGTCCCAGAATCTTTTTCTTTTTGTCGTACACAAGTTTTTCAATTTCGTATACATTTTGGTATTGGTCAAGCATAATGTAGGGGGCTGACACAGCTTGCTTTGCTTCAAGAGTTTTTGGATGATCCGGACCCAGAATTGACGCGATCTTATCAGCTAATGTCTGAGATGCGGCAAGGGCTGCTTCGTGGTCGTGGCTGTAATTACCACCAAAAAAATTAAAAGCGTGTTCACGAAACAAGTTTTTAGCTTCGTTCTCTTTCTGGATTAGAACCAAACAAGATTCGAGTTGAGTCTTGACCTTGCCGGTATCTTGATGATCTTTCCCCAGTAAATGAATGCGTCTTTGATACCCATCTTGAAGGAGTTGCCGAGCCTCTGTAGATTTGTCTTGAGCAATGAAGATAGACGCCACGTTGAGCTGCACTGTAATAGTGAGTTGGTGATTTGAACCGAAATTTGAATTTTAGATGATTTTGTAAACTTGCCGATTTAATTCTAAAGCTTCGGCGTACTCCTTCATAGTAAATAAATATGAGGAAATTTTGAGTTGCGCTTCTAGAGTGTTGGGGTGATCAACTCCAAAAAATCCTTCATATCCAGCAAACACAATCCGGCCTAATCGAAGAGCTTCATCGAAATGATGTTTCTTCAGGAGTTCATCAGAGAACTTTCCGATTATTTCAGAGCTAACAAGTACAGCAAAGGATATGGCATTTAGTGAAGGAATTTTATTTCCTTGAGTAAAATCTTTCTTCGAGTTTTCTAAAAGTTTTAGCCAAGCGTCAAGGCCGATTGTGAGATCGCCAAATTCTCCTTTATACTTAACGACTGAATCACGGATCCACTGCAACTTATTTAGTTCGTTTTCTTGATGATGTAAGAAAACATCACCTGTACTATTAGCTGTGTCTTCTACTGATGTACCAGATCGGTCCATAATGTTTTGTTTGTATGAATCTAGTTCCAGTCAGCGTAAGATTATCCTAAAAGCATAGACAAATAATAGAATAATTATAAAAAATAACTATCTCGATATTCACGTAAATTATCATTAACTTAAATCATATATAGCATATTTACAGTAAATATTATTTGCACAGTTAAAGCTTCCTTTCAATACTTGTGTTCACCAATACAACCAAGATTTTCAAAATAAAGATTTAAATTAAAATGTATATCGTCGGTAAAGAATCATTCTGTAGTAAGTCCAGTGCACGGCTAGTATATCATTCTGTCCATACGATACAACACAGTCAGCGACATTCCACCCTTACCTAATGCATAGGACAACGCGGAAGCGACCTCGACTGCAGTTAGTAATTGAATGGACTTGCAACTTGTGACAGAATGGCTTAATGAATAGTATGGACTTGGGACAGAATGATTTTAGCCTTTAGCCGTGCACTGGACTTAAGACAGAATGACTCTTAACTGACGATATGTAATTATATTTAATATTATTGGCGCACATAGTTAAAAATTCTAAATATTAAACCTAAACAGCACAGAATCAAAATTAAATTTGTCTGATTGTGAGTATAAAAATAATTAACGCCCAAGCCAAGGAGCCACAAGTAGTTATAGTGAATTTACGAAGGGTTGGAATCCACGTCAATGTCTATTTTAAAAAAATAAACCTTTTATATAAATGTCGAACATCGAATACTACGAATGAAGACAATCTTCACAAATCTGCTACAGTAAATACATTCAGTCTTCCAGAATAAATGATGAATGCATTAATTTGAATATGATAATAATATGTCATTAATTGTGATTGTGATTGTGACTGATATGCCAATATGATCAGGAGAATGAAAATAATAATTATTTTAACTTACTTTGTGCTAATGTGATCCGAAATCCACTAAACTTAGGGAAAAAAATGCGTCGTCAACTTATTTTAAACGCGAGTACACAGTCAAATTAAAGTACGGTTGAACTGAATGCTGAGAGTTAGTTAGTCCGACATCAGTGCACTTTTGGAAGTTTGTTGTTCAGTATTTTGAGTGAATCCTCTGTAAAACCTGTAGACAGTAAACACAAAAAACACATTAAGCAATTGCAAAAAAACGAGACTACCTAACAACTACGGTAGAATACAATCTATTGTATACAATGTGAAATACACAACAAAATTTAAAATAGCAGCGATGGCGTAATGTATAATTATATAATGTCTACTAAAATAAAATAATGTGTTGATAATAAACCAAAGATTGCTCATTTTCACCCACCAAAAACTCCTTCGCCTACTATTGCTGTGTAAATGGATAAATAGACAATACTAAAAATTTTTGGCGAATATGTGATTTACAGGAAAAAGTCCAGCACTAAATCACAACACTAAATTGTATGCAAAAGTCAGTACTGACAATGGCCATGTACAATAAATGACCCTCGGTGACTCGGTTTACAACACAGAAAATGAACAATTTCAAAAATGTAATAACAATATTTATTCCTTCACTACACTTGTCAATTATTAAAATAATTCTAGTGACCGTGGCAGACCGTGAAGGTCAAAACCCGACAATATCAAACAGTCAAATAATTCAAACTCGCGAGCTACTGATCCTGTGTGTTGTCTCTTCCTTTTCTCGTTTCGACTGACTGATTCTACAAGAGGCAAAAATCCCACTTCTCAGCACACAGACGACAAGACGCTAAAATACGTATTATTTTCGTACAGAACTACATTCCTATACTAATACCAAATACTATAAAAGACTCAGCGTCTTTTAATAAAGGAAAAACTGTATCGTCAGTAAAAAACCAAAATTACCCATATCCATTTTCCACTAAAAACAACCTGACTGAGCTATATCCAAAACGTTCTAAAAGCAAAATGACCCGAATCCATGTATTTCCACGCATACGCCTAAGTCAATTGCAAATAAAAAATTCACTAGGTTCAGGTTTGGACAGTATGGACATGAATTTTTTCCATGGATTTTAGGCGTACGAGTGGAACTAATAAATGGAGTTGGATCATTTTGTTTTTAGAACGTGTTGGATATGGCTCAGTTTGCTGTTGTTGGAAAATGGATATGGATATGGGTCGTTTTGGTTATTCACTGACAAGGTTTTATTACAAGAAAATGATTTCCAAATATTATTCTGGAGTTTAGATACCGTACACCAGGCGCCGTATTAAAAATGTTGCATTTCCAACCACTTATGCGGAATGTTAATACCTACAATAATTTGTAGGTATTAACATTGTAGGTACTATTAGCATAACAACCGACCGTAATTGGTAATTTGACTGTCGAAAATTTAATAATAGTTAGCATATTTAGGTTTAGAATTTTTTGTAGTTCACCTGGATAAAAGCAGTTTTTCATTTAACGACCAAATATGTAGGTGTCATAAACTAACGTATTAAAAGTATGTACATTGTTTACTGATACTGACAGCATATAAAAAACGTTTGTGTCACAATTGCAATTAATGTATAGGAGGCATATAAATAGCTATAGTAAAATATCGTCAATAAAATACACGAAACAAAATAAATTTTATCGTTATTAATTTTTCCATAATATGTAGTTACTCTACACTCTGTAGACTTGAACGATATTGTTGTTTCATTGTGGAAAGCTTCGCAAATTTTATTAGACTTCTCTCACTTTCGACTTGACTTTGAGCTTTCCAAGTAGTACTACCCCAGATTCAGTACAACATTCTGTCGTTTACTTTAATACTTTATATTAGGTGTGCGGAATATAGTCAACTAAAAACGAAAGAAACTTAACATTTAAAAAATAATTATAAAATTAATACCGTAAATCTTGTTGAGGCTAAAACTATTTTTATTGAGATTTTTCCAGATTTAGCCTCACTGTTGAATTTGCAGTATTATTGTGATGTATTCCATAAACACTGAGGAAATGGAACCAGGCACTATAGTAAGAAATAAAGAGTAAAATCGTTGCTACCAAAAGATAAAGATAAGAGTGTCCCCGTCTTTTCAGTCGATAACCTTAACCTACGCGAAGATGTTAGTTTTAATTTTATGGATAACCTCCACGTTGCCTAATGAACATAATTAGTTTTATATTTTATCCTAAATAGTAAGAGAGACGCGCCTAATGGCGATCGGGTTCATTTTCGTTCAACTTTAAAAATCCGGTACTTCTTCTGTATGTGCTTTTACCAGAGCGAAGCTTTATACACGCCAGATACTGATCAACTGATCACCATACGCCATACGACCATACTATTACGGTGTGATCACTATTAGGCATGTCTCTGCTAATCCAAAAACAAACACTTTGTAACCTAAACCCTATTTATGATGTATTATATATTATATTGAAATTTAATATGCAATATTTTTACAGGAGCTGTCATTGATTTTTCACAACGGCTGCATCACTACGATAGACCTGATATATTGTAAATACAGAACTTTGTATAGTTTTTTGTATCCCCACAATGCTAACTGAACTTTGTATAGTTTTTTGTATCTCCACAATGCTAAACGAATTTTGCGTACTTTTTTGTATCTCCACAATGCTAAACGAATTTGGCGTACTTTTTTGAGTTCCCACAATGCTTTACAATGCTAACTGAGTTTTGTATAGTTTTTTGAGCTCCCACAATGCTTTTCAATGCTGACCTAGTTTTGTATAACTTTTCCTAGTTCGCACAAGAACAATAGAAAAGGGAAAGGGACGCCGCTATACCACAATAGCTTAACATTACAATTCCAACCAGTCTAACTGGGTCACCAGCTTCATACTCGACTGCACAACAATGAAATTACCTTACATTTGCAACTAGTCTAAGTGGGTCAACAGCTTCATGCTCAACTACACAACAATGAAATATCGTTTTATTTCCAACTAGTCTAAGTAGGTCACCAGCTTCATGCTCAACCACGCAACAATGAAATTCACGCAGTTTAATGCTCAAGATCCGTAAAAATTCTCAGAATTAGTTTATATTGACAAAACAATTCTAAGAATAAAAATCAAAACGTTAAATTATTTTAAAATAATTCTTAGAATAAAAATTAAAGTCTAAGTCAAATGCACCGTAGCATAACTAGCACAGTTAAATGCACTGTAGCATAACAGGCACGGTTAACTGCACAATAGAAAAAGTGACACATTTAAATACACAATAACATATCTCACACAATTAGAAGCACAATAACACAAAAATATTAACCAAAACAATTAATGTAGATATTACTATTTGTATCTTATAAAAGATAAAAACATAAGAAACCAAATCCAGTCATACAAAACAAGTCAAACAAAATGGACCAAGCAAAAAAGATTCGTCAAAGCTATCTCAATCAAAGATTTTTTGGATCTTTTTCAGGATTATCTGGATTTTTGAAGAATCGAACTAGTTGGAAAGACAAAAAACAAGTAAAAAACGAGTTACAGAAACTTAACGCATACTCCCTGCACAAGGACATTAAAAGAAAATTCCCTCGCAGACGTGTACAGTTTAACTTTATCAATGAAATTTGGAGTTCTGATTTAAAAGATATATCAAATATATCAGAATGGAACAATTGTAATACATTTGTATTAATTGTGGTGGATGCATTTAGCAAAAAAGCATACGTTCGAATGTTAAAAGACAAATCTTCTAAATCAATGATTCGCGCATTTGATTCTATATTTCGAGAAGCAAAAACAAAACCAATAATGTTGTTTACTGATCGTGGAAAGGAATACACATCTACAGTTTTTCGTAAGTACTTAAACAGCAAAGAGATACACCTATACCACATATATTCGTATATCAAAAGCATGTTCAGTGAGCGGTTTATAAGAACATTATTCTCAAAACTCGAAAGATATATGACCGAAAGAGACACATTCAAAATTGATGATAAAATTCAAGATTTTGTAACAGCTTATAACAACACTTATCACACTACAATCAAACAAAAACCAAATAATGTTAAAAAGGAAAACGAATTTGACACTTGGCAAATAATTTTTGCCAAATATCTTCAAGAAAAGAAACAACCGCAACCAATACCAAAATTTGCAATCGACGATCGTGTAAGAATATCACGTGCAAAATTAACGTTTGACAAAGGTCAGTATCGATTATTAATTATTTTTAGAATTTATATAAATAAAGATGCAAAACATTTAGTTTAATCAGTCATTGTTTACATTTCAAACAGGTTACGCTCAGAATTGGTCAGAAGAAATATTTAAAATTAAGAAAATTCAGCCTACTGTTCCGTGGACATATTTACTTGTGGACCTACAAAGCGAAGATATTACTGGAGCTTTTTACGAACAAGAATTAAATCTAGTGTAAAAATGGCAAACGTTTCTAAAACCATGTGCTGTACGTTAAGCAGTAAAAACGATCCAATCTACTCGTCAGCAAACACACCAACAAACTTTGTTTGTCATCTTCCAAATACAATTGATTTTGATAGAGATCAATATGAAGTTGGCGCAGTAAGTGTAAAATATACACGAACACAACCAAAAACTAGAAAAGTAAGGGCAGTTCCAATTTCAACAGGTCCAATGTTTCCATACGCAAGACCGCCCACTGTGAAAACGTTTACATTTAAAAAAACTCAACCGCACTTTGGAATGTTTCTATCAGATTTTAATAGAGCATTAAAATCAAACAATATACCTTTAGTATTTGAAATATACACCTTACGTGATAAAAACACTAGAGAAACAATTATTACAATTTTTAAACAAAACTTGATTCCAATGGAATACATTGTTATTTCAGAAGAACTAGCAACGCTTTGCGGATTTAATCGAACACGCTTTTTAGAAGGAAGATATACAGCGTTAAATGTAGCAACACAAGAACAATTTGATGAAGTACCAATAGGAACTGATTTTGAAATACATCTAGAAAAATATAGCAACGACGAAAACGCTATAGCAATACAACAAACATATGACAGTATAGTAACGTTCCGTCGTGAGAACAGTGAAGGAGATAACATTCCAATTAATAACTTTGCAAGGTTGCGCAATTATGTAAAAGATATGTTTATCGATCTAGAAATACTTGTTGGAGAAGATAAAAAAACAACAATTAAACTTGACGATTTAAATACACAAAATTATTTAAAACTCCCATTGAAGATAGCAAGCGCATGCGGATTTAGCCAAGACAAGTTTTATCCTGGAACACACAAGTCTAACATAGATTTTGACATGGTCGAGTTTAACAAAATTGCAGACAATGAAGATTTGTTTTATCAATTTGGGTTTTATACGTCATACGCAATCTATATGACGGAACCTAGCACTTTAGCAATAACAGATGTTATAAACAAAATAAACGAAACATGCGAAAGATTACTATTTCCTGATATGGAAGTAAAGTTTGGAATACAAGACGGAGACATTTTTATAGAAAACATACCAGAAGATGTAAAAGTTGAACTACCAGAATTATTAAATCAATTTTTACAAATTGAAAAAAACTATGTGTTTACAAGAGGATCAAGAGCAATTGTCAGTCCAAGTATCCAAGAACAAGAGCGCAAAATCGAATACGAATCACACGAGCAAGATGTTATAGAACCTATAAGTGAAGATATTCCATCAAGACGAGTATTAATATTATCAGATATTATAAACAATCAAATTTATGGACATCATGTCTTACCTATTTTACAAGATATTGATTTAGTTCAAGACTATTTAAAGGAGCACACAACAAACTTTAATCCAGTTATATACCTGCCGGTCAACAATCAACACGTATCAAAACTAAGATTTCAACTTATTGACGAGTATAGACGCGAACTAAACTTTGGAAGTGACGGAGAAACGGTTATTAAACTGCATTTTAAACCAATATACTGACAAAATGAGACAAGTTATATGTGAATCTGACGATACCTGTAAACTTGCAGAACCACAATATATTCAATCTGGAAATGGTTTGAGTTTAGTTGCAAGTGCTGGAGTATCGTCTGAAGAAAGTTCATACCTTATTCCGTTTGATTTAAGTAACAACAAGGTCACAGTTATGAAAGTGGGTACCAAAAACCATATTAGAAAAATAAAAACAACTAAGGAAACAATTAAAAAAAGCAGAAATACTAAAAATACCAGCAAAAACACCAAGATGTTGAAAAAACGTGTACAAACTGGTGGACGGAATCGCAAAATTAAGAAATCGTTATTTACAAATAAAAAAAGCGTTGGAAAGAAACGAAATTGTGTAAAGCAAAAATAAAAATAAAATTGAGGTTACGTTTTCAAAAGTTCTCAGAACTAGTTTAGCTTAGCAAAACAATTCTAAGAATAAAAAATTAGAATTAAGGTCAAATGTTCATAAATTCTCAGAATACTTTTAAGTCAAACAACAATTCTCAGAATTATTTTAAACATACACAACAATTTTCAGAATAAAAATAATAATTGAGGGCAAATGTTTACAAATTTTAGAAAACTTTTAGGTAAAACAACAATTCTCAGAATTATTTTAAACATACACATCAATTCTCAGAATAAAAATAAAAAATGAGGTCAAATGTTCACAAATTCTTAGAATACTTTTAAGTCAAACAACAATTCTCAGAATTATTTTAAACTTGGACAAAAATTCTCAGAATAAAAATAATAATTGAGGTCACATGATTAACTGTTCTTAGAATATGTTAAAGTCTACACACACATTTTAAGCAATGTATTAAAAATTGAGGTCAAATGTTCACAAATTTTCAGAATATTTTACTGTTTAAACAAACATTTTCAGAATAAACGTTATATATTTAGACGTTTTTACATTGTATGCTGATTAGTATCACTGACTTCTCAGAACTGTGAGTCTAAGAATAGAACACGCTGTGACCCAAGGACAATCAGATTATTAGATTGCTGAACACAAAAACATATAAACAATAAGAAAAAAACGTTTGAGTGTGCAAATATATTTAAATATGGCAGTAATATTTCTAACAACAATATAAAAACAATGTAATTATTGAAATTTGCGTCAGTGCAGTGTTATCCGCAAGCAGCAACACATATTAAAAAACGTTTTAATGATGGATATCAATAACTTGTTTGAAGATAAGCCGTCGGTTTATGATAAATCGAAAAAAGCATTAAGATCCGAATTAAATTTAACCGAATTACCTGTCACAGATATTAGTACACAATCAAGCACGGAATTTGTACAGTGTTTTCCATTAGGAAGTATTAAAGAAGATTATAATCCCCTCGAATTTACATGGACAGTTGACGGATATGGATCACTTGCTGAATCATACTTGGCACTTGGATGTCAGATAGTGAAAAAAGATGGAACTGTCTGTCAAAACACAGACGTTGTTGCACCATCAAACTTGTTTTTCCATGCATTGTTTGCTAACCTGCAACTATATTTAAACAATGAACTCGTTTTTGACGCTTCTGGAATGTACGCATGGAATGCATACCTTCAACGTTTGCTTGGAACAAGCTCATTAGACAAGAACGGGTATCTACAAGACGAATTTTGGTACCCAAACATTACCCCAAACACCTTTACTACAAATGGCGATACCGGATTCAATGCAAGGTATACGAAAACTAAGGATTCTACACAATTTTTCATGACTGGAAAATTGCTGGCAAATTTCTTTAACCAAAACCGATATTTGCCTCCAGGGTCAGAGGTTAGAATTGTTCTTAGAAGAAACATACCTGAATTTTACCTTGATTGCAATGCTGATACGAAGGCCCCATTTAGCGGTTGTCCATATAAGTGTTTGATTACTGAAGCAGTATTTTATGGTGCTAAAAAAGTTGTTGCACCTGAAGTTGTTAACTGGCACCGACAACAACTCTCATCCGGACTCACTTTTAAATATCCAACTAATGAAATTCAAATTAAAACGTTTTCAACACCAACTGGATTGTCCTCTGCTAGTTCTGAGTCGCTAGTTATTGGAAAAATTCCCAAACTAATTGTAATTGGAATGGTGGACAGTGAAGCTTTCAATGGAAAAATGACAAAGTCGGGATATAATTTTGAAGATTTTAATATGAGTGAGCTTAATGTTACATGGAATGGCGAAAACGTTGAGCACCGCATGTTCCCGTTCAGTTTTAAAGGATCTGACACTGCAGGAGTGGACAATTACGTATTTGGTGTTCAGTCGTTGAGGAAGACGGCCGCATTACAAATTCTCGGAAACGGTCTAAATGTGGACAACTACACTAAAGGAAATGTCCTTGTTGCAGTAGAATTACTTCCAAACAACGGCAACGCGCTTTCTGTTAACCGTAAAGGACAAATCAAGATTTCAATTAAGTTCAAGAAAAATCTGCAAAAACCAATTACTACCATTGTGTATTGTCAATATCAAGGTTTATACGAAATTAATCAAAATAAACAAGTTACTTTTGACAATTAAAATGAATTCAACATCTATTAAAGTAGCATTAGATAAGTTATTAATGTTTAGAAATGTAAATATTCCTGTATACGTAGTAGCAGCTGATACGCTGCATTTAAATGTAAAATTTGATACGTTTCCTGTTGCCGTTATCATGAATACAGATGTTATCAGCGGTCGAGGAATACATTAGATTGCTTGGCTTATACTGTCTAATACAGAATGTGAATATTTTGACAGTTATGGTATGGATATACATAGATATGTTAACGTAAAACCTCCAGTTAGTAATATTATAGCTGAAAATTGTATGCAGTTACAGGGTAATTATTCTTATGTGTGCGGTAATTATTGTGTTTATTATATATATAACAGATTAATAGGTTATTCATATAGACATATATTAAGTAACTTTACATCTTACACTTTTGAAAATGATATGAAAATGAAAAGATTTATTCGCGGCATTTTTGATTTTGATCCTCACAAAATCTATAATAAATGTCAGACTTGTCAATCAAACAAATCAAAATTTCATTGCTATTGTTGAAAAATTGTAATCAAAAATTTAAAAAATCAATAAAAAGAGTAGTTTAGAACAAAAAACGTTTAGTTTGTGTTTGTGTTTTATTCAGCATGCATTTAATCACTATGGATTTGGTACATTTTGAACTTATTCACCCGTTTACAATGTCGGTAGTTGGTTGTACGGGTTCAGGAAAAACATTTATGATTCGTGACTTTATAAAGCGTCGACAGCAAATTATTAATCATAAAATTGATAAAGTTGTGTATGTGTATTGCGACATGCAGCCAGTGTTCTATCAAATGCAAGCTGAAGATCCGAATATTATATTTACACAAAGTATAAAAGACATTGAAACTTTAGCAACGGAAAATTCGCTTGTGATTGTTGATGATCAAATGGATTTACTAACAAAAGGCGAGAATTATGAGTTAATTACACGTTATTTCATTAAACATGCTCATCATCGCAACGTCAGCATTATTTTAATTTTACAAAACGCGTTCAAAAAACAATTACGCGAAGTTAATATCAATTCTCAATACCTTGTATTGTTCGACAGTCCACGTGACAGATCTACAATCCAACGACTTGCAACTCAAATTTGTCCTGGACAAGTTAAATATCTTCAGCAAGCATATATAAAAGCTGTGACACTGAGAAAGTTCGGTTATTTGTTTATGGACCTTCATCCAAGAAGTAACAATAGAAATTATTGGGCGCGGTCACATATTTTTTCTGACAATGAGTGTGAAGTATATACCCCAGAATGAGTACATTATTAGAGCAAGAGTGTGAATACTTGTATGATATAACAATATTACCTAACACTACAAGTTTATTAAAAAAATCAACAGAAATTCAACTAACTGCAATTGCCGAGTGTTTGCAAAACTACGAGTTGTTTTGTGAGTTTAACCAATTAAAGTGTTATAGAATAAGGTTGCTCAATAAACGTTTAGCACAAAACCCAAATAAGCTGAAACAAATACTCATAAAAAATCAAAATTTAATAAAACAAGTCTTGTCACACATATTCAAAACAATACTTTTTGGGGAAGTTGTAATACTATTAACACATGATGGCTAAAGTGATGAAAGTTATTGATCCAGAACTATATAATACACTGATGAATATTTATATTAAACAGTGTACACAAAACTCTCCTACTATACCAATGGGTTGTGACCTAGTTAGATCAACAAACTCTGTACTTGCAAAATCTAAATATCAAAAACCAATAAACCAATCGCTTGCAAGTCGGCGAAAACTAATTGATGTTGAAAGCAACTTTAAGTTAGAAGAGCCATCTAGCTGGATCAAGTTCAAGCGAAATAAAACTTGAAATGAAAAACTACAAAGACGAATTTCAGGAAACAAAGTTTCAAAAAAACAGAAATAATGTTTTTCAAAATGACAGTATATAAAATCAGCGGCTATATACTATGCCTAGCATTTTATATATGCATAGCACAAGTAACTAGTAACACAAATATTACATTAGATAATCAGTCAAATAAACCATATTGGAACTCATCGTTATCAAACTCAACAGTGCAGAATGAGGAAAATGAAATTATTAGAATGTTTGTTGACCTACTTTGTCAATTGTATAAGACACAGCAAAGTAGCGCAGTGCTTTATATTGTGTTTGTTTCATTGTTGGGACTTGTGCTCGTCAAGGTCTATGCTTTTGTTGCCAAGCAAAGCACGTCA
Source organism: Dicyrtomina minuta (assembly GCA_949802685.1). Lineage (NCBI taxonomy): Eukaryota > Metazoa > Arthropoda > Collembola > Symphypleona > Dicyrtomidae > Dicyrtomina > Dicyrtomina minuta. The sequence goes on from OX461808.1 coordinate 166,531,776, forward strand.
CGAGCGTACTCATTAGAGTCAGAAGCTCAGACTTTTAACCGTCAGTCTTAAAAAAAACTTCTAGCAAGAATCATCATGGATGGAAACCAAGTACCTGTTATTGTCTACGAATCAAGAAATTATCCCACGCCTCGACTTGAATTCCCAAATGAACATTGTTCATTCTTTTGTTGTACGATACCTGCCTGTATATTTAAGTGCAGAAGACACATTGGCTATGATGCACATGTTGAAGAAATACATTTGTGTCAAGATTGCAAGCTCTATGTAGCTGAAAAACATTTACACAAATGTTTACAAGTTGGACAACGTGGTGGACATTCGGACGCTGGGCACAAGTTGGATTTATCTTTTTTCAAAGAAAGCAATAGATCACATTTGGGAACAATAATTCATTACATCTATACAGTTCCGGACACACTACAACTAAAAGATGTTGAAGAAACTTTTCAACATGTTAATTCTGCTGCTCTAAAACTTTTACAACAGAATTTAGGTATACATTCAGCTCTACGTGTTCAAATTGGAATTGATATACTAATGGAAAAAAACATTGTAAACGAAGATAGCGTTTCAACTATCCATGAAGAGTTAATATATCTAAAGAGTGAAAACCATGATCTTTATCATAGCGACGGTGTAAGTGAGTTTTTATTGAAGTCAGCAGATGAAATAATACAAAAGAAAAACATTTTTACTGAACAAGGAAGTGGATGGAGAAGTAAGAACATTGTTTCATTCCAAATCAAGATTGGTGAATTAAAACTGTTTGCCAAAGAACGTGGTAAACAGCATTTGGAGATGCCTTTCAGAAAGCAAGGATATCTAAACATAAAAAATAAAAAAGACAACAAGTGCTTCAATAATTGTATTGCTGCCGGAGTATATTTAGAACAATGTAAATTACAAAATCCGATACTTGCATCTAAACGACTTGAATGGTATATGCATTGTCAAGCTCCAAAAACATGGAAACCATACCTTAAGAACTTTGATTTTTCAATGATAAACGAAGATGGTGTAAACATTTACCGAGATATTCCAGAATTTGAAGAAAAGAATAAAATACGTGTTAATGTATTCTCACACAAAAAGAAAGAAATATTTCTTGTGAGAAACAGTGAGAGCAAGTTTGACACTGTTGTCAACTTATTTTTAATTCATGAAAAATTGGAAGAAAATAAAATGCAGAAACATCATTTTGTGCTAATAACAGACCTTAACAAGTTTTTAGGTCATATAAGACCAGATGCATTGTTCTTTTGTCAACACTGCTTTCGATTCTTTAAACATCAACGTGACCAACTCAGACATAGTTATACATGCTCTGAAATTAAACAAGATATTAAAGAACCAAATTCTGGATTTAGAGTTAAGTTTCAAAACCCCGAAATGACACTTGTTCAACCGTACGTTCTTTATTTTGATTTTGAAACGTTTTCAATTCCTGTTGACAACAACAAACGTGGAAAGTCAACTATTATGAACAACGAGTTTGTACCTGCAAGTTATTCGATAGTCATTGTTCAAAACAAGTGTAATGAATTAACAGTGATACATACTGAATACTACGATGGTGAAAAAGTTATTGAGACTTTCTTCAATTCAGTTTTTAAGTGGGCAGCTAAACTTATACTTAAAATAAGAAATACAAACAATCATAATACTCCAGATGCAGAAACGTTACAAAAACATAAAGACGCTACACATTGCGAGTTGTGTAACCGTGAATTTACAAAACTCAATGAAGAAGAAGAGCAAAGTGGAGATGAACTGGATGAATGGGGTTATCGTAATGTTACCTTTCGCGGATTTGAAAACGCAACTGATGAACTAAACGGAAGAAAAAGAAAACCTGTAATCAAGACATTTCATCATAATCATTTCGACGGGACGTATATCAGCGCACTTTGTCAAGGATGTAATCTAAGAATTAAATATAATAAGGAACTAGTTTGTATAGCGCACAACGGATCAAAATTTGACCTAAACTTATTGGTAACTGGATTTGATTCCAAATTATTTAATGCTTCGGAAATTGATGTTATAGCAAAATCAGCAGAGCAGTTCCTACAACTAACAATTAAATCAAAAAATGTAACGTTACCAAAATTGAAAACAAACTTTGAAACTGATAACGAAAACGATGAGGAAACAGATACAAGAGTTTGTGTTAGATTTATTGACAGTTTTCAGTTTCTACCTGGTAGTCTTGATAATTTGTCAGGCGGTTTAAGAAAAGAAGATAGTCCTTGTTTTACAATTGTCGAACAATGTTTAAAGAAAACAATACCCGATTTTTCTATTGATAATATGGAATTGTTGCTAGCAAAAATTCCATTTCCATATTCTTATTTGACATCACCAGTTGTTTTGGAAGAAGGTCATAAAATACCTGAACGGAATTGGTTTAATAATGATCTGACAGAAGAAAGCATTTCTGATTCTGATTGGAATAAAGTTTTGGAAATTATTGAAAAGTTTAAAATAAAAGATTTTAAACGCTATTGTGAAATCTATACAATTTTGGATTCAGCATTGTTAGCAGTTGTTTAGGAGCAATTTCGTAAAACTGGAGTTGAAGTTTATGGTCTTGATCCTACATATAAATGCACTACAAGCGGTTATGGATGGTGTAGTTTCTTATATTCAACAAAAGTTTGTATTGATGTTATCAAAGACAAGAAAATCTACGATATGGTTCGAGAAGGCGTTCGTGGTGGAATATGTATGGCAACGCAAAAAATTACAAAAGCAAATAATGAGAGAGCCTTAGGGGATGAATTTAATCCTAATGTTACACGAAATCACCTTTTATATGTTGATTTGAATAGTTTGTATGCTCACTCAATGTTAAATAAATTTCCGATAGGAGATTTTCAGTGGGAGGATCCTGATATGCTTGAACGTTTACCGTGGCATGATCCAACGTTAGGTGAGTTAGAAGATAAAGGTTACATATTAACTGTTGATCTGGAATATCCTTTAGATGTGCAGCGCAGAACAGTAGATTTACCATTATGTCCTGAACGAAGGCAGGTTCAGTTAGAAGAAATATCTGAGCAACAGACTAAAGATATGAAAAAACTTGGTAGAACTGGAAAATCATTTGTTTCACAACCAAAACTAATGCTAACTTGTTATGATAAGAAAGAGTATACTGTACATTACAAATCTTTACAATATTATCTTTAAATGGGCATGAAATTGAAAAAAATACATGCTGGTTTTAGTTTTAAGGAAACAAAGTTCATAAAACCATATATTGAAAAAAATTTAGAACTAAGAAAAAATGCAAAAACTGTATCGAAAAAGAATTTTATTAAGCTAATGTCAAACTCAATTTATGGAAAATTTTTACAATCAGACAAAAATTTATTTGAAATCAAGTTCTGTTCTTCTAGAGCACAAGCTCTGAAACACTTAGCTTCTGAAAGATGTATAGATTTTAAATCTATTGGTGAAAATTTAAGTATATTTGTATTTAAACCTAAAGTTTTTAAAATGGAGAAACCCATTTCCGGGGGATTTGCTTGTTTAGAATACTCAAAAGTAATTTTTTATTGTGGCTTTTATCAACAATTAAAACAGGCTTTCGGTGAAGATTTAACGCATGGGCTGTATTATGATACTGATTCGGCAATTATAAATGTAGAAGACCCTGAGGACAAGTTTTTTTCTAATCTTATAAAACACAAAACGTTTTTTGACTTTAGTAAAATTCCATCAAATCATGAATTTTTCAGAAAACATTCACATTTGCCGGAACTAAGATTATGTAATGAAGCAATTTCCGGATTGTGGAAGATTGAATCTTTAGATGTTGCAATGTTGTGTTCACTTAAACCAAAGCAGTATGCGTTAAAATATTTTGATGACAGTAGTGAACTTAAATGTAAAGGTATACCCGCAAGAAGTTTAAAAAGATGTAATGCGGATACCTATGCTGACGTTATAAATAATAAAGAGATTGTAACTTTAGGTGTAGATTTAATTAGATCTAAGGATCATAGATTATATCGCATGCATGTCGATAAGTTAGCGTTTCATTACCTAGATGTCAGTAGATGTTATCCCGATTCTAATTATATAAATTATAGTTTACCGTTTGGTCATTATAAACTAGCAAAACGTTTAAGGTTAGAATAAAACAATACAAACCCGTTTGATATAATTAATTTATTTTAATTATACTGTTTTTTTAATGTAATATGAATATTAACACATGCACTTGTAGTTGTAATTAAAACATGTAATTGTAAATAGTTTAAATCAAAATTGTATTAGTTATTTTATAATAAAGAAATTATATAATTGCTTGTTGTATTTTCTAAAACTACAAAAAAGAGCATTGATTGTTGTGCTCGTAATAATTTCTTATATTTTTAAATTAATAATTGTAGTCACACATAGTTTCAATAAAAATGTAAAAACAAAAAATCATAAGATTATAAAAATTAGCACATAAAAATCAAATATTTAGACTTATGTTAGTCGGTATAAAAATATTTTAAGACTAAATTTAAAAAGTTGGTTGAGTTTTATCGTAAATAATAATATTCTAAGAATATTTTTACACCATATCTAAAAAATTCTGAGAAAGTTTGTGTTTCTGGTTAAAACTAACTAAAGTTCTAAGAATATTTGGTAAAGTTTTTAGAATATTCTTAGAATGTTTGATTTAAACGTTTTCTTTTGTTGAAAACATCTTGCCTATTTCGTATAAAAGTCGTGTCTACTGCTAAAAGTAACTCAATCAGAGTTTTAATTTGATATCTGTCACATCGATTATCTATTTTGTATTCACCATGCAGTCTCGCATTCAAGCTTACACTCCTTTGATGGGACCTGGTTGGAAAAGCAACAACATCATTAATAAAAGAAACGAGTGGGATTTCTTTACTGCACCGAAATCTCAATCATTTGTTATTGGAACCAACTTGCTTGCTCGTAAATTGTTTGATACTAATCAATCGATTTCGTTCTTGTACCTTGGAAGAAAACGTCGCGATTCTAATTTGTGTACAACTGTCAGGTTTTCTGAATATGAAAGTGGATTGATTGCTACTTTTATAAAAACAATATTGGGACAACGAACTACGCAAATCGCGGAAGGTAAACAGTTCTCAGATGTTGTCTTACAAGTTGACAACAAACCTGTCGAAAAACAACTACAGGATACTAATTCGCACAAATTATGGATGAATCACAAGCAAAAACTTGCATCTGTAAGACTACAGGTTGTTTTTAATCACATCATCGGTGATTATCAATTATTGATAAATTCACCTGTTCCTGCTGCTGTTTCAACAAAATATGGAAATTGGCCTGGCCCGACTATTGATTTAGATATTTCTGAGATGGAAAATTTAATTGAGTTTATTGATATGGTTAAGAAATAATTTAAAAACCTTAACTTTGTAACAAAAAGAATTGCATTTTATTATGCTTACCCAATTGTATAGTTTAATTTTTTGATAATTATAAAAATTGTAATGACATTGTGTGTGAAAATTGAAATTAAAAATTATTTAAATGTAAAATGAAATTTTTTTACTATTTCATAAACTTTTAATAGCATGACTTATTATTTTAGTTTTGTGCATTTACCTATGCCACTTTTGCTACGGTGCATTTAACTGTGCTAGTTATGCTACGGTGCATTTGACTTAGATTTTAATTTTTATTCTAAGAATTATTTTGAAATAATTTAACGTTTTGATTTTTATTCTTAGAATTGTTTTGTCAATATAAACTAATTCTGAGAATTTTTACGGATCTTGAGCATTAAACTGCGTGAATTTCATTGTTGCGTGGTTGAGCATGAAGCTGGTGACCTACTTAGACTAGTTGGAAATAAAACGATATTTCATTGTTGTGTAGTTGAGCATGAAGCTGTTGACCCACTTAGACTAGTTGCAAATGTAAGGTAATTTCATTGTTGTGCAGTCGAGTATGAAGCTGGTGACCCAGTTAGACTGGTTGGAATTGTAATGTTAAGCTATTGTGGTATGGCGGCGTCCCTTTCCCTTTTCTATTGTTCTTGTGCGAACTAGGAAAAGTTATACAAAACTAGGTCAGCATTGAAAAGCATTGTGGGAGCTCAAAAAACTATACAAAACTCAGTTAGCATTTTAAAGCATTGTGGGAACTCAAAAAAGTACGCAAAATTCGTTTAGCATTGTGGAGATACAAAAAAGTACGCAAAATTCGTTTAGCATTGTGGAGATACAAAAAACTATACAAAGTTCAGTTAGCATTGTGGGGATACAAAAAACTATACAAAGTTCTGTATTTACAATATATGACCTGTTACATTTCGGACTTGTGAGTAAAAGTTAGTGTGATGCGGCAACAGGAACTCTCCTTCAGAGAGATGCTTGCTATATGTGCCTTTGGTGATGACAAATAACCCAATTCCGAAATGCGAGGAGGACAACGACGACGACCTAGGGCACGAGTTTGCCTCAAACTTTTGCAAATTAGGGGTTCAGACTAAAAACACGAATAATCTCAAGACACTCATCACTTTGATGACAACTTCGAAAATATTCCCAGCTTCTGATGTTCGTATTTATACCAAATGGGACAAATACAACGGCAACATAAGCTACAAAGACTACCCAGATTTGTCTTTGTTTTTTGAACTTCATGGAGACAAGATTAAGACACCCCGTCCTTGTGGCAGTCTTTCTCATGACAAATTCCTCGATATTTGTTCAACCTACACGCGTCAGTCAGTTGGATTGTTTAGATTTGAGCAAGACGGTCCTAACACCCATAGACGGTGATTTTAAAATTGCATCAAAATGGACTTCAAAAACCCTGCCTTTTAAAATTCTACGCTGTGGCTTCTTGCACGACGCTGGGACCGATGCGTACAGTAAAACTGTCCACCAACTCCTCATCTCGAATTTCAAGTTGCACTCCATCGAAAATGTAAATTTGGCCACGCTGCCGCTTATTTATAAGAAAGGACAGAGCCACCTGATTAGCAGCCTCGTGTGTGTGATCAGTAACGTCAGTAGATACCGTCCAAGTCTAGCAGGAATCCGTTTTGAAACTCACCCACCTCTCCTCGAGGCTCAAACCATTTTCTGCAATGAATCCGAAATTATCAAAATTAACGTTGGAAGTCTAAGATCTTGAACTGTACGCGGCAACGTTACCAGCCATCAATGCAGTAATTGAGTTATCCAAAAATACTTTAAAAAAGTTGAAATTATATTTTAATCCTCGCGATGTCGCAATGTCGCAATAAACTCAACATCCCGCCAATGAAAAAATTAACTTCTGTTATATTAAATGGTTTTTGGCCAACTTTTAGTTACAATGCTCCACTTGCACCTTTTATAATGGTTGATGAAAACATTTTAGTGTTTGCTGTGGAAGATCAAGTTTCATGTGAAAAATACTTTCCTAGTTTGGTAAAAGCGAGCCTCAAATTCTAAGACTTTCGTATTCGTAAGAACCTCTTAGGTTTCTTTAGGCCAACTTTTAAAGATGACGCTTCTACTAAGAAAAGCTTGTCCATTAAGGCGGAAGTATTACATCTTGATACTTGTAATTTGCCTAAGATCCTTAGGGAAATGAAATTTCAGAATTCTCACAAATTTTCAAAATGTTTCTATTTTGAAAATTGGTTAAGGGTGGAGAATAGACGGCGTTTTAAACAATTCCGTGTGGGCTTTGTGTCCTGCAGTGGAATTTATTGAGCTTTGTTGTGGAAATGGAAATGGCTATTCTACTTTTGAGATAGATGCATTTTTTACAGGATTTTCGTCTGGAATGTGTAGAAAACTGCAAAAAACAAAACTTCCACATTTTATGGAGAATTCAGATGAGGCAGTAGAGTTTCTGAGGATAGAACCATCCGTCTGTCACCTCAAGCGTAAGAAATTGTGTCTCTAAGTTTGTTTGACGTTTTTAGGCAAATATGATGAGATATTTTATTTTACTATTAGGTCATTATGAATAAATGATGCCTTACCCTTGCCCTTATGCAGATTTAAAAGAATTGAAACTGCAGTTTATAGAGAGAACGTTTACGAAATTTTTAACTTTTGTGACTGGAATTTACGCATTTGCCAAAATGCCGAATACAAAATTCATTATTTCGTATGACCCAGAAAGATTTATTTCTGGTGAAGGTAAATAATCATAGTTAAAAATGCATTTAAATAACTAGTTTTTTTTCACTATTACACTATTAATATGAATTATTAAGTTGTTTTTTTATCTTCAACCATTACTTATTACTAGTCGGTCATAAAATACACAACGCATTCTTATGTTAATATACTTTGACTATATTTCAATGATCAATGCATGTTTGTAGATGTAGATGGAAAAATTAAGGAGCCTTTTAGAGCCATCAAAAGCAATACGTTCAATTCGTTCATGAAAAGCGAATTTATTCAACTATGTAAATTCATTACATCACATGCATTTTAACATTACATGACATTAACGGAAATATTGGATTTTTTGTCGCTGTAATAAATCCAATTTAGATTTAGAACCTTATTAAAGCTATATTAGATTTTGACAACTAAAAGTTTATATTTTTGTTTTGAAAAAGTTCAAAAAGGGTTAGATTTACATGTTTTTAACAGGTAATAAATATTTTATTCTCACTACTCAGCTGCTGTTAAAAAAAGGAAATATAATATTAACACGCTTTTTAAAATTAAAAAGTGCTTTTTTTACTTGGTTTTTAAAATTGCTAAATGTTCTATTCACATGATTTTAAAAGCAAGAAATGTTAACTTTTACTTGGTTTTAAAATTTTTTAAATATAATTACGCTAATTACAATTACAAGCTTTAAGGCTTTGAGGATCCTAAAAGTTGATTTAATGTTGTTGTATATAGTTAAAGTGCATTTTTATTTTAGCTAGAAATGATTTAAAAGCTTATTTTGATTCTTCACAGACAAATTCTCGATACGCGGAATGTCAAACTAGTCAAACATATAATCTTAATGAATACTGTAAAGTAACTACCTACCTACATCACTATAGTAATTTTTTTCTTTGGGAAGGCACATTTTTATAAATCAAATATATTTATAGCCAATTCTATTAAATAAATTGCACAAAATTCAACTCAGGATTGATATATTAAAAGGGTATTTAATTAAACAAAAATTATTTTATTCGCGTACTACTTTAAGTACAGCAATATTACAGAGGTAGATAAATTTCCATGCTTTGGTGCTATATAAAATAAATACATAAACAAATAAACATACAATAAATATTTAAGTAGCTAATATTACTTACATAACTTGGTTAATTTGAGCCAGAGTGAGTTTTTAAGTGACGATGGAGACTCATTTTGTATCTAAAAGCAGAGCCACAATTTAGATATGTGCACGTAAACGGAGTTTCATTTGAGTGAATTCCAATGTGATGATATGATAAGTGATCTTTCCTTCGAAATGAAGAACCACAAATTTGACAAACGTGGGGTCGTCCAACTTTGCCCATAGCTTCTAGTCGATGATCTTTTGCATGACTCTTGACATTACGAGGTCTAATTAGTTTGGAGCATTCCTTACACTTGATCATATTATCATTTCCAACTGCACGTTTTCTATTCTTATGGCGGCTACGGACGACTGAAACTGACCCTGGTCCTGCCGCTGCCCCAGCTGATGTTCCTTTATTCCTGCTGTTGTAGATTTGACATATTCCAACATGTATTTCCAATTGTCCTTCAGAATAAAATGCCTTTAAACACATTTGACATTTAAATTTTAATTCAGACAAGAATACATTGTTTAATTTCGGTGGTGCTGGGATTGCTACTGATGTTGTAGTGGGTATTATTGAAGGTATGGACGAAATTGGGTCATCCAAACAAATAATATCGTCGTCACTATCACTGCTATTTTCGTTAAAGTATTCGTGTTGTGCTTCTGCAATAAGTGTTGACACGGATGCAGTCGACTGGGACTGGGACACATCGAAATCTTCTAGCGGATCACGTTCTGGGTCCTCATACACCTGTTCATCACTGAAATCAACATCAGCACTAAAAAAACATGAGTTTTCGTCGCCGCTACAGCTATGTTTGTTGAAATCTTCATGTTTCTGAGATTTGTTGACCAAAAATGCATTTTGATGATGTTGATCTTGATACGTTGGATAGCTGACTGAAGTTTTCTCTTCCACCTATTCAGTTTTAATTCCAGGTTCGGGTTCTGACTCAAACTTAAGTGCTAATATACTTGCCGAATTAAATTCAATCGAGTTGGATCCAGAATTAACTATAGTACTATTGGAAACAGTAAACCGATTGTTGTTTTCAAGAGGTTTCTCCTTTATTTCCACCGAAATTCTATCCCTTAACCCATTCTTGACCTGCATTTCACGTAAAGCGATGGCTTGATCGGAACTGAAACATGGAATCAAAAGTACACATTGCTTAACATTCATTAGAAGTCGCAGGTGCACACATGAAAAATTCAATTGGCATGCGATAATTTTTATTGGTATATAATGAGGTAATATATTTAAAAAAATTATTAAAACTACTATTTTGATCTAATCTACACGAATTTATACTGCATAGAAAACCAACTTATTCAGTGTTTCTATCAACGTTGGCGTCGGCTCTCGAATACATTCTTCAAATATGATGCACCAGGATTTTGAAACTTGGCTAAAATGAATCTTTGCTTTATGACTGCAATATGTTTCAACTGTTTTAAAATAAACATTACACGACTTACACATATAGAGTACATGAAATGAAGTTGCACTAATTTCATTCATTTTCAATTTTTGAATTTTGGTTAAAAGTAAAGTAAAGTAATCGCTTTATTGTCACAAACTCACAGTCAACAATATTATTACACTGATTTCCAAACTAATGATAATAATAAACCACACTCTCGCAGTGGGACAACTGTCAATCTCTCAAACTAAACTCTAAGTAAACAACTACATTCAACTTTGAGTCATCACCAGTCAAAATGTAATAAGTGATTTATTTTCTGACTGTTTAAAAATTAACTACCAACTTTCAGCTTCAAGCTGAAATGAAACTGATCCTAGATAATATTTAGTATCAAAAACACTGAATGAAACTGAACACGGAATCAAAGTCAATTTTTGTAGAAAGGGTTTTCGTCCGTAAGTAATTCAAATTAGTTTAAGGTAATTAGTTTACATACTTGTAAATTTTAGCCGTAGTAAATTATGAAAAATCAAAAATAGGAAATATAGTTACATTACAGAAAATTGGTAGAAATATATTCAAATTTTTGATTTTGTAATTTACCGCTGCTGAGGCTCAAAATCTTGTGACATAAAAGATTTCGTCTCTATCTGTACACATACATAATAAGTAATTTCAAGGATTTTGGTTCAGCTTTATCAATGCTACAGTCAGCAGTGAATATGGAATGTGGAATTGTGGAACGTGTAGCAGTTGTCATTATATAGAGTAAATTGTAATCTTTTGTCATTCCCGATCATTCCTACCGCCCTACCCTGTTGCCTGGGTCTTTCAACATAATTAATCAATAATTCTCCTACCCTCGATATCGCTCATCGCATCATCCTTTAAAATTCCTTTAATAGCTAAGTATGTCTTGTCTTTAATTATTATTCTATTTCCTGCCTACATACCTTCACACCCACACCCTCTGAACTTCCAATTTCCCTCTTCAGATTATAATCCAAAAACTTTTGGTTAATAAATTAATTTTTTTTGCTATTTATATATGTAGGAATAAAACAAGCAATTTTCTAATAAATTTTATTCAATCATTATCTATCAGTAAGTATTCAACCACCGCCTTGACCAAGTCCAAACGACAGCAACCAAGTTTTGACAATAGCAGCCGCAACATTACTGTTTTGAAATATTCGACAGCATGAAGTGCAATCCACTTTTCTACAAGAAAAGCTCCAACTGCAACTCCAGCACCATATGCAGCGAATCTAAAAGCACCAATTACAGTCCACTCGCTACATAGCCTACTTCAGCGGACCAGCCAAATAAGTACGCTATAAGGAGAGTACACTATGTAGAATAGAAAGTGTATGTTTAAAACAAAATCAGTATTTTACATAAAAACTATAAAAATGCTACTGTTTAAGGTAATTACTGGTTCTAAACAAATCAATCAAAGAATATTTTTAGTAATTTCGATTGTATAAGTTTGCAAAATCAGTAAGATGAAGAAAAAAAATAGTAACTTTTTGAAATAGGCGCTAAAAAATTTTAAATTTCTGAAAGTACACTATGAAGCGACGAAATTTACACTTAAATGTTACTTTGGGCCTCTGAAATTAGTACGTTATGAGGAGGTTTCCACTATGTGGAGGTACACTATATAGAGGTATTATTGCACTAAAAGCATAGGGATTTAGCCAGGGATGCGTGTAAAGTACGCTATGTAGAGGTATCCGCTATGACGAGGTACGCTATGTAGCAAGTGGACTGTACGAGTGAATCTTCAAAAGTAATCCGCTTAATACCCGCAGTTTGAATCTTTCTCCGAGTGACTCCATTTCTTAAAACTTTCGTTTTGTTCAGCAGCGCTAATACAGCATCAACCCTCTGTTTTTTAACAATCTTTAATCCTACTTTCCGCCAATAGCTAAAAATCCCATTTTCCAAAATGTTTTGAAACGAGTTGACAGCGGTATCTCTACTAGGCATTTTAAAAGCCCAGACGTAAGGAGATTTAAAAAAATGGTTTCCTGCATCTCTTTAATTTGATTGTATATTTTTGTTGAAATATTTTAAAATACTCGGCCACGTACATGCTTTCTACTAATGTTCCCACGGTATTCTTTACAAAAACAGGTACCATCCCTTTAGCAGCACTGATGACATCTCTTGTGTGTCTTAAAAGGGTCATGTGGTCGTTTTCGTTAGTTTTGTAATCATATTTGGCAATTCATTTACGTATCAGTGCACTAAAATATTTGTCATGGAGCGTAAAACTATATGTAGTTGTTATTAATTAGCTCAACAAAGGATTTTTCCTGAGTATCTGTTGTAGGAATAATAATTCGAAAGTGTGTCAAGTAAATTATGCTGATGACAGTTGCTGCTAGAACCCAAATTGAATAAAATATGCACATTTTGTAAGTTATGTTCCGGTTCAGGTAAGGCGTTTTACCAAGAAATGGTAGAATAGCAAGTTCTATGATATTTTCTATGTTTTCTAATTGTACAAAACGCATTACTGCAAATGCAAAAGTGAGCACACTGCTCAAGAAAAGGAGCCAAACAAACTTATCAAACGGTTGGACAAGAAGGTAGAATACTAGAGGCCGGTCCAAGTTGATACTTTCGCCGTAGATCAATTCATGTGATATTGTGTCAAAAATCAAACCGAGGATTAATTACCTCTGTAAAGCTAAAAATGTAAATAACTAATGTTGTATGGGCTGCGGCCAAATCGACTCAATGAATAAATTATTATTATTATTAATATTATTATTATATTGTGTCAAAGGTGACAAATGCTGTGTTCGAAGCATAACTAGTATTCAACGTTTCAGATACAATCCAGCCTTTCCAACATTCTAAATTGCCAATTTTTTCCGTAATGTTCGTTTTGTTGAAAGGCGGGATAACAGTAAAATTCAATTGCACGGCAGGAATGAACATTAGTTTAACCCTTGGTGTGTCTTGGTGTTGAACGTTTGCTCCAGTAACACGCTGGCTAAGCTTTAAAGTATTTACTGGTGTCGTTCCGTAACGCGCCGAAATTTCTGTTAAATGAAAGTTTTGCCGACTTTTTTTGAACTGGTCCAAAATATAAATGTAAGATTTCCAGACAAACTTCGCTGGCATAGGGGTCACGCATATGTCCTTGTTATTCTCACATCGTAATTGTACCTGGCTGAATTGTACTGTCTTTCCTATGAAACATCGTGTCGGGCCGGCCACTGGATTTGCCTGTAGGCAGTGTATCGGCACGACCCACATTTCGTCAGGCCGGCGCATGCACAACGAAATATAGCCCACGCCGATGCACTGCCGACAAATAAATCCTGCCGTCGGCCTGGCGTTTGCCGACACTATTGTTTCCTTGGTTGTGGTTGTGCTATAAGCTTGGTTTGTCTTTTTGAAATCAAAATGGAGCCAGATATAATTTAATGGAAGGATACACGCGTCATATTTGTCCCAAGCAGGATCTGTAGTTGTAGCATTACTAGACTGTTTAGTAGAACCTTTCGCTGTGATTAGAACGAGAAGGTCATTTTGAGGATCAAATGAGCTTTGTCAAAAAATACAGTAAATAAGATACTTGCTTGCAATGGAGACAAGGAGTTTCTAAAATGAGCTAGTTCTTCTATTTAAATGTTTTTAAAAAGGGCATATTGTTTTATTAAAGTGTTTTTGGAATTGTGCAAAATATTTTATCCACATGATTTTAAAAAAGTGCAAAATATTCAATATGCATGTTTTTGAAATTGTGCAAAATATTCTATTTACATGGGTTTTAAAAAGTGGAAAATATTCCATTTACATGTTTTTTTTTGAAAAGTGCAAAATATTCGAATTATATAATTTCGCAAAGTACAAAACGTCTTATTTACATGCAATTTAAAAAGTGCAAAAAACTTGAAATATTATATTTATTTGTTTTTTAAAAATGCGCAAGGTTCTATATTTACATGATTTGTTGAATATGGTATTGTTAATTTTTCTGTAGATAGTGCATTTTGTTTTGAACTAAAACTGGATGTGGGTCATTTTAGTTCTTCACAGTGTGACGGTCGGATGCAACCATAGCGATTGCATCCGCCGTCAACCATCCAACTACTCTCCCGCATAACTTCACATTAGTGTTTTGATTTGCCGATTGATTCGCCGTCGGATCAATGGACAAATCAAAACACCAAATTACATCTCATCACATTACATCACATCACACTACACTACACAGCACTATATTCCACACAAGAGAAAAATCATTTTGATTTTTCTCTCCTCCGGCATTCAATTCTGGGCTTCGGATCTCGTTGCGGTCAGTCATCTTCGTGTCCTAAAAAAATAAAAAATAAAAGTCATTTTCATTTAAATAAATTACACTTACCTGTGATTTGGTGATTCCTTGTTGGTCCTGGCGTCTTCTCCGGTATTCCTTTGGTGATTTGTGGTACCTACATATAAATAAATTACACTATTATTTCTAAAATTAACACTAAGTACCAACTATATTAGAAAACTTACGCTAGCTAAAATTACTTACTGCTATTTCTATTACTACCTTGCCCCCGTTGTCTCTAAATAAATAATAACTAAACTATACTTATCTAATCCTAATTAGTATCTACAGATTATTATTATAATTATCATAAAATACTCACCTGTTTATTAGTCTGCTTCAACAGAGATTAAATTTAATTGTAATACTTCTTTGCTTTGCTCTTATTTTTTTTTATTTAAAAAGAAATATTTTATCTAAATTTAGAACACATTTGGAGTGACAGTAGGTAATAGAACATACAAATATTAATATTGATGCACATACAATATATAATAGTCTGTTTCCCATATTAGTAGTTAGAATTGTGCAGGAACTAGTTTAAAACAAATTACAATTTTAAAGAACCCTGAGCTAGTTGGTATTTTTATAACTATAAATTTACGTACAAGTTTTCAATTTTATAAAGGTAAGTAATTCTGAGCTGACGCTGACATTAACGTAGGCAATTTGATTCCATACAAATAAATGACATGTAGCTGCGGCATTATTCATCACACGTATGGACACGTGTGAGATGTACAGCAAGCTATGTAGCACACTTGTGACAACTTCTACAGTCAATATAGTCATAAGAGTCCCTTAAGCCAGACTTAAGTCCAGATTTAAATTCGTATTCAATTCCCCAGACTTAGGGTGACTTAAGTCAAAGGAAAACTTAAGTCTATCTTTGTTGAATCGAAGCGTGTGATTGGCTGGTTTGTACTTTTTAGGTTCTAACAATTATTTTACTGAAGTTTTACTTAAATCTAAGACCCGTCAAATACGAATTAAGTAATTTGTCTTTGAATTCAAAATTCATTCAAAATTTTATCTCAAACATTGGTTTTAACATTCGGAAAATACAATAAATACTATACTCACTAATAAGACAATATACTACCAGCTTGTTATAGTTGAAGACTGCTCATTACAATGTAAGTAACTATTAAAGTTCGTAAAATTTAATTTTACAAACCTGTGTGATCTACGTAGGTGACATTCATAGGTCTTATATAGGTAGGTAGGTGAAGGTGTGTACTACTGAATCTAACCCTTGTGTCAGCCCTGTATTTAAAGATAAAGTGTACACAATCAATCATAAATGAATAGTAAGATGATCTACAATTAGTGAGACTAAACAAACATTTAATGTTAGTTTCGTGTGTCTCCTTATTTAGTTTCTTCTTTTAAAGCATATACGTAGAATTAAAGTCGATCGCATTGCACTAACCACTGCCAATATGCTAATTAGTGAACAATCATAGGATTAAAGTACTTTCGATGTTTCAACTGCTATCGAAAATTTATTTCTACATCTAACCTGCAAGCTTTGATGATTTTGTGACTTGATTTCTTAAACAAATTAACCTTATTAACCAAATTACTTTTCTGATTCACCCGCTGATAAAAAAGGACAGGGTAGAGTAATTTTCTAATTCCTGAAAGTATTTAAAAGCTATTCCTTCGTATATAAAGTAAGACAGTAAGGCTTTCAATCTAAATATTTACTAGTATTTACTTTTAGGGATTGTCCACACTGCTAATTCTACCTTCAATTCTCAAATTCTTACTATAGTTAGTAATTATAATATAGTGGATTATAGTGATACCTTTTAGAGTAGCGTTATAGCTTATTGCTTACTATGTAGTTACTAATAGTTAAATACTGACATTGACTATCGTGTTCGTGCAGTCATTACAATTAGTGAGAAGAGAAGTTAGTTCTTTATTTTGGTTCTACTATTTTATTATTAATTCAGAATCAAAATTCGTCGATAGTGTACACATTCAACTTGAAAGTTCAACAAACGTTGAGTGAAAATCGTACCAATACTAATTTGTAGCTGCAACTGTAGTCAGTAGTGTCGTAATTGCATAGGGACCTACTTTGAAAATAGAAGTAGTTCATTTTTATTGCCTTTTGAACTTAAAATCAACTCCAACAATTCCCACAGAGTTTTATTTTTTAACACAAATATATTTCAGCCAATAAGTAGGTAAGTCGAAAATATGGACTGAAATTCAACTTTATCCGATTTTAATCACTGATGGCTCATTTGAAAGAGAAAAATTTATAAGAATTAGTTTTCTTATTCAAATTTTTATGAAATGAAATTTACAGTCACAAACGGGGTGTCAAAAGTTATTTCAATGACTTTAGTAACCTATTGAGGTTACTTCAGTTTTCGGCTGACTTAAGTCTATTTCAGTGACTTAAGTTTAAAATTGAATAAGGCATTTATTGAATACGACTTAGTCGATTACTCAAGTTACAACTTAAGTCAAAGGTTGTACTTAAGACTGGAATTGAATCCTTAAAGCACTACATATTTGGCCTGCAACTCTAACGTTATGATTTTTAGTATACTTGTGTGGAAGGCAAAACTTAAGGCTAATATATAATTATAGTATTCCAGGGGTTTAAAAGTATTTTTCTAATTCAGTAACTGCGTAGAATGAGCGTTTCTAATTGTGGCCGCCTAAATAAATTCGTATTAGCTAAAAACTTTTGATACTCAAAAATGCAGAATCAGTAGATGAAAAGCCAAACTTTACAAAAAAAAATGTAATCTCATTATGCATTGAATCATATCAGATACACAACCGGTAGCTCGACTGTATATATTAGAAGACCAGCCCTAATTAGGCACCCTTACCCCAACTGAAACAGGTCACATTGCAAACACAAAGATTTATTAAATACTAGTTATTTAAGCATCCAGTAATTGCTGAATAAATGCGCTCATTTTGCTTTTTCGTATTAACAACTGACAAAAGGATGATTAAAATTTAAATTACTGTGTTTGATATTTACTCCACTAACCACGAGAGTGAGATTAACTAAACTTTAAAATGTCTAATGGTTTATTCCAATTTTATTTTATTTGCCAAAAGCAATATTCATACAATAATTAATTAGTTCAAACATGTAGGAGCACTGGCAGGTAGAAAACAGTAGCTAAACTTGACGTTTTCTATGTATATGTACTCTATTTTGCGTAAACTCATACGTGGTACAAGTAACGTACATAATAGTTCGTAGCTGCACCCGCAATTGTAATTTGAATTGTTGACACTGACTACCCCTTCAGAAGAAGGCGGCGTCTTTGGACATTTTTTAATGCCTACTGGCACTCGTGTGCTGTCTAATAGTGGATCTGATTCGATATTGTTGCCTATTTTTAGATGCTGAGCTTAAGCATCTTATGAAATGGTCATGTACGTCTGTCTGCCCGTCCGTCTGTTGGCCGTACACTACAGGTCACAGCTTTTAAGCGATCAACTTAAAAATTGTTTTAAACGATCAGAAATGCGCGCCGGCAGGTCTGTATTGTTTTTTCAATTTGATCGCACTGGTCATTTCTTCACAATTAACTGTTAACTGGACCCATGTCAAAACTCAGAAAAAAGAGCTTCTGCGGGGCGAATACAAGTAAATCTTATAGTACAGAGCAGGCTAAGGGTGACGCGCAACTGACGTCACGTGAAAATTTCTTTTAGACACCCCCACCCAGATGGAATCGCATTCTTATTAGGTAAGCAGGTTGAGGGTGACGCGCAAATGATGTTACGTGAAAATTTTTTCTACATGTCACGGACTGACCTATATGTGTTATACATGTTCAGAGATCGTCCCTAATAACGTCCTTCAAATACCATAGTTTCTAATATCCCAAGTCCCAACGTTAAATTTGTTTCCATTTTATTTTAACTACATGTCACGTACTTACCTATAAGCGTAACAGATATTTAGGGATTGTCTATAATGACGTTATTTGTGATTGGTGCAATTTATAAAAAATTTTTATCTATATTAAATTACATGCTACGAACATTGTTATATGTCTTATTGATTGTAGAGGAGCTTTCATAAATCGTATATCATCTTTTAGCTTAATATAAACTGTCTTGCGCCTTTGTTGAAGCTCAGCATCTACTTCGCGCCAGCCCACGGTCGACAAATCTGGCGCGTAGCGCCGGATTTTTAGTTGTGGGTTTTTACACGCTAAACACAAGCATATCGTCTGTGACAAACCAAAATGACCCATACCTAGAGCTTGCAAAAGTATTGACTTCAAAAGTCTTGTCAAGCCCAAGACTCTTGAAATCAAGACTAGGGCTGATCTTGAGATTTCAAGACTCTTGAAATCAAGACTTGCAAAAGTCTTGTTCATTCAAGACTCTTGAAATCAAGACTTTCAGAAGTCTTGAAACTTCAAGAGTCTTGAAATCAAGATTTTTAAAAGTCTTGAAAATTCAAGACTCTCGAAATCAAGACTTTCGAAAGTCTTGAAAATTCAAGACTCTCGAAATCAAGACTTTTGAAAGTCTTGAAAATTCAAGACTCTCGAAATCAAGACTTTTGAAAGTCTTGAAAATTCAAGAGTCTTGAAATCAAGATTTTTAAAAGTCTTGAAAATTCAAGACTCTCGAAATCAAGACTTTCGAAAGTCTTGAAAATTCAAGACTCTCGAAATCAAGACTTTTGAAAGTCTTGAAAATTCAAGACTCTCGAAATCAAGACTTTTGAAAGTCTTGAAAATTCAAGAGTCTTGAAATCAAGACTTTCAAAAGTCTCGAAAAAATCAAGACTCTTGACAAAATTTTTTTGACTTTGTCTGAAAAGTCATATATAGGGTTAAGATGTTGGAATAATTGAATTTCAAGGCGGTTTTGAAATTTCAAGACTTTTTGAGACTCTTGAATGGTCTTCAAAATGGCGAAAGTCTTGGTCTTGATTTTGCAAGCCCTACCTGTACCCATTTGTAGCTTAAAACAATATCTACTATCTACAAAAATATTGAAATATGTCTAGATAGCATTTTAATAGAATATATTCCACCTTTAGAAAATATGTAATTAGAAAATTTTGCACTTCGAACACATTTTGGATTAGAGCCGTACCTTTTTAAAAACATAAAATTAAAAAATTTTCATTTCTAGATACTGGCACAGGATAGTGTTTTAATCTAAGCCGAAGAAAAGCTTACAAGCCGCAGACAAAGGAAAGGGCTGTCAATCTAACCCTTAAAGTTTTTCCCCCTTAAAGTTAAATAAACAAACAAACAAAGAAAACTAGTAAAAACAAGAGTATTTGGTTGTTTGTAAATCCCTTTAACTCTCAAGTTTAAAATTCTGTTATTTCTTAGTTTTATTATAGGTAAGTTTTAATATGATAATATGAAATAGGGCATTTGTTATTTTTAGTTCTATTTATAATTACTTTCTACTTTTTCTGCAGCCGCTACACTGGAGTGATCAGAATGTTCTATTCTTGTCCTGATTTTCTGATCTGGTCTAGCATATATCGGATCAAGAAACCTTAAAAAAATTTAAACAAGAACAATTGCTTAAACTTGCAGTGAAACTAAATATTACTAATTATAAGAATTAAAAACACAAAAACTAGGTAATTTAATAGTGAACAACGATTTTGCATCAGATTTTACTCTTACCTTTAAAAATTTTTTCATATGATTGGAACAACAAAATGTGGTTTGGTTCAGCCTCGTCTGACAAAATTGAGTATAGTCAAGTTACTCAAAATACTGTGCTCCCTAATCTTACCATTACATATATTAAACCCCAAGCCGTTGGTTGGAGTGACAATCTAGCATTAACATGATTTAAATTAAAACTGTATATATTGCTGCGTGTACGGTTGCGTGAGGCGATTGAATGTATACTTATCACAATAACCCATAGAGAGACATGATGCCGGACCTAACCGTTTTAAGTCAGTTAATCTGAAAACAAAAATGGAATAATATGACCCAAAATTATAAAAATACTTTTTAATTAAACAACATAGTTTATAAAAAATTATATTACAACTAGATTTCCATTTTGCAACACTAAAACTTTGCATTTGGTCGGACTAGGATAACATGGTCTGGTCTGGTCTGCTCTAAACAAATTTAGCTGGTGTTTGTTTCTGTAATAAATATTATTTGCAAAGGATCTGCAAAAAATCAATTTGAAGTTTGTTTATTTTTTAGATATACTAGTCTGATAAAGTTAGGTCTGGTTTGGTCAAAAGGCCGGACCAGACCAGACCAGACCTTATTAGTCACGCTGCGTGACAGATGTAATTAAAAGGTTGTGCATTATAATTTTTTACGCTACCATTTTATGTTCAAAATATTTTTTTACCGAGTTTTGCTTCATACTTTTTATACTTCTAACAAACGCGCTTATAGGTACACATGTAGCATACGGAAAGATTCTGAAACAGTCCAGTATTGACAAAAAATTGTGTTATTCTTGATCTTTATATCTACCTTGTCTCCTATTGCTTGCGGGAAATGACCAGCTCAACCAGAGCTTTGCTCTTCATAGTCTGCAATTCAATATTTAGGATTACTAGTTATTTTTGTCTTTACAGGCATGTATTTGGAAAGCCTATTGCAGGTAAAAATTATATAATTATTAGACTTTTTTTTGTGTTACTTCAAAATTTAAAATTTTCAATAGATAAACATTTAAGTTTACTTTTCATAATACAATTGGTTCCTGTTTAATAATGTAAAAGTAACATACAACTTAAAGGTAACAGGGGTTAGCACGCGGGGTGCGTTTAGTCAAGAACGTATTTAGTGGGTGTATGTAGTGACAATAATACTAAGTATAAATGTCAATTACAAAAACCTTTTTAGGCAAGATGATAAAACAAATGTTGAGTATAAATACAAAGCCTGCGTATTCACAAAACTAATTTCTTAAATATTTACACAGATTAAGCACTTAAAAAAGAGCAGAAGGTCAAACGTGGAATAGTGAAGAACTCTTAAGGAATGCAGTCTGGCAAAAAGGATTAAATATACCTACTAGAATGAACATATATTACATAATGTATTACTTTAAAAGCAGATATAATATACACGCTAATGTACGCACTAATGTTGAGCCTGTATAGTATGATCAAAACAAATTGTGTTACTTCAGTCGGTATATGGCAGTCCTTTACCCCACAGCATACGCTTTTACTAATAAATCATTCCTACTACTTGCAGACAAATTTCAAGTGTCTGTTCGGGCTTCTCTTTTGAAATATATTAAACAATTTTTTTCGGAGGTTTAACTCTGACAGCTATTGTCCACACTTTTGGATTGCAAAATTGTTCCCTACTGCTCAGCTTACTACAACTTCAAGTTTGGTAAGCAGTTATATACTATTTGTTTTTTAAATTAATTAAAACGTATTTTATTTAGGTGTAATAATACGAGGGTAATATTAGTTAAACTGTTTTTCAAAAGGTGTAAGTTTGTGATCATTTTAAAATACGTTTAGTAAAGTTATGTCAGTAAAGGACCAAGGATCTTATTCGAGTTTTTTAATTCCCTACTAAAAGTTAATCTTTCAAGTTCTTCTAGTGATTTCCAAAAAACCTATAATGCTTTCGTTTGTTTGCCTAATTGTGAAAAAAAAGACCAGGCTTGTATTTCAAGAAAATAAAAAGCACATGAATTCACTTCCTGCAAAGAATGAGAAGACATAAATTTGATCCTACTTGAAAGTGATTAGTAATGGTAGGGGACAAAAGATATGCTTTTTGTCTGAGAAGTAACAGGTTTAATCCAAAACGACTACGTTTACAAATATAAATTATTTCTATTTAGATGGTGATTGTGGGGTAGTAAATTACAAATCTTAAAAAATATTCTATTTCAGTCTACCTTTTTGTAATTGTTTGTTGTAATTAGAAACTTCTCACAATAACACAAGCTCAGTAATATTATTCTTGCTAACGTTGGAATACAAGTCAGGCTGCTGGATGTCCCTATAAATCAGCGAGATTTGTAAAAAGTTAAATTAAAGTAGATGCTGAGATATTTGCAAACATAATTACGCTTAAACAAAAAAGAAAAATATAATTGTAGCAACATACAATAAATTTTATTCAAAGCACTCATAAAATATTGGTATTGCAAAAATATTTCGTACTACTGTTCTTCACAAACGTAGCTATCTAAATTTAATTTGTTGAATACTTCCAACTTATAGCTATCTGTCACAGTTTAGTCTTATGTATTTAGTTATTTGTTGCCAGTTATTTAGACCCAATCAAAAATGTACTGTCATTTGTCAAAAAACCAAAAACCCGTTTAAGCGCACCAATTTGGCACATGGCGTTGTTGCTTTTATTTGTGACCGCACACATAAGTAACTTTACCTACTTACATTAAATTATTGGTAGTTTCGTCAGAAAGACATTAGGATGAGAATCATTGACTAAAATAGCGATAAAAGTGAAATAAAAAGCATTTGAATAATGAAATGCAAATGGTGTGATAGTTATTACCTAGACGTACCTTAAAATTCATGACTAATGTATAAACATGTGCATAGGCATAGTAACGTTTGGTAGATATTAAAAAAATTGCAACCATAACGTTTAATGACACATATCAGTTAGGTACTAATTATCTATGGAATATTCGTATTCGCTGCCAAACAGTGAAGCTTGAAATTATTTACTTATAAATTTAGTAAATATTCCTCCCAGTCAAATATTATCTACAAGCTGTAAACTTTAATTCATTGTTGATTTCAGATAGGCCAAGTTTCATATTACCGTTTGAATATAAAAAAACTGCGTCCAGAAGACGCTTAACTCAATAAAATAACTAAAACCATTTTTACTAGCCATTAACGTTAGAACTTACTATGAAAAGCAAATCGAAAACAAGAACTATAAAGAACTAACGAGCAAACGCCAAGACCTTATTCTCTAGGATTCTAACCAAATGTAGATAGTCGAATTAAGCATCGTTGGTATAATCTAGAAATACCTAATTTTCTTTTGCATATGGACATTGACTATTGTTTCTAAATTTAAAACAGAATTTAAAATGTCTTGAGCTATATCTTCTTTCTTGTAGCATTTTTAAAAACACGCAGTGTTTAAACTTTACTTTTCAAAAATTAATGTTGCTTTTAACAAGGACACATTTTAAAGATATCATCTGATATAAAATATGTTAATAAGATAAAAAATAATGAAATTTAAATTTAAAATACTAAACAAATCATTTAATTAACAACATACTGAAGTTTATGAACAAATTAGGGTTTAGTGAGTTGATGTTTAAACCCTTTTTAGACCCTGAATACAAACAAGGTAAAAAATGCAACGTCAATACTGTGTTTAAGCCAACCGCAGTTAGGTATTGAGCAAACACAAATACACTGCTGGCTATGTCATTGCAATATTAGGATGCAATTGCGTAATAGACTACAGTAGGCGGAATTTTATGTTTCTTTTACATGCCTATGTATCAGCACATTAATAAACTAAGATCACATAATTTATTAATTTAAATGTCATAGTTTTTTCTAGAGAAACAATATGTTTTCGAAACAGAGTTAGAAGTAGGCAAGGAAAACGCACTAGTCCAGAGTGAAATAATGTACAAGCTATATCTTATTTGTGAAAGCATTTGGAGATACACTCATTGTTTGAACCTCAAAAGTAAGAAACTCAAACCACAGAAATATAAAAAAGCTACAAAGCCAACTCTTTAGGTTTTTTCACTTGAAAATAAATAAATTATCCTATAGAATTTAAAAAAAAACAAAAAAATTGTGATAGCTTAAAATTAAAGGTGTCTATTTAGCACGCAATGTTTGTAAATTCCTTTGACTATAAAGCTTACAATTTTGTTGTTTTTATTATAAGTAGATACAAATAGAAAAATAGGAGCATGTATGATTGAACAACAATTAAAACACATATACAACGTAACTACCATCTGTACATTGTTATTAAAAACATCAATTAAAGCTTTATCACTTCGAAGATTTTGTAGAGCACAAAGAGAACATTAGGGCAAAACAAATAGGATAAGTGTTCGTATCAACAATCTTAGATATGCATGCTACTTATGCAAACAGCTTTAGGGTTTATTTAAAATACATTTTATGTATAATTTTGTAGCCTGCGTATTATTAAAACAAAATTTCTAAAATGTTAAGGTATATAATGTATTTAACAGAATAACTTTACAAAAAGAGAACTTTAAGAAATAAAATATGCAACGCACTATTGCTGAGTCTGTTGAGTGTGTGTTTAACAAGTTAAAATTTCTGAGACGGTCTTAGTCAGTGTTCTCAGAAATTTATAAACTTTTCTCCTAAGCATAAAAAAAGGATCTTTTAAAAATTAGAAACTAAATAAAGAATTAAAAACAAACAATTTACGGTGTTTTCGCAGCATGCATTGTTTGTAAATCTCCATTACTTCTAAGCTGATAATTCTGTACTTTTAATCATAAGTAAATTTACATTGGACTTTAAAATTACATATTGAGGTACACGTATGAAAACAAATTTGTAACGTAACTACAATTCGTACATACAAATTTGTTAAAAGCACAATACAAATTGTAGTATCTTACAAAATTTTGAAAGCACAATGAGGACATTGAGGCAAAACAATAAGGATAGGTATTTGTATCGACAATTCCAGGTATACATGTCACTTATACAAACAGCTTAGAGGTTTCAATAAAATACATTATATGTATCAATTCGTAGCTCGCGTATTGCAAAAAAACATTTCTAAAATACAATCGTATAATATTAATCTCGTAAAATAACTATACGAAAAGAGAACTTTAGGGAATAATATATGCAACGCACTTTTGTTGGGGCTGTTAAGTGTGTTAAACATGTTAAGCTTCTTAAGACAGTCTTGATTATTGTTTTTAAGAGTTTTTAAACTTTGTTTCGTAAGCATGTTAAATGGATGCCATATAAATTAGAAAACAATCATAATAGTAAAAACAAAAGACTTAAAGTGTCATGCATTGTTTGTAAATCTCTATTGCTCCTGAGCTAATGGTTCTGTACGTTTTATCATAGGTAAATTTAGATCAGAATATAAACGTACCTATACAGGTACACTTATGAAAAAAAAGTTAAGAAATACAGTTAGGCTACGTGAATCATATATACCTACTAGGATAAACATCTAACCATTAATTTTCAACCTTGAAGGCAAATAATATATAACATGCACTGTTGTTGGGCTTGTAAAAGTATCGAGAAGAAATTGTGCTACCTCAGACGGTATTTGGAAATCCTCAACTCCACAGTTTCAGAATTGCTTCTTAAACGTGTTACACGATTTGCAGACTATTTTTAATGACTGTTGAGGTTTTTAAAATTAAATACAATAAATATTATTTCTGACGTTCAACTTTGCCTGCTATTTTATAAACCTCATTGGATTGCAGAATTAGTCTTTACTGTTCAAATTTGTTTATTTAAAGGTATGGTAAGTGGTCTTATACAATTTAATTTTTAAATTGATTAAAACCTATTTTATGTATGTGTCCTATCATAATCGTGATATTTGTAACAATTATATTAAAAAGCTGTAAAGTTTATCTTTTTAGTTGTGAAAAGTACTCAAAAGTACTTAAACAGCCCTATATAGCGATTTTAATTTTTTTTAAACTAAAACAAAACTAAAAATACCCTGACACAGTTGAATTTGGTTAAAACTATTGCATGAGTGCATGCAGCTATTGCGCAATAATATGAAACTTTACTTGTTATTATGAGCAGAAAATCGTTAATACATATATGTACCAGTGTATTACTTCATACTGTGCTGTTCTATAAGTGTGCGCTTTTTAGTAATAGGTAATTGAGTAAGGCAAACTAGGTTTACTGGTGCTCTGTGTGTGTAACTAATTTTTACTAAAACGGGGGGGCTCTTTATATTAATTTGCACATGATAATGTTTTTATTGTATGTAGACTTTTAATTGTTAGTTTATGGTATATATACCGTGGGGTATCCTAATTTTCAACTATTAAAATAGTATTGCATAAAACCTATTATGTCTTCAATTATTTGCATAGGCAAGAAGCTCAAGTTTAACTAAACAGCTAGTACGATTAGCAGACATGCGGTATCATTGTGTACATTAAAATACAATTTAGTAAAATGTCTAATGAAAAAGGAACTAGGGTAACCACAATTTGTAGTCATGTTCATCTAAATTCCTGTTTCGCTATTAAAAGCATTTTCCTTTCAAGCAAAAGTTATTGGCGCTTTTTTAATATATTTAATTAGATTAACTCCTAGCAAAAGCAGGATTTTTACAACATTTAAACAAGAGTTACTGAAATTTAGTGATAACAGTGTGACCTTCACTGATTTCTGTGACATAATAAATGTTAATTTTTTTAGGTCTTTAAAATTTGTCATATTTGCTATTTTTGTTTACCGTTTTACGGTTTTTTTCTGCCTCGTCAAAATGAGTAACTGCGAGCTTTATGGGAACTTAAAACTGAATATACAGCAAATATTAGGTTAAAGATGATAAAATAAGCTGTGTTTCGTAAACAAACAACTTTATTTAAATGAAAAAAATGATTTATATGATAAAGGCAGTTCTGTGCCTACTAATACAATCAAGAATAAAGTTGTATTTTGCTAAGTTGGCTTTATTTAGTTTCTAACGTTTCTGACAAATGAACTTCTTAAAGTCAAAAAACATTCACATAAATCTATACATACCCTTTTTTGGCACCTATTTATTCAGATAATTTTAAAATTAGTAGCATAGCTGGCTAACTAAATATTTGCCTCATACACATATAAACGGTCATATACTGTCACCCTTTAGTTGCTAACGAACACCTTTAAATTCTTTTTTCCCTTCATCACTTAGCTCCTTAACAATACTAACTTCTTTGCAACAAGACGTAAAAAAGCTACCTGACTAAGATGACATAACTTCCCTCAGCCACAAAGTCAGGCTTTGGTATAACTATGGTGATACTAGACACTACAATTTTAAAGAAGAAACGTATCACATAATTTGCGTTTTATTATATACAATCATTAATTACATCCAGACTGCCATACATAGAAGCGATATATAATGATAACGCTACAGTTACTATTTGATGAAGATTAAATTAGCGATGGCGATCAAGATGGCTTTTGCTATATAGAAGTAAATACTATACTTATTTTCCTTTCTTTACATCCTAAAAGAATTCGTATTTTGCGGCAATAGATAATTTTGTCTTTTTTATTGTAACAAGGGCGATCACATGCAAATACATATAAGCCCAAATGTGAATTATTCCTACTCCTTATTTTCTTAAATTTCTTCCTCTGTTTAAAACATTGACTTTAACCTAGGCTGCATTCGTGGTAGTGAAGTCGTCCTTATTTTCGCGGCAAGGAAGGGAAATAATATTAGGTGTGATTATTTCAAAGCTTTTACTTACTCCGTGCCTTGTGATTTTACACATGGATTTTTTGAATTTATATGCTAACTACCATAATATTATACATTGAAGTAAAGTTTTTGAATTATTACTCTAACAACTGTTTGTTTCTCACTTACTTTATAATAGCAGGACATTTAAAAAAATATTATTATATTCCACATATGTTCCTTGCCCGACATAGCTGCATACAAAAAGTAGGATAAATATTTTTAATCTTAACTGAATAAATTTGTTTTTCTAACTTTTGCCATAACGTCTATGAAGGCATGCATAAATTACGTCCTGGTCTATGTTGCATTCAGCATCATACAAAATAACAACAATCATAATGATCATCATACAGAAGACTCGAGTTCATGTACGACAAAACGAAACACAAGGAACATTAGGCATACACAGAAATGGGCAGAGAGATAGAAACGACAGACTGGTAGCACAAAAATTACATCCAACATCGTATGTGCTAACCCATGTATCTCTCTTCATGGAAATTTGGCATTCACAAATTATCAACCAATATGTATTTAAAGCAGTCTACAAATCGCTAGAGCACAACTGGCTAGAATTGTAGTGCTAATAGCTTTCTGGTTTAGCATGGCAACACACGACTTAGCTATGTTTTAACTTCCAGATTAAATAAAAGTAGACAATTTATGTCAACAATATAAGCTTTTTTTACCTTCCAACTTCTTAAACGCGTAGCCAAAACAAATTAACCTTCACCTACAAATTATTTATATCCGTGATTGTTTCACTTAGGCATTAGTGAAATTAAAGAAGCTTCTGGTTGCCAATTTTTATACGTAAAAGTAATTTTTAAAAGATTTAAACCCAAAATATCGGAAAAAATAAACGTTACAGTAGACCCACTGTTTTTATAGAATACTATTATTATTATTATGTGTGTATTTATACAGCCAGGTATGCACCCATTGGGTATGGCCAACTGTGAGCTAATACAATTTTAATTTTTGGACGGTTGGAGCACCGTAAGCAGATATAATATCTACTACAGTACTTCACATCCCACAACCTACACTTGTAGTATTTAGATCGTTGCGTGTTCCTGTAGACCTCTTAGCAAGCATATATTTAGGCTGGTTTGCACCAGACAGCACAAAGTATTTTCCCTTTCGGAGGATAAAGCTCGACAGAGTAATCTTATAGAATCAAAAGAACGTTCTCACGGTCCTCACGACTCCAGTACGCTCTGTCAAGCCAACCCATCAGCGAGCAACTCTATCGAATGTCATCGGGTGGCGACACTTGTAGTATATTTTAGGAGAGAAGTGCTTCGAGGAGATCTTGAGTTTATACATTTGAATGTACGAGAGTCAGGCAAAGTAGGTCCTACTATTAAGCAACACTGAAACTCCGTCTCAGGTAGATGACTACCACGGATCCCACCCCAGCTCAACTCCCCACTGACATACCAAGTTCTATCACACATGCAGATTCCAATCCAGAGCGCCACCGACTCCCCCGACTCAGCAGGTCAGTATTTAAACCACTGGGCCGCCGAGCCGGGATGTTTTTCTAGAATACTAAAATTCAAAGGGCTCAATTTTACGTTGTATATATTTAAGGATGAAAACTAACATTATTCGTGTTACAATATAAAAACATTTTCTAAAGAGTTCAATTTTTAGATTAAAGGGTTACAGGTAGTTGCCCTCATTGAAGTTTGTTTTGTCATTAGTATCAGAAACATTCCACTCTGTTTCAGCTTGTATTCTATGCACCTAGGTTTGTTAAGGGTAGGCAAACTGTGGCTTTTAGTTTGTCTTTCTATTTTAAGAACAACATTTTAGGTTTGATTGGACTGAAGTAGAAGAAGTTGGAGTCACTTTTATCATTTTATTGAAAATTATTGTAAAAGCACGTTTCCTAAGGTTTTGTAGCAGTGGTGTAGCTTTTTTAATCCCAAATCTGTTTTAAAATTCGTATCCAGTTAAGTTTTAATAGTGAAAAAATAACAGGTATTTTCATTATGTTTATTTATTATTTCAAAATGCTTTACAATAGCAATACAAAGTATTATAAGCAATTAACCCAGAACGTCCTTCAGTTGCAACTCTTCTGTGCATAACAAATTTATCGCAGAAGCGTGAGGTATTGTTAAGTCGTTATCTGTTTATCACAACTAACTAACATTTTACCTGACTTAATGTGAGTGAGGACAAAATTTGGTCCAAGCTTCTGAATTTGCAATCTGGATAATTACAACGTATTAAAATAAATATAAGATTGCACCGAGAATCTATTTGTGCGCTGTTTCATTTGTGCAACACGCATGCCAGTTTGAAATTAGGCTTTTATGTTTAATTGATTCTATGATAATAATTTTAAGTGTTTATGGAGATTTTACGCGCACAATGGCTAAGTATATCTAACCGTGGCCAAATACTTGCTCAGATAAGTACAGTTTAACTTTCTTCAAGGTTTGTCCTTGTGCAATGTAATTAGTTAGTGCAATTTTGTCTACATCAGTGCGTTTAAAAATACTATACTAGTTAACTTGAATGATTTATTTATTGGTATGTTTAATACCCGTACCTACTCTCAGAGACGTACTTACCAACAAAGACGTAAGCACCTATCACACGACTAGAAAAATAATTCAGATTAAGCTCGTCGGAAGAACTTCATAATTACATCTGCTATTAATTGAAAACTTATAGCAGACTCGGTTTATAGGGTCCCGCAGTAATTTTGTTAGCGGATTACGCTGCAAACGCTTTGGGTTTATTGATTGTAAATAATAATAAAAGGAAAATCATGGCAATATTAAAATACTTAAGATACTGAAGGAAACGTATTCGTTCTCTTTCAATTTTCCCACGCACGGTATTTTTTCAACTACCCGATACGACTCGAGAGAGGACTTAGTTTTTTGATTCAGTTTTATTAGAGGGTTAGCAAGTTCTTGCACGGCATTTGGTTTGTTAAGAGGCAATTACTTAAATTCAATGTGATTTACGACAGTGGACCGCAGGCAGAAGTCTCTTATCTAGGAAAGCCTAACGGCATACAGATAAATCTTCAGTTAAATTGTGTTGTTACATTGATGATAATAATAATCTTAGCTTCAAGATGGTTTAAAACATTGGTTTAAACTAAACGGTTTGGTCCATTTAAACCTGTAGTACTACTTAAAATGTTTGCATTTTAGGTTAGAAACAACGTGATAGAAGGACTCCACAATTTTTTAGATGATTTAAAGTCACTTATCATATTTATTGTTGAATTACGAACACAACGTTTGGAATATTTTCCTCTTCAATTGTTTTAAAATGAGTGGCAGAATATTTACACTTAGCGCGTTTAGTTAATCGAAGGAAGAGTCGTGAGTTCTGACAAGGATTTGATTTGTAGATATGCGAAAGGCCGCTGTGTGTGTTGGTCATTACGTCACGACAGTCTTAGGTTAAACATTTTGTAATCGCTAAAAAATATTTATCGATTACAACAAAATTAAAATATGACTAAAGATTTATATTTTTTCTTTTATCTAGATTAAAGCAATGTAGTTTAGGCTAAAAGTAACTTGAAGTTCCAATGCGAATGTACCAATGGCTCAAAGCTAAACGCGACAATAATAAAATAAGTAATGTAGGCAGGCGTATTTGAACAGTTAGGACAGCAGAATTCAAACTATTCTTCAGTCCTAGACCTAACTTTAATCCTCGGCCACTGCGAATCGTCTACGGCTCTGTAAACGTAAACACCACAGGGTAGTTGATTAAAACCATATTTCTAAAGTTGAAGTTGTAGGTTGGAAATACTCAGAAACAAATGCCAGCGGGAACCGTTTCTTTTGGAAGTGGGAATAGCTTTTTTATATAGTTTAATGCATTTTATTTCACGCTATGATTTTTTATTTCTATATTCTTATTATTAAATAATATTGGATTGTTTTGTATGGTTTTAGTTTACGACAGTCGGAAAGTCATAATTACTACGACCTTGCTTTTGGTTTTGCTTGTGACCGGATGCCAAACAAAAATTGACCCCAAAGGAGTTAAAATACCTAATGGCACGGTGCGTCCTACAATGGCAGGTATAAACAGAGGTTTGTTAATACTAATATATTGTACATGAAACAAAGCTTATTTTGCTGTCAGAATTGTATCGACAGCTTCAAAATACTAAATTTCCACTGTTTCACTTTAACTTTAATACACAGGCTCATAGATTTTTTCTACCACGTAAGAAATTACTTTGAATTAATTTTGTACAAAATAAACTAAACCGTTGCCTAACTTGCGTGAGATTTTTTAATTAATTCGTATTATAAAACATAATTTTTTGTCATATATACGATATTTATCCACAGTGTTTACTGGGGCAAAAACAATCCGTGTTGTATTCCATAAGCACAAGAGAAGGTATGCATTTCATTCTACTAGTAGTTAAATAGGTTTGAAATAGTATTTATTTATTTTTTATTAAATTAGAAACGGCACAAAATTAGTGTTTTGTCTTAATATTATTCGACTTTTATATAAATACATTAAAAGAATATGTAACAGATCTAGGCCCAATTTTTTTGTCCAATAATAAATAATAGGAAAAGTTTTTTTTTTTTTTTGAAACATGGGATACAAATATGCTGCTGACTAATAATAGACGGGCTGTGCAGATTCAATACAATGGATCATTGCAGCTCACGTAAGTAAAAACAATTTAATAGTATTTCCAGAGTATTCAAGATACAAATTAACTGAATAGATATATCATTAATGCTGCCATTTCCTATTTGTGGGCATTAGTAAACATTCACTTATATTATCAAAATGGTCAAATAATTATCGTAATGTGTCCAAGACAGTTTCTTAACTATTCCATACCGAAAAATTCATGTTTAAATTCATTAGTGTAAATAACAGATATAGAGTTGACACAATTACATAGTCAATTTTGTTCTCCAAAACAATGTAGCATATTATGTTGTTACTTGGAATCATTAATGAGTAGGGTGAGAGTGCCTAATTGTGGCCGGGTTCATAAAAGTTAAACTTTCAAAAATCATAACTTCCGAATTAGACCTCGCAAAGAAAATCCTTATGCACAGAATTGTTGGCTAAATCTCGCTTAATAAGAGTAAAAATAATCGTGAATGCAAATCATAGTGTTTTCAAGATACAATAAGATATGTTAAAAAATCAAATTTAAAAAAAATTGTCTAAAGTGCCCTAATTGTGGCCGGGTGAGTCCTTATTGTAGCCACCCTTAAAATTTTTGTATTTCAATTGAATTTAAGCACCCATTATGTTAAAGCAGTAATAAATGATCATTTTCAAAGAAAACTGCACAACTTGCATCCATGTGCAGCAACCAGCGTATCTCCATTTCTCATGCTTAAGCTGTCGATCATCTGGAGAATCTTGCAAGTCTCAGTTAGCTAACATTTACATCCTTCTGACGTTCTTTCTAACACGCACACTATCAACTTGATTGTTTAATGCGTAAAAATGACGAGTTTTTTTTCTATTATCCCAGATTCTGTAAATGAAGTCATTATTTACACTGGGTGGCTCCTAGAATCTCTCCGTTTACTACAATGCTAAACTGGATAGGTTAATCATTGATCAATCCTGCTGAAAATTTCTAAAATCGCCGTGGAATCGCTTGGGAATGATAAGAATCCAACCGAAATTGTTTTTTGTTTCTTGTTATTCCTAATGTTTATGTTCTATGGAAGAAACCGTGTAATTTATGAAGTTTAGACCTGGCCACAATTAGCAACCTATAGTGGCCACAATTAAGGCACTTCGATGATAGCTGCGAGTTTTCATTTTTTCATTTTTAGCTGCAACCTTGAAAATGAAAATCTCCATTTAATGACATAGATTACTTACTGATAATAAGTGTTAACGACCACTAAAAAATTGCACTTGAAATGTTAACTGTTGTGGTCCTAAATCAAAGAACAGGAAGGGTATAAATGTGAAAAATCAGAAAATCAAGCTGCTGGACTTGTCGATTTTACTGACAAGGGAATGGTTTTACATGGTACCCGTCAATTTCAAAAAGTTATATCTACAAAAATCAGGCTACTTTTGAATAGTAGGGATCCAAAGTAACTCGAGTGCATTTTGCGTTGTTTGGTCACAATAGCCCGCCAAAGTTTAAAAAAATTCAAATTTTGATATTTTGTGACCCTAGTACTTTTACAGTTCTTGTCCGATTTTGATGAAATTTCGTTCTTTGGGATCCTTACGCTTTTTACTAAAAAGCAATTTCAGGATTTTGAAAAATTCGAAAATTTTTAATTTTTTGAAAAAAATCCAAGAAATGAGTATATTTGAGGCCCAATTTTTTAACACCGTTTTTTCAAAAAAATGAAAAGTTTTGAATTTTTCAAAATCCTGAAATAACTTTTTAGTATAAACCCTAAGGATCACAAAAACCGAAATTTTATCAAAATCGGATGAAAACTGTAGAAGCTACTGGGCGGCAAAATATTAAAATTTGAATTTTTTTAAACTTTGGCGGGCTATTGTGACCGAACAACGCAAAATGCACTCGAGTAACTTTGGATCCGCACTATTCAAAAGTAGCCTGATTTTTGTAGATATAACTTTTTGAAATCGACGGGTACCATGTGAAACCATTCCCGTGTGAGTCCCAGAGGTTTGAATTTCGCGCCTTAAAATTTAAATGTAGATAGAACATTTTAGTATCTCTCTATTCCCTATGACTTTTTGCTCCTGTTGTGACGGCCTTGTCAAATAGAGCAGGGGGCCACAATTAGAGGGTGGCCACTATTAGGCACCTTCACCCTACATTATTCGTGAACAATTTGAACGTAAGGCTTAATGGATCCAAAGCACAACTCCTCAGCTGCCTCTGCATCAGCAACGGTCTCCATCTGACTAATGCCAGTCTGACCTAAATCAAAAATTGTAAAACCATAGTTTTGTTATTTAGTAAAATATCCGAGAATCGCAGACTAATTGAAATGTCCAGTAAATACAGCACTTTGCTACTGTCTAAAGTCGTCAAGGCTCAAGCAATCTTATTAACTATACGCACTGCATTTTTAATTCAAATAATTCCAAGTAGTAAGATTCGGCAACGTGTATGTAGCATCAAATAAAAGGTCGCCGTTTAAGTCAATTTAAATAAATATTTACATAGTATAATTATGCATAGTTACCTTCAATCCTGCAAAATAGTTTTGAGTCATACGAAATAATAAATTTTGCATTTGGCATCTTCGAAAAGGCGTACAGCCCAGTTACAGACGATGCGAATTCCGTAAAAAATGGTGCTACAAACTGTAGTTTTAGCTCCTTTAAATCTGTGGTATAGAGAAAGTACATACACCACTAAATTAAATCCAATCAAAATACAATTCTCCTAAAATACTACAACTTGTCAAATGGTAAGTAAAATATTCTGCATTACAGTTATATTAAATCTTTATTGAAAAAAAAGGGTAATCTAGAGGAAAAAGTCTTACGTGCTAAGTCGCAGATAGACGGTGCAACTCGTAGAAATTTCAACCTATCCGGATCATGGATTCGTTTTGGGAGGAACTTTGTTTTTTTCAATTTCTTACACATTTCAAGCGTAAATCCCGTAAAAAACTTGTCGACCAAATGACTTAGCTCAACGGCATTTTCGTTCTGGTTGCTTGTAAATTCTTGAATGCCATAAATCTCCATGAATTCAACTTTCGGGCTCATACCCCAGTAACAGCTTGCAAGATTTTGAAGATTTTCACATTTGATTTTTAAAATACGAACATTTGGAAACTTTTCCAGGAATATGGGAGTTTTGGGGGTTTCTTTCGCGTGTTGAAAGGCATATAAACTTGCAATGACGTCCTCATCAGTTTCCAGAATATCAACACTCGGCAAGCTCCCGCAAAGGAGATTATTTTCATCAGATTTGAATTTAAAAAAATTCATGGGATTTGCTTCCACAGCGCATATGCCTTCAAACTTTAAACTGGCTTTAATTAAGCTCGGGAAATAGTTTTTATTTGAGATTCCATTCTTGAGCTCGACAAAAAACAAATTTAAATCCGAAACTGCAACATTATCGTCGCAAAAAATTAGGATTTTTGCAAAAGCCAAATCGTATCCAACAACAGTAATTGATTTTAATTGTTTCATCGGCGGGATTTTCACTGTTGTCTTC
The DNA here is from genome assembly GCA_949802685.1 of Dicyrtomina minuta. NCBI lineage: Eukaryota > Metazoa > Arthropoda > Collembola > Symphypleona > Dicyrtomidae > Dicyrtomina > Dicyrtomina minuta. The sequence continues at coordinate 166,568,409 of OX461808.1, forward strand.
CACCCGTGGTCGTCATAAAAGAAGCGAAACGTCAAATCCTGGACTGTATCTTTAAAAGAATCGATAAATTTATTGACTACAGCTGCGTGAGAAACGTTCTCGTAATCCATATCAAACGTTACAGTTGATAGTTTTGGGTTTGTTTCCATGAATTTCTCGATTATTTGTGTAGCCAGATAGTCAAACGAGTTAAAATAACTATACTTATAACTTTGTATGAGGTGAGCCTTCCCTTCTCTAAGAACGCCGCCCAGCGTTGCAAGGTTAACAGTTTCGATGGAAATTAATTTAGAAGAGACTGAGACTGCAGGAGATTTATCATTCGACTTCGGTTGTAGTCATAAACAATTTCAGTTACGTCACTGTCAGATTGGTTGTCATCAGAGTCGCTGTTTTTATCATTGTCATTGTTGTCGTGACTGCGATAATCCTGTTCAGGCTCAGGCTCGGGCAAGTCCGGATAGTGGACATCATTCCACGATTGTCCAACCCAGAGAGAATTTAAAGGAAGACAAACCTTTAAATTCCGCTTTAAACAACCTCTTGTAAATTTGCGGCGACTCCTTTCATACACAGAGATAAACTTCCCTTCGCTCAAGTCAATACACTCCAAACGTGGAATGTAAACGAATAAAATGTCCAGCAAACATTTCTCAGTTATCCAGCCATGCGGGCCAAGTGACAGGATTTTGTCCCCATGAAGTTGAAAAAGCAGCATTAAATCCGAGAAATGAGCATAATCAGCAGGAAAATCAGATGGGGTGTGAATTTGAAAATTTGTTGTTGGAAACTTTGGTGAATTGGAGATTAAATCCGTAAGTTGGCTGAGTTGCTCGTGAGAACGAGATTCAAATTGATTGGAGGCAACATCCAAAGTCAATTTAACGAAACAGGCATCTCTCTTTATCAAAGTGGTTGTAGCTGCGTCGGACCAATTTTTGCTCACCATTCGGAAACTAAGCAGGTCACCCGTTGAAATCCAATAATTCCCAAAAATCAAGCACAGCTCCTGATCAAAAAATGTTAAAAATGCCAATCAACTTAAGCATAGAAAATGAATAGTCAGTGATTATATAAGCTAAAGGTTTTAATTTTTAACACAGAGTTTTAAAACACCATGGTCCTCAGCGTAAGGTTAGTTTTAGAAAGCAGGAACAAATCTTACATCAACGCCTAGTTCTGGGGTCACTGGTAATTCATGTAATTCATTCTTAGCAGGTTCTGATTTCAATTCATGGCTTTTAACTTTCTTCGTGGTTTCGGGCTCCAGTTTGGCGCCATTTGAGGAATTCATCATCTACGAAATTGCATAATAAATATTCTCTATCATTCTCCTATCACTCCTATCACTCCTACTACTCTGCTATGTTGCCGTTCTGCTCCTACTACTTTCTCGATTCTCCTAACACACTGGCGGGTCTTCAAAATAAAAACATAATTAGAATATAATTATAATAATTTAATAATAATTTTAGTTTCTATTACCCTAAAACAAAATAATTGCGTATGTATTGTCAGTATTTATTTACTACCCCTGCATTTATTGCGTATAGCTGGTATTTTTGGTAAACAGACTATTCTTACCGCCTGGACTGGGCTTTTCCTACCTAGATTTTTCCGTCCCGGACTTTTGCTACCCACGACCACACCTAGGACTTTTCCTTCCTATGCTAATGACTGATGTTGAAATAAAAAAAACAGGTATATGACTTTCTATGAGCCATTAGTCCATGAGTGTATCGTGATAACACGGCAGTTTCAATCGAGTTTATTCAATCATTACTAATCATTATAATTACGAATACTTAATTGTAAATAGGTTTTTATAAATATTGACGACGATTATCTATAATTAATTTTAATTATGCTAATTCACGTAAGCTTTCCCAAACATTAAAACTGAAACAGATAGTGTAAGATGGATAAGATAAAGATAAATTTTGATAAGATCATTTACGAGTACATATATAAATTTTGTGGATCGATACACTAGTTTCTTTTAGTTGAGCTATTTCGATACTGGGAGAGAAAATGTCTTCAGTTACGAGTTTGGTGAAAAATACCTGGGAGGAAAATGTCCAGAAGGAAATTGTCCGAGGGGGGAAATATCTAGGAGGAAAATGTCCGTTTACCATTATTTTCACTAGCAGTTTGAGTAGAGGTAACCGATGCGGGCGTCACTGTAGAGTCGTAGGGTTAAATTAATTTTAATAAAAGTACTAATTTAAAAAGAAATTACGCTAACGCATTACTTGTGCCGAAAGAAGACCAATATCGTAATTAATTACTGAGGTAAAAGGAAAATTCCGACTATACATTAACTACGGGGGCGGTGAGAAAATTCCAACTGTATTTAATAATTACCGAGATAGTAGAAAACTTCCATCTATATGCATTAATTACGGGTATGAAAATGCAAACGTTACGCATTATTTACCGAGAGCAGAAAAATACCAGCTACACGAAATGTTTACAGAAAAGTAGAAAAATACTGACCTTACGCATTATTGACGGGAAAGTAGGAAAAAACTGTCTATACGCATTAATTACGCAGGTAGTAGGGAAATACAGCCAATATGTATGACATAATTACGGGAAAAGTAGGAGTTTACCTACTAATTATGCGTGATTTTATTTTTCATAGTAGGAAAATACATGCAATTAGCGTTTATAATGGGTTCAGTAGGATAATATTAACAATAAATGGCATTTCTATTGACAGTAGGATTTTCTAAATCTTTAAATTTCTGTTTAAATAATAGTAGGATCATCCTTATTATTATACGTCAGTTTTGGGACAAAAATAAAAAATCAAATTGGAAAGTTCAAAGTTAAGAGGGTGCAGGAATGTTATGACAAGTCCAGAGGAATTTTGAAGAATGGTAGAAAAATGTAGTTTGTTTTGAAAACCCGCCAGTGGGTTAGGAGGATCGGGAAAGTAGTAGGACCAGAATAGCAACATAGCAGAGTAGTAGGAGTGATAGGATAATGATAGGGAATTACATTTGCCCTTTTTCAAGTCAGATTCATCAGAGTAAAATTCGTAAAATAATTCTTTTGTGCTACTGCTAGGTTAAGCTGTTTGAACTAAAGTTTATTTAGATTTGGTTTTTAACTGTCATCTCAACTGGTCAGTTTAAATCTATTCACACCACGCCTTCTGCTGTTATTAATGGAATTTATCAATAACAAATGGCAATAATTGCAATTAATTAAGCTATTAGTAGATATAATACGGTAACCTTAAACGAATATTCTGGATTTAATGTTGATTGTGCCTGAAAATAGGTAAAAGCAAAGCGGCGAGGGCTGATGTAAATTCAATCCAGGAGTCCAGGACCACCCCACGACGGACGGTCAACGGTTGACAGTTGACAGTAGTTACACACGGGCAACGGTAACAAATTCTACTGAATTTGTATATCTCAAAGTGTCAAACCAAACACTTTTTTGTAGCTTATTAGTTGTTAGTTACTTATTGTCGTACTGAAAAGCTTTTCGTTGATTTAAAAACTTTTATTTTTTATTTTTATTTAATTCAATTTTAAAATTGTAGTTTAATGTAATATCACGGGAATGAATGGGAGGAAAGGAGAGCTGGAGTTTTATTATTGGAGTGGAATAGTGTGGCTGGTATATGGGCATTGCGAAGTAATAAGGAAGAGTGGAGGAGACCGAAGCCAGTGCTATAATGTTTGGACTGCGTTCCCATGGCAACGTGTGCTATGATATGAAACACAGCTGAGATGAGGCTGCCAGTGCTGGTCGTATGAGAGCAGTCAATGTTGTCCCTTCATTATTTTATGCTATTTGAGATTGATGGAATTTAAAGTGAGCGGGATTCGTATTGTTTGGAGAGATCCCCATAGCAACGGAATCACACGGTTTGTAAAATGAGAGGAACGTACGGAGTTGAGGAGAACTTCACTAAGGGGTAGGCAACGGGCCTATAATATAATTGGAACCGTATAGGGTTAAATGTGCGTGAAGATACTTCAAAACTCTGAAAGGGAATTCCTGATGGATCTCATTGAAATACTGTTACGTGGCTAAATGAGTCTGCATGTAAATAATAAGTCCAAAAAAAATATCAGATGGACAATGTTTCTAATTTGAATTATTTCAACTCAACATTCCAACACAGCTGAAAAAAAAATTTTACAGCGCATGTTTCAGATGTTTTACAGACTCGTCTTCTTTAGCTAATCACACTGAGATTGTTTACAAAATCTCATACAAATCATTCATCAAAACGATTAAATTTGTCGTAAAACATTACTCATTTTCATCTGTTAGTGACACAATGCCAATTTTAGAAAACACTATTAGCTGGAACATTTTAGAAATCAAAATTAATTAATTTAAATACCTTACTTATTTTGCTAATAATTTATGTTGCACATATTTTTAGTTTGTTGAGGGGTAGAAGCTGATGATCACTTTTGTATACTAAGAGTAAGGAGGGTAAAAAAAATACTAAAAATGTGTATCCGAGCCGAGATATATGAACGACGTCTAGGATCCACATCAGCCACAATGGGCTTCTATGGAATTCGTCATCCTGCGAAACATACTTCTGTTCAGGGGCTGGACACAGTCAGTGTCACCCAATATAGTAGGTTGGTTCCGAATTTGTACAATAGGGTGATTTTAAAGATCACACATATATCTCATTTTAACTTTAATTGTAATTAATGAAATTGCAGTTAACTTGATCATAAGTAATTTTCAGTAAAACTTAGCGCTATAGTTGTAATTATGGCATATAATTATAACCTAAAAGCATGTAACATACACGCAAATACCTTGATACCTTTACATGTAATAATTAAAATTGCAGTTAACTTGGAAATTATTAATTCTAGCTGAAAATTAGCACTTTAATTGTAATGAGCATGCAATATATAGCATATTGACATGTAACGCGGATACAAGTATAACATGTAAATTGATTACATTTTTCAGACACCTATTTAGAATTTTTAGTAATTATTATGACTTAAAAATATATATTTATTGCTTGACAAAACTTATTTTGTGACCTGAATTAGTCTTCACCTATGACCTGGGTCACTCAAAAATGTTAGGATTTAATAAGTATTACTGCCTTACTTACAATGAAAGGGTCAGAGGTGGTCTCGCCGAATCGGCTCGATATATTTTTTTCTGAAAAAAGAATGTGAAAAAAACTAAATTTAATTAAGAACATGATGCGAATGGGAATTTTGACTCGCTGAGGCAGATTTTTGAAAGTATAAATTTGCTGATGGTAACTAAACGGGCGACATATTTAATTGACTGAAGAATGAATTTATAAATCTTGAAAACCCTGAAGCTCTTGCAATTTTTGTTCGATATTTGACAAAAGTGTAGTTCTGTAATTCGCGAAGCAAAGAAGAGCGTAACACGTCCCTTAGCCTCAACAAGGCAGCAGTCTCCCTTTCGTTGCGCCTACTACTAAAAGAAATTTATAGGTTAATGAAATTTCAAAAATTTTATTTTTTTTTAGACTAACACTACTAACAAGAGAACCGCTCCAAGTGGTACACCCAGATTTTAAAATAACCCATCATAAAAAACCAGGCTACTTTTAAATAGTACAGATCCAAAGTAACTTGACAGCATTTTGCGTTGTTTTGTTACAGTGGCCCGCCAAAGTTTAAAAAAATTCAAATTTCAATATTTTGCGACCCTTGTAGTTTTACAGTTCTTGTCCGATTTTAATAAAATTTTGTTTTTTGTGATCCTTAGACGTTTTACTGAAAAGCAATTTCAGGATTTTGAAAAATTTGATTTGCATTTTTTTGAAAACAAATCCAAAAAATGAGTATATTTGAGGCCCAATTTTTTAACTATGTTATTTCAAAAAATGAAAATTTTTGAGCTTTTCAAATTCCTGAAATATTTTTTCAGTATTAAACTTAAGGATTCAAAAAACCGAAATTTCATCAAAATCGTATGAGAACTGTAGAACCTACAGGGCGGCCAACTATTAAAATTTGAATTTTTTAAAACTTTGGAGGGCCACTGTAACGAAATAACGCAAAATGTAGTCGAGTTACTCTGGTTCTGTACTATTTAGAAGTAACCTGATTTTATAGAATGGGTGATTTTAAAATCTGGGTGTACCACTTGGCGTGATTCCCATGTAAGACTAGTACACAGAAGAACTTAAGAAAATTAACCACATAGGTTTTGATTTGTAAATTATGTTTGTGTTACTCCGACATCGACACCAAAAGATGTTACAATGGCCAACACAAGTTTTAATTCTGATTTCACACTGGAACGTGTTATAGACTGACTATGAATTTACTATTTTCTGTGTTGCATATGTAAACCAAGAAGTAGTTACGTGACTAACTGAATTAAAAAATAATGCTGAAAGTCTCAGGCTCGAACCCACAAACTCTGAATCTGAAACTGGTATTGGCCTCTTTAACCACTAGCCCGGGACAATTCATTTCCAGTTGTAGCAATAATTTAGCTTTATATACGGTCGTATAAATTCTAAACACAATTTTCGGTCAACTTTAACATTATTTGATATAGGTATAATAACACATCGGTGTTTTACGTTGCTAACATATTTCATCATTTTCAAAAATTTAGAAAGTAACTGGTGTTGAAAATAACAGCTAAATGTGTTAGCTCACCTATCTTAAAGTTATTCGAGATCGTTTCTAAGCGTGTAGCATCTGCATTTATTTCGTTATCTCACTATTAATTTGAGTTATGTCAGAAAGGAAGTATTTCATCGGACAAAAATCATATTTTTGTTTAAATACTTTAATTTAAGCGCAGAGGAAGCTTTAACCAGTTTTTAACTATAATTATACATGCAAAATTTGAATACGCGTTTAGAGGAGAAATAAACTCAGGTCTGCGACCCTAAAAAACTAGATAAGCGAGTGTGCGATTATTCATTATTCAAACACTAATGGTATGTAGATTTGTGTCTAATAGTAAAATTTTACTTACAAGACTTCGACCGAAGCTTTGTCTGTTTTATTTTCTTATCCATTTACAATCTTTAAAAAAAAAGTTGAATTCATTGCGCAATGTTGAAATATAGATTTTATTAGCTTACTCGTAATCGAAAAACTGATGGATGTCTCAATCATTACATTGACCATGCATGAAGAAAGTTGTGACACTAATTGATCCAATGTTGTGTCACTTCACATTTCCGCGACAAAGCTTACGTCAGAGACGAACCTAAATAAATTATAAACTTTTTTGGTTTTATTTAACTGATTACAATCTATACTACTTTCCTTTAGGTTTTCAAGTACCTGTGTTTAATTTCATCTGTTCCGGCTAGGCGTACGTTCACTGTACCATTGGGAACAGCACAGTTATTAAATGCACGATCCGCTCGGTCTGACGCACAGAAAATGTTAGCAGTGTAACAATTTCCTACGCATACAAATTTCCTATAAAATTATTATGTTCTTTAAAAATAAGCATCACGTCTAAATACATAATCACATTATTAAAATCCCCTTCAACGCTTTAAGGACTCACACATACTGTCTGAACTCCAGTTTCGTTATTGATTTGAGTGATTTAAGGTCTAATTTTCTAAAGGTGCAAAAACACCAACAACAAAAAGTATATTTTTTTAAATGAAAAATTATTTATAGCTATTTCAGATTTTTCACCCAATTTAAAAAAAAATGAAACTTGCACCTATTTTGTCTATAGGGATCTTTTATAGTCTCCAAAATTTTCAAAATTCGTCACCTCAAAAATTCCTGGACTTGACACCCCCTTCGTTCCCACAGCAGTTAAACATTCGAAGCTGGACAAAGTCATTTTCGCATTGTTCCTACGTTCACATCGTGTGCAGCTCAATCTATCTAAATTCAAATGTTTCCCTAGGATTTCTAACATCTCCAGTTCCACTTGTACTCACACAGTGGGACACTATTAGACCGGTTTATGGCCTCCCATTAATTGACGAATTAAGGCGAATTAGACAGGTGAGTCGCCATCTTGAGCACTGTCAGGCTACACTCTTTGTGGATCTGAACTGGGAAATCAAACAAACAAACAAAATTAACCTCGTTTATATGCCACTAATTAAATATAGCGGCGATGTCACTCTTAAATGGGAATCCACTAAATACATCCATGTGGTAATTCAAAATCAGTATTTAGAAAAGGCTCAAACTTTAATCGCAGGAAAGCTGTCCAATCAAACTGCCACCTTTGATTCATTTCGATTTTTGTTCATTGTCACCGATTACGATCAAAATAACGAAATCTATGTGGACTCCTTCATTGCCGTATGTTTTACATGCAGAAAAATAATCCATGTAAAATTGGAAATTGCTGGATCCAGAACCGAAAGCAACTCGAACGACGACTGGATGACAAAACAGATAGTCAGCAGAGTCCAAGATGCGCATGCGCAGATATCAAAGGACGTCCCATACGTTCCTAAGCTATTCCGTGAGAATTCCATAGTGAATTTTATGACGCAAAGAGATACTCCTAAAACATTGGTCACTCTCTATGATATCATTCTGGCCAGATTCTCCAACGCATCTCTCAAGCTAGAACACGAAAAGATGCGAAATGCTTTTGAAAATGCAACAAGAATGTTAAGATATATGCGACACATTGAAAAAGTCCACCCAAGAATTGTGCATCAATCCCCAATTGTCCCATTTTGCACAGCCATGCCAAGTCAAACAGACTTTTTCAATTTCATCACATGCCATCAGCAGTCTGAAACAATTGCGCTCCAAGTTTTTCTTGAGCCATTTGATGTCAAAGTTTGGGCTTGTCTCGGCCTCACAACGCTCTGCTCAGGCCTCACTTTCTGGAAGCTTATGTCTCCGGAAGCGGGATTTGTTTTTAATTTGATGCTAGTAGCGTCTGCTTTCGTAGAAATGGTTACGCTGCCGTCAGATTTGCGAAAGAAATCGCACAGTTTGTTCCGCTTGATTATTTGCATAGCCCTTCTGACGTCCATCATACTTAGTACTTGCTACAAGGGGAAACTTACTTCAAGTGTGACAGCGCCCCTGCCGCAGCGGGCTTATTCAAAATTTTCTGAGTTACAAGCACATGGCTTTGACCTCTACTCTCCAATTACATCAAGATCTGTTTTCGCAACAAAGACAAGGAAAACTTGGATCACGGTTTTAGAAAACAAAAGGAGAAAAAAAGCGCAAGGTGAGAACTCAGACTTGGCTATGACTGAGTTCGGGTTTAAAGTTTTCTGGGAAAACAAAGCTGCCAACAAGCCATTTGCTAGCATCTCAGACCTTCCCAGTTCTCATCAAAGCGGGACACTTCTTAGTCAGCTGCTCCAAATGCTTAAGTTCCCAGCAGACTTCCCGGACGTGACCGTGGACCAAGTAGTGTCAGAGTGTAACAAGACTGCGTTTATCAGCTTTGAGTCAAATCTTGGCAAGTTCAAGCCTGGAGTCAAACTAGAAAGCAAATTCAAAAAAACTAACGAGGGCTTTAAAACACAACCTCCAAAAAATAAGGTATTCTCAAAAGGACAGGATCAACTGTTAAAAGAAGACATTGGCTGGGTGTTTATCTTCGACTTTAAAGGAGGTGGCTACCTGAGTAATTTTTTCAGGCGCATGGCCATTGAGTCTGGGCTATTTAATTGGCTTGAGAATAGGCTACCTGCCATGCGCAGAGACACTATAGAGTATGTGTGGGCAAAAGCAGCATCAGGATCTGGCAAAAAACGACCTCAGTCATTATCGATGACCTCGAATTTAATTGCATCAGTATTTTGTATATGGCTGGGTTTTGCACTTGTGAGTGTGGTTGTGCTGGCCTTAGAGATTATTTTTAGCGTGCAGCAGCCCAACTCAATGGTAAGCGTATGGTCATGGATTTGGATGAAATTGAGTAGGAAAGGGCTGAGGCTAAGAAATAAGCGGGGGTTTCCGAATCCACGTCATAAGTCTGTCATAGGCATTTAAGAATATTTGTGATTTATTATTACAAAAACTGGGATAAAAATGGTTGGTCTTACCGAACTCTTCATAAATTACAAATTGGAAAGTGCTGAACTCTATCATACGCTACAAAACTACAAGTTACAATGTTCTTAAAACTTATTGCAGCTACCTGTTTTAGTTCGTAGTGTTGGTGTACGCTCCCATAAATGCTAGTGGGATATTTTTACAGTGCTCTTAACTATAATTGTGAAGCACTTCTATTCATTGTTTCACCTTAAAATTAGTTTCTGTATTCCTATAATTAATTATTTATATTTCAAAACAAGCCTCCAATCCCTAACAGCTACATATATAGTATTCTACATAATTCACCAAAATTTTGAGAATTTTGAAATACTAGACGAATTTCATCGAGTCATAAGTATATCATTTGAAATGTAATCGTTAGCAGAATTTGAATAATAAAGCGCGCCATCATTCAAACAAAACGTTTTCAAGATATCGGTGTTCCAAATTTTAAATTTCGTAAAAAATAAATTTGCGGATTAGGCAACCCTCTTCTCTCGCCATCCATATCAATGACGCCCCGCGGCTAATCTAACTCTTTCCTCGCCTTTCAGTTTCAGTGCATGTCTATTGATGGCATACATTACCTACTGTGTTATTAGATATTACTCGTTATTTGCCTCATAGTAAAATAACTGGATAAGATATCTTTAAAAATTGATAAACGGAATAAATTTTATTGACTCCGCATGCTATTGTAAGCACATTTTATTTTGAATTGAGTGAATTAAATGACAATTAACATAGTAATTAAAATATACATATTGTTATTAAAAAAATACAAATATTTACTTTCTTATTCCGCTCCACATGCAACCTTCAATTCCAAAACAAGTTTCTCAATGCTATGACCTTTAAATTAATTTCTATCACCATCTGTTGCACAACAAGCCTTCAATCGCTAACGACCTTGTTTTCATTATTTATATATGTAATAATAGAAATGCAAACAACTCCTTCCTTGACTCACTACCAACCCCAACACCATGGTAATTACTTCTGTCAAATAATTTATTACAATTAAAATAACGTTCAGTTAGTCAAATTGTTAGCGTCTTGGAAGAATCAACCCCTCGTTTGTAAGCAATATGTATCCCCGCATTGTTTTTCCTGAACCACATGATATAATAAATTACAGGAATCAAACTTTAAAAGCTTCTTTTAAAACTCAGCTGCCCATGCCACAGGAATCAGTGTTTTTTATTGATCACGTAAGGAGCTACACAAACTGTAAAACTTTTACAAATTTTTATAAAATCTGAAACGAAATCAGCCAAAATCAAAGCACAGATAGATCAGTCAGGTTAAACCATTTTCTTGTATATTCGACTTTTATGTAACAATTCCAGGTTCTAGAAGAAATACTGAGCCACGTTGACCGCAGTACACTCATCAGTTGTCGTTTCGTCAGTCGCCGTGCGAATTACTTTGCTTCAAAAGAACTTCAAAAGATTGTTCAATTAAAATTTGGAATTAAAAAGTCCCCTCGAAAATGCTGCTTCAAAAGTAATGAAAATCCAGAAAACGATCCACAGTTTAATCCAAATCGTACATTCAAAAATCTGACGGCTCTTATTTGCAAATCGCCAGAATTTCCTTGCACTTCGTTTCTTTTTCATAATCCAGATGCAATTAACACCAAAGGAAAAGATTTTTTCAGTCAAAACGGCTTTCACATAAAGAAACTTGAACTTACTGGAGGTGACCTTGATATTCCTGTGTATTTCGAAGACTTGAAAGATATTCTTTTAGTGAAATCACCAAACCTGGAAATTTTAATCCTTGACTGTAGCGTAGTGTCTATGTGCCAGACATCCTTGGCAGTTCTTTTAAAGATCTCACTACCGCGTTTGTCACTATACGACTCACACTGTAGCAACTCAGCGTCCAATGTCCGACTGAACCTTAAAATTTTGGAATTCAAAAGAAAGGTCCCAGAACAGCTGTTCCACGAGCTTTTGGATTCGTCACCAAAATTAGAAAAAGTGAATGTGGAAGAAAACGAAGATTTGCATTTACTTGTCAGGCCTGTGAATCGTCTGTACTTATTGAAATCCTTGAAAATAGTGATAAGTTCACTTCCAGAAACATTGGAATCACAAGAAATCCTTGCGCAAGCCCTGTCAGAAAGTTCAAACTGCGCAGTCAAAAAATTATATTTTGACGGTGAATACCTCCGTCATATGGAGCACAGCGTACGCCCAAGGGCAACAGAGACCGTTTTAAAAATCTTAAATTGTGTGGCACACACTGTAAGACAGGTCAAATGGGGCGATGTGGAGTGTCTTGGCGATGTGTTTCATTTTCCACAGATGCCCCGCGTAAAGGAACTGGTTCTATCTCTACACGTGTACTGAAACGAGGGTCAAACCGGTGACCTTTATCTGAACCGGGTTCAACCCCCGAGTTCTGCACACTCCTACCCCAAAAGTCCTGAATTAAATTTTATTATTTTAAGGAAAATTAAATAAAGAAATTATATTATATTTTTATGAATAAAGAGCCTAACCTAATATTTACATTTTATCTACACTATATACATATGATGGAGCAGATGGTAGAGTTAATTTGGGGGCGACCACCAAGTTACATTTTAGGGGTAACTACTCCCGTGGGGAATGGCAGGTATGGACGATGCTCGATGAGCCAATGCCTACCTATGTCATATGAAATATTAAAATTTGCAATGTTTACAGTTGAGTTCTGATTTGAATCGAATTATTTTGCATGGATTAAATTAGAATTATTTTATAGTTATAGTATTAGTTATAAGTTTTATTTTCAGCGGATGAGTGGCTCAGAGGTAAGACCGGTTGAAGCGCAACCACCCCATGGTCCACACCCCACGAGCTCAAGAGGACTGGGCAGAAAGGAGATGTGATAGTTTGCATTGAGAGTTCCAGTCAGAAGTGCAAACCATCTCCCTCCCCTCCCTCAGCCCAGAGTGTCCTGTCCATCCTCAATTTTGCATTAAAATAGGAATTATGTAAATCTGATTTTAATTTAAGTGCCAGATAGAAGAAGTGAAGAATGATTCTGAAATAATAAAGTTGTCAGGATGTTTGACAGCGATGGGGTTTCAGTCGTTCCAAACTTGAATTCTATTTGGACTGAGATTGGAGAGATGGTCACGGAAACCACTGACATCAGTTAGCCATTGATGTGGTCAGGGCCCGCTTCCATCCCGACTCCCGATGCTGTCATCCCCTCCTTTTGTGTTTTGCCAATTTAAATTATAATTTTAATAATGAAGTGATGACCTGAATGCTAAGCAGAAGGAATAATTTCATTTGTAATTTCTATAAAGTTAAGTTCCAATTATTTTGCCAATATTATATAAGTGGGGCTACGGCTTGGGGAAGAACGCTACTCTCACCCCACGAAGACCAAGAAACAATGCCGGTGGTGGAGCAACCAATGTCTTGAGCAACACAACAAGCAACACCACCGACAAAGTCATGGCATCGCTTCCCCCTAAGCCCTTATAATTTTGAAAACTATTTTGCCGAGGATTTTTATGCCTGAGTAAATTTGAATTGTATTTAAATATTAAAGCTTGAGTTCCTAAGGGACTCCAAGACTATCATTTTAACCTACTAAAGTGTATGAAGCATGAACCGGCCGGATACATGCAACATCACTTAACTTAGGGATGAAAATCTTACTTCATACTTATATACTTAATGAATATGAATGTTATCGGAAATATATGAGAATCAAATCGGTTTACCCATGAATTGATTTGCGCAACATCGAAGATCAGTGGAATAATTTTAATTTTACGGATAAATATTTATTAATTAGTTTCGGAAAATGATACGGATTGAAAAGGAATATTGAAATTGAAAAGGAAAAATGATACTATCAAATCTGAAAGTTTTCCTCTGCCAGAAGGGCAGGGACTACAAGAATTAACCTACTTTGAATTATTATTTTGTTTTGTTTTTGTTCTCATGTTTGATTACGTCCACACAATTAACAATTTTATAATTTTACAATGTCCTTACGGATACCGAGGATACGGATTACAGCCAATGGTTCCGAAGGTTGATTCCAGGTGAGTACAATTTTGATCACAAATATTATATATATATTATTTTTACAGAATTGATTTTGTTTTATCGAAGACCTCGAATTATTACTTTGATTCAAATAAAACAATTGTTAAATATAGGAAGCACCACGATGGAGAGAAAGAAGATTATAAAACTGACTAACAAAATAAATTCCAAATTAAGATACTTTCTTTTATTGTTTTTAGGTTTCGTGCACCAACACGATTGGCAGAGAATCACTTCACTCCCGTGATCCCCCTGCAAATTCCGAATTCTCCTCGGAGTCTCCATTGAGATCTTTCCCAAAATATAAAATAGAATTTTCGGAGATGAAATTAATATATGTTAACGTGGCGAGTATTATTTCGTGACTGGTGAGGGCAGTGCTCCTTCTCTGCTTGCTGAGATGCGTGGCGTGGCTTGGCAATGGAATGTGAAGCTCCACTTGTAGCTCCTACGTTCTGTTGTTGGTTCCGCACGTTGCTCCCAGTAGCGATGAGAAGGATGCGCTGGGTTGAATGGCTTGAAGCTATCTTTTTCAATCCTGTCTGTTCTTGTCTTCTTCTTCTGGCTGGAGATGGCTTCGGCTACGCTCTGGCTAAAAAAAGAATTGAGGTCGAAGGTGCCGTGTCATTTTCATTCCCCTTTCACAATCCCCCTGCAGCAGGAGTGTCCCCTACGACTGGAAGCTGGAATAAAAGGAGAAGGAAAATGGCACGCACACAGTTATTTCATACCTGATTTTTATGAATGCTTTCAAAATAATTTTGTTTTGTGTTTCCTTTTTTCAGTTGAATTTAGAACTTTAAAATAAAAAAATATATTGTTTAATAAAAGAAAATTCTGACTTTTTGTAAATGAAACTGATTGGATTTTCAACTGCTTTATCAATCATAAGAAAATTCATAACTGCATAAAATTCATATTTGCATGAGAAATTTGGAAATAAAATAATATAAAGTACTGAGTTAGTGGTAAACTCATGAAGACGTACTAACCCCGTCAGGGGAAATAATTCATACTAAATTATAGATTAATTTGAATTATTTAGAATTAGAAAATTGTAATACAAAAATTCCTATAAACCAAAACATAGAAAACGAAGTGCATATAATTTATAATATTATGGAGGCCTATCTTAAAGGAGATACGTACAATTGTACCAAATCATTTTTAATTTAAACGATAAGCCCTCCCACCGATACCATCAAATATAGGGTATTGCGAGTGAGGAAACCATATTAGAGTAATACATATTAAATATTATTTTAATTTGATGAATGTGTCATTATATTTTTATATTTTTAGGATTTATTTATATTTTTATGTTCTTATGAAGGTAATAAGATTATAAGATTTTTAACGGAGATTCGTAAAGACAACTTCCAAGTTTTTTTATTTTAAATTATTTATAATCGAGAAGGTAAGAAAAAATTTTTAATTCATAAGTTTTTATTGGGGAAAAATTTGATGATTAAAACAATCACAGAAGCGAGCCGGAAGGTCTGTATTGTTTTTTCACTGTAATTAAACTTACCATTGCTTAGGAATTAAAATGTTGAACTAAAAAAGGTCCAGAAATTCAAAAGTAAGCACCATAAAAACGGGAGTAGCGATTAACATAGCTGAGCGCAAGACATATGCCCAGCTATAAAACGAAATACATAGCACCATTTCCAGCCAGGTTCACGTGAAAATTTCTTTTAAACACCCCCACCCAGCTGCTATTGCATTCACATTTGGTAAGCAGCCCAGGGGTGACGCGCAAATGACGTCACGTGAAAACTTTTTCTAGACACCCCCACCCAGCTTTTATCGCATTAACATTAGGTAAACAGGCTAAGGGTTACGCGCAAATGACGTCACGTGAAAATTTATAATAGACAGCTTCACCCAGCTGCTATTGCATTTACATTAGGTAAGCAGGCTAGAGGTAACGCGCAAATGACGTCACGTGAAAATTAATGTTAGACAGTCCTACTTAGCTGCTATCACATTAACATTAAGTAAGCAGGCTAGCGGTAACGCGCAAAGGACGTCACGTGAAAATTTCTTTGAGACAGCCCCACTCAGTTGCTATTGCATTTACATAAGGTAATCAGGTTAGAGGTGACGCGCAACTGACGTCAGGCAAAAATTTTTCTTAGACACCCCTACCCAGATGAAATCGCATTCTTATTATGTAAGCAGGTTGAGGGTGACGTGCAAATGATGTCCCGTGAAAATTTTTTCTACATGTCACGGACTGACCCATATGTGTTATACATGTTCAGAGATCGTCCCTGATAACGTCTTTTAAATACTATAGTTTGTGGTATTCTAAGTCTCAACGTTAAATTTGTTTTCATCTTATTTTAACTACATGTCACGTACTTACCTATAAGCGTAACAGATATTCAGGGATTGTCTAAAATGACATTATTTGTGATTCGTGCAATTTATAAAAAAAAATCAGCTATATTAAATTACATGCTACGAACATTGGTATATGTCCTATTGATTGTAGAGGAGCTTCCATAAATCTTTTATTATCTTTAGGCGTAATATAAATTATTTTGTGCCTTTGTTGTAGCTCAGCATCTACTTCGGGCCTGCCCCCGGTCGACAAATTCGGCGCAAAGCGCCGGATTTTTATGGATGTATTTGTGTAATTACAATAAACAAAAATAATAGTACAGTAAATTCTAAACATAAGGGACTCCGTGGGACCGGCTAAATTTGTCCCTTTTAGCGTTTATCCCGTTTAACTAATTAAGGGATTTTTCTTATAACCGAAACTTTATACATATGTACAGATATACAGTTAAAGTTTTTATTATTAGTTGAAAGTTAAAACAAAGTCAAGATATTTTTTACAGTTGCGAGAATTAAAAGATAAATATTGTAGGTAGGTAGGTACTTATGTTAATGGTTTAAAATAGTCTGTTATGGTGGTTTTCTTTGCATTAGTTTGGTTGGGACTTAAATGTAGACTTAGGTTATGGAGATTTTAAAATACAATTTTATCAGTGTTTTTCCGTGCTAAAAAGAATTTCTGAAATTTCTGCAACATTTCTGACATTTCAGAAGAAGTGGGAAGTGCCTGAATACTGATGGACTGATGAACTACTCAACTACTGATTGCAGTGTCAAGCAGTCAACAGTCACCAAATATGCTGTGTAATCTATGAATAACAAGACCTACTTAAATGCACTTACAAATGTAAACAAGATAAGGAAAGTAAGTAAGTATTGGAAAGGTACTAGTGCAGTTACAGTGTTATCCCCGACACTTTGTACCTCAATTTTTTAAAAATCCTTTTTAAATGACCAAAAATTCCATAATTTCGTGCAAAATCTGCCTCTTACAACGGTTTATCCCTTATATCGAATACCTTATAGCCGGAAAATTATAACATTGCTAGCATAGCCGGCCAACCAAACGGTCTATTTTTCTTCCCAGTGGCGGTTATCCCTTTTAACTGGAGTGCTTATATACGAAGTTTACTGTAGTGCAACATTACTTAATTCAATTAAATCAACTATTTTTGATTATAGCAGTTTACAAACATATTATTATTATTTTTTTTTTGGGCATGATGTAGATCATAATACTGAACCACACAGACCCTGCCAAGGCCAATGAGGCCAATTGCGGACGTCACATTATAACAATGTTTCATTCAGGCCAACGGGATAACCAGTGACATATGAAACGCCACCGGATTTGCCCGTACATGCCTGATTTAATGCTAAATGGGAGGAAGTAAACACGTAGCGAAAATAGGAACAACGTACGACACCTAGCTAAGAAAAATAGGATCAGAGTTTGCTGCTTGTCACCCAACTCATTTTTACTAGACCTGCTAAATTAAAGTTCCAAAAAGAATCATATTACACGAGAGTGTAAACTACAGTCTTCGCCTTGAATACAGTCTACTTTAGAATAAACCACATTAATGATGCCGTCAAAGCTCCTTACACAAAACTTACGTCTCAGCGGTACTACATCGTGCCACAGAAATTACGATCCACCCGACAAGGGTGTAGTCCTGCCTGTGAGACCAAAAACGTGCACATCGCAGAAGCAATACACTATGCGGCAACGCGGCAGCACCGAAAGGAGTGAGAATCACGTAGGAAGCTTCAACAGTAGCACAACGAGGCTACAAACAAATTTTTTTTTAAATGTGTTTCTCTGATACCCAGAGTTTTAACTATTTTTTTCGAAAAAATTGAAATTTTCGAATTTTCAAAAATCCTGAAATCACTTTTTAGATGAACATACAAAGATGTTGTATGTTTAAATTTATGAAAATTGGACTAACACTGTGGAAGCTAGAGCACGGTGAAATTAAAAAAATCCGGCGCTTCGCGCCGGATTTGTCGACCGTGGGCGGGCCCGAAGTAGATGCTGAGCTTCAATAAAGGCGCAAGAAAATTTATGTTACGCTTGAAGATGATATAAGATTTATGAAAGCTCCCCTACAATCAATAAGACATATACCAATGTGCGTAGCATGTAGTTAAACATAGCTGAAAATTATTTATGAATTGCACCATTAACAAATGACGTCATTTATGAAGGCTTCCTTACCATCAATAAGCCATATAGTAGTACGTGGCATGTAGTTAAAAAACGCTAGAATATTTTTGAGAATTGCATGATTTACAAATGACATCATTTATAGAGCCTCCCCTACAATCAATAAGGTATATACAAATGTACGTGGCAAGCAGTTAAAAAAAAGTTAGAAAATATTTTGAAGTTAGAAATGGGGGTCTTAAAAACTATGATATTTGAATGAAGTCATTATGGACAATCCCTAAATATCTATAACACATATAGTTAAGTCCGTGACATGTAGTTAAAATAGGATGAAAGAAACAAGGGCTAAAGCCCTTGTTTTTTAGTAACAGTAAAATGGGGTAGTACTCTTAAATGCTGAAATCTGTATTAATAATAATAATAATTTATTCATTGGGTCGATTTAACCGTAGTTCATACAACCAGACTCAACCAGTCACTGTGGGTGAGGAAATAGGAGGCTACCGCGTTAGATCGTCTCGGTCTTTGTACCCTTTCACCTATCCCCGTCCCCTCCTCCACAGTAAAGGAGTCTTATTCCCTAGGCCCCTACAGTCAGTAGTGGTCACTAAGGAGCACCGAAGGAGATTGGGTTTCAATCAACCATCCAGTGACGTTTACCGTACAACACCGAGCCGTAAACGATTAGCAGTGGCCGAGGATTGAAGCCGGGTCTGAGACTGTAAATTTCGTTACAGTCTGCAGTCCTAACCGCTCACCCAAGCACGCCTGCTTTGAAATCTGTATTACCAAATTGCTATTTGAAAGTTAATTATATTTAAAGAAATTGAATGTAATAAATTGCAATTCTAAATGAATATTTTGTTTTTAAGAGCTTCAAAATCGTATATTGCATGTCAAATGTCATTAAGAAATGCAAAAAAGAGATAAATTATGTAGACATGTAGAAATAGGAATATATTGAAAATTTGAATTTCCCGCCAAACCTAAAATGTCAAATTTCGACCGGTAACTCTCTTCAAATATGAAGAAGTGATATATCAAAATGACAAAAATAAGGAGAAGAACAATATGTATTGCGATTGGTTCGCGAATTATGAAAGCTTTAATTTAAAATTGGATATTTAAAGTTAATTATGATTAAAAAAAATAGTATATTAAATTATTTTCGATTTTCAAAGAATTTCATATTTTTTATTAAAAAAGAGCTTTAAAATGACATATCGCATGTCTAATTCAGTTGAGAATTGCCAAAGGTTGCTAAATTATGTAGATAGGTAGGAACAAGTTTAAAGTTGGGACTAGGGATACTAGAAACTATTGTATTTGAACGACGTCATTATGGACCATCCCTGAATATCTATAACACATATAGATAAGTCCGTAACATGTAGTCAAAATAGGATGAAAAAACATTTAAAATTGGGACTGGGGGTTCTTAAAACTATTACATTGAAAGGACGTAATTACGGACGATCCCTGAATATCTATAACACTGAAGGACGTTATCAGTGCTTAGCATCTAAACATGGTTAAATAATTAAAAGGAAGGGGGGGGGGGTAACTAAAATTATGGCATTTGTGAAAGACGTCATTAACAGACTATCCCTCACAATGTATAAGGAAAAATTTCGGAGTCGCTCCATTCAACCATTGTGAAAAAACGATTAGTGTGATCTCAATTAAAAAATATCTATAACTAATATATAGGTAAGTTCAATACATGTATGTTAAAATGGGCTGGAAAAAATTTTAATGGTGGGAATGTGAGTACCTAACACTATGATATTTGAAGGACTTCATTATGGACCATCCCTCAATATCCATATCTAATATAGGTAAGTCCAATACATGTAGTTCAAACAGGCAAAGTTGGAAATGGGGGTACTTAAAACTATAATATTTGAAGGACGTCGTTTATGGACGATCCGTCAACATCTACAACTCATTTCTACAACTGATAATATCATTTAAATGGGTGCGTGCATATGAAAATTCCCCGATTGCATTATGTTTAACATCAGTGGAAATGAGTGGGAGGGTCAGAAAATTGAGATAGCATCATTTGTGAACGCTCCTTAACATTCAATTTCGTATGGTGTTTATACACAAGGAAGGGAATGCTAAGAGTGAGAAGCGTACGGCAAACGTACATAGGTACGTTTGCCGCCCTCTCTTCGGTGGCAGGTATTTGTAGTAATTAAAAAAACTCAATATTTTTGAAATTGCGCGCGCGATTGCGGCCGAACTACGAATTTTGCAGTCGAACAACTATACGAGCAGAGGTCACTCATATAGGTAGTACACGTTCCAGGTAGTTGCGCTTCATTCTGTAGTTTTAAGTAAGGAAGGTTCTCATGTAAGTGCAAACCAATAGCTAATCATGGTCACTGGCCACGTCATTCGTGAAAAAAAATATTCAGGATTGTATTCTTACTAGTCAGTTTTTAGACCAATCGCAAAGGTTGCATTTTCTTGCTTAGTATTTTTGGCTCTCGGTATTTTCTAGCAAGGAACTACAAAATATGCGTAGTTAGTGGACGAATAAGCCTCACTAGACTAGGTTTGTTTGGTTTTTGCACCTTAATGGTATGGGAACAGAGGTAAACTAGACTTTCTCAGACTGCTTTCGATCGTCAAATCTGTATCAGTATCTTAAATATCAGATAACAAAGAGGAACTACGAATCTCTGCACACAATTAGGATTTTTTATGGCTACGAGTTCTGTTTTCAGTTTTCTATGTTTGAAATTGAATAATTCTGAGTGATGTTTGGTTATTTATTTTAGTATTGTAGTAAAAGAGTTTTGTTTTTCAAGTTTTTTCATTATTAAAAATTTGTTTATTCATAAAGTGAGCATTATTCCGCAACAGAAGTGTTATTGGGCTAGAATGAGAGCTAGCTAAACAGCACATTAGTGGAATTCGTTACGGCTGTCAATGTCAATGTATAGTATAAATCTTGATCACACACTCTCTTTTGGACTTTGCTGTTTTGGGAGCGTTCACAAATGATATCATCAGTTGAGTAGGTAGAGGTAGGTAGTTTCACCTTAAGATTACAAAAGATGACGAGTAGGTAGGTGGGTTTTCCAAAACATGATATCACTATTTTTACTAAAAATATGAGTTTTTCCAAAAATATCAAAACAACTAAATCCTGCATGTTTTAAACTTTCAAACTCAGCCAGGAAAGTGCACCTGAATTCATGTTCAATGTAGTCAGCTTGAGTTGTAAAGTAAAAAAAAATACACTTTCGAAATTAAATTGCCCGTAATATCGGTCGCCGTCGCCGTCACCAGAATTGTGTTTAGAAAATTTTGAGCACAAATCAAGGATATCTGAAAAAAGTGATGTAACGTACAGGGTGGGTAGGTGGTTTTTAGAAAAAGGGACAAGCGATGACAAGGAGTAGGTGGGTGGTAAAAACACGAAACTTTGATGATATCATTTGTGAACGCTAGGTTTATTAAAACCCAGAGTCTGGTAAAGTTGCAAATGAAGTATTTAGTTGTTATTGCTTCTAGTTTTATTTGTCCCTAATAATTTCCTTCATAGAAATAAAATTAAAATAGCATTATATTTAATTTATTTCGTAGGCTAATTGTTTTTTTCCTGTATGTAGTCATTACGCACGTCAATATTTTGTTACGAAATTGCCTAAGTAACTAACTACAGAGCTAATTGTCGCTATTTTCGTCAAGCGAGTCGCACTTTGATCCACGGACCGATAATGCTGCCAGCGCAGGCAGCCCTTGCTGCTTAAATTTTCAAAAAACATATAAATGAAACATTTTGTAGTTTTAAAAAATATGTAAAAAAAGAATATTTTGATTTTTCCAAAATATGCAAATAAATTCTTTAGTACACCTCAAAAACAGAAATAAAAAACATTTTCCAATTTTCTCAAAACATGTAAATAGAACATTTTGCCCTTTTCTGAATCAAGTAGAAAGAACATTTTCAACTATTCTAAAACATGTAAATACAAAATTTTGCTTTGCCAAAGAAACCATCAATAAAATCAAAAAAATGATGGTTTTTGTATGGAAAAAAATTGCTGCTAAAAATCAATATCTTTGTCCGGCCCTGTTTTGATCTAATGAACGACGATAAATAAATTAAAATCTGAATTTCATTAGTGTCATGATTTTTTATAACGTAGCGGGAGCCTTAAGCTTGAGAATAACGTCGGAGTTTATAGGAGATTGACAATTAGACCTTGATTTCACTAGAGACTTTATCAATTGTTAGTTAACAATTATTGTTAAGTTATCAATTGTTAAACTTGCGATTTCACAGTAAACGAATCGTAAATAGTGTATAGTTGTCAACTGTTATGTTATGACTGAATAGCGTGATTTCACTATGATAAGTAATCACTGATGAATTTTTAACAGCCAAATCAGAACATATTCAAATTATATAAGCAAACTCATTTTTATTATTTCCACGTCAGTGAATAAATCTAAAGTTTAATAAAAATGGATAAATTATCGCAACTGACTACTATTGCTGCAATTTTTGCACTAGTTAATTTATTGAGAAAACGACAACGTGTAAAGCGACTTCAAGCAGCTAACATTTTGGGATTTTACTATGGAAAACAGAAGCGAAAACCGTACAGGTAAAATCATATACTTTATAATATTGTATTTTACATAGTAAAATTAAGCTTATCAGCTTGTAAAAGTCAGCTTGCTCCTAGATATAATATAATCATACCTCATAATACATGCTGCATTCTTGATTACGCAATTAAACTGGTTTTTTAAAATTCATTACTAGTTTAAGTGCTAAAAAATTAAAATTATTGTTTTACTATTGTTATTACTGTTATTTAGCGGCTAATCGTTTTGCAATTGTTTTACATGCAGTAAGATGTTGTTCAAAATGTTTTATATGACAATATAAATCCAGGAAATAAAAACCTCATACAATTATCTAAACTTTTAGCAAAAAAACTGCGTGGACGTTTGACATGCACAATTTTTTCTGGGAGTTAGCAGTACCTGAAATGAATGAAGCACGATTTAGGGCAAAATACCGAATAGAAAAATCTACATTCGATTATTTAGTTGATGTCCTGAAACCACATAGGGACCATACATATATTACGTTTACAAAAAGGGGAGGGAGAATGTTAGGGGCCATGCAAACTAAAACTCACTCAAACCATGAAGGGGGGGGGGGAGGGGGTTAAAGAAACTTACGTTTGCACCCAAAAAATTGTTTTAATATCATTTTTTTCAATTCCAAAGTTCATTTTCATCTGTGATTTTAAAATTGAAAATTTTAAAAACGAAATTGATTTCAATTTTGCTTTAAATCATTGCCGTTTTATGAAGTTTGTAATTTATTATAGATAAATTATTTTAATACTAGTTTTTGTGTTTACGCATTGGTAAATAAAGGACTAGGCACAGTTAGTGTGGAAAAATGGGTCCCCGTTAGATTTTTCTTAAATTAATATATAATATTGTAAATTTTATGGCCAACAACTTTGCTGAAGACACTTTTCTAAAATATAAGAATTTGACAACACAATTTTGGGTCAAAGGTCAAATATCAAGGTACTTTTTACTTTCATAAAATAATTGTAAGCGGTAGTAAATTTTTTTCTGATTTACGTTGTGGTCTTTGTTTTGACAAACAAATAATTTTTGACCCTATTTTTGGGTCAAAATTGAAAATAACTTAAAAAATAGGGTCAAAAATTAGTTTTTTGCCAAAACAAAGACCACAACGTAAATTCGCAGAAAATTTTACACTGTTTACAATTATTTTCTGAAAGTAAAAAGTAACTTAATATTTGACCTTTAACCAAAAATTGTGGGGTCAAATTCTTATATTTGAGAAAAATGTCTTTTGAAAAGTTGTTAGGCATAAAATGTACTACATTATATGTTAGTTTAGGCAAAATCTAACGGGGATCCATTTTTCTACACTAACTGTGCCTATAGTTCTTTGTATAAATTAATAATTCATGCATGTGAAATATTTTTGTACTACTGTAAACGTTTCATGGGGGAGGGGGGGAGGTCGGGAAATATCACTAATGGTGACAGGGGGGGGGAGGGGGTTGAAAATTTTGGTTTTTTGCAAACGTTATATATTTATGGTCCCATATTGAAAGACAAAATACAAAAATGAGATCATCAATTCCCGTTGACAAAAGGCTGGCTGTAGCATTGCATTGCTTGAAGTCAGGAGCTGACTACGATACTATTTCTACTGCATATAATATCGGAAAATCTACGGTCGGTCCCGTTCTTAAAGGTTGTTTGCTGTTTATCGCAAAATAAGTAAAAAACTTTTTTTAAATATAGAGAAATACAAACAACATGACATTTTAAATTATATAATTCACAGATGTATGTAAAGCTTTTTGTAAAGTCCTTGGTGCCCAAAAGATAAAACTTCCAACACTAAAAACAGACCTTGAAGAAGTTGTTTTTGGTTTTAACCGTCGATGGAATTTTCCGAGTTGTGTGGGAGCATGCGATGGTACCCACTTTCCAATTTTATCCCCAAACTACTGCCCTGAAGATTACAACAACTACAAAGGGTGGAAATCAATGCAAGCCCTGGCTCTCGTCTACCACAAGTATATGTTTCGATACGTGTCTGCTGGTGCTGCAGGTAATTAAAATTTAATCATGAAAATATATGTTAAGCTGCCTGCTGTGTGCAATAGATATTATATGAATGACTAAATAAACAGCAGCCTTATATGAGAGTGGTAGGGTAGTAGTCGTTGGAATGTCTATTATTCTTTAATGATATATCACAGTTTTCATATAATTTTTGATATTTAAATCAGGTAAAAACTCAGACAGCGCGGTTTATACCAATTCTCCGCTGTCCTCTGAGCCGATTAGAACTAAGCTTTTTCCTGAGGAACAGAGCTACCATATTATTGGAGATTCGGCCTTTTCTCTAACTGATACAATGATAAAACCATATCCTGAACACCGCGGTCTTACTCCAAAACAGTTTTACTTCAATTAACGTCTTTCCAGAGCTCGAATGGTTGTAGAATGCGCGTTTGGGAGACTTAAAGCTAGGTAATATTACTCCTTCTCATAGTGTTGCTATAATATAAAAACTTAATACGTTCAGTGTTTTGCTTTTAATACAGGTGCAAAGAGGAATGCTTGGATTAGGAAGAAATACGATAAGAAAGACAAGTATGAAGATAAATGCTTTGGACCGTTGAAGCCTTATGTTCAAATTGTTCGTGAACGGCAGAATTATTAGTTGTAAGTACGGATACCTTTACAGTAAGTAATTATAGTAATAAATAAAATAATGTTATTTTGTTTGTGCTTTTGGCGTAACTAATAACTATAACCTTAGGGATCGTTCATAAATTATGTAACGAGTAGGGACAGTGGATCTGCGTAAATATTAATGACGTGTTATGTTAAAGATAGCCTTTAATGTATTATGGTTTAGCAGATGACAAGTAAAACTATTATAGCGTCCTAGAATTACAAGTATTTCAATAACATCATTTTTGGACGATCCTTTTGGAATCTACTCAGTTCATTCTTGTCGTCCTAAATAATAATAATAAGAGTTTTTGTTTTTATTTTGTAGTTTTCAACCTGACTCTTCAATGAATTCTCCTAAAATCAACTTCAGCAACTTATTATTAAACTGATGTATAATTATGCTATGCAACGTGTATGTACTCATTGGTAACGAATAGAACATTTCTATATTGTATTAAAACTACTACGATCTAGCTATCGAATCTTTGTATCAAAATCTCATGTTATTATAAAACCCCCTGATTTGGACCATAGCAGTCATTTTCGTGAGCAGATTTTATACAAAATGTGATGTTGCACAGCAATGATACTATTTTTGATTGTCATTATACAAATGTGCTTACAAACCATAAAGACAGGGTTAATTAGGTGTACATCCCCAGCACGGCCAGTAATTAACTTATAATATTATTTGAATTAATTTGTGAGTATTTTATTGTATGATTTAATTATTTCTATCGTATTAAAAACTACTTACTTGTAACTTGTGTGAATACTGTAAATCAAAACATAATTAAAACTGAAAACAAAAAACTTTTAAACGTACAAACCGTGAAAAAACTAATTTAATTACATTATCGCCAAAGTTTTGGCTAGGCCACTTACTACTAATACTGTAGTCAAAGAATCAATTCCCCTACACAGTTTAGAAGCTTGTGCAAATAATAATGTATGCAGATACAACGATAATTTTATAATTGAAGCTATTTATTGCAAAAAAAAAGTTTTGCGTCTATTACTTAAACGGAGGCCCCCGCAGTCACAAGCAAAATAATATCGTGTGTTAAGAATCAATGTGATCCACATATTTTTTTTGAACCAAAACTAAAGTGCACTATCTACAAAATAATAAAAATAGTATGAACCCAGAAGCACTTTATGTAAATAGAGTCAGAGTATTTAACACAACTCAGAAATATGCAAATTGAATATTTTACACTTTTTAAAAACATATCGTTACTGTAGATGCAAAGTGGCCGTTCTCCAAACGCAGGTAAAAGCAAAGTGGCCGTTCTCCATCCTTTACTAAACGCAAAGTGGCCGGTCTCCAGTTTTATCCTGTTTGAACAAGATTGGAGACCGGCCACTTTGCGTTTAGTAAAGAATGGAGAACGGCCATTTTACTTTTACCTGCGTTTGGAGAACGGGCACTTTGCATCTACAGTAACGATAGAAATAAAACATTTTTCACCTTTCAAAAACAAGTAGGTAAATAGAACATTTCGCACTTTTTTTAAGCATGCAAATAGAGCATTTTTGTACTTTTTACAAAACTTTATATAGATACATCATTTTACTGTTTAAAAAAAAAGAAAAAGAAAACGTTTTGAAATTTTCAAATCATCGTTTTTAAGAATGTAGGTGGTACTTATTTTATTAAGTGCATTATGGGCTTACATAAAGCCACTTAATAGCTAATTTTAATTCCAGCTTCAGTTGAATTTAGATCATTATTTGATTCTTGGAACATAAAACGGTAATTCATAAGCATGGTAATTTACTTATTAATTGAATTTCGCCCCACTATATTCATTCTATGAAAAAATATAGTTTTAAAGTTAAGCTGTGCACTCATATGGAATTTGATGGAAATTCGTAATTTAATTCATTGTTGAGTTTAAAAATTATTCTAAGATGCTGCAGTTTGCATAGCAATTTGTCAAAGGTTCTGTACATCTCAATTTTTACTACACTTGTACATAGTTATAGTAACTAAAATAACGTATTCTATAATTTTAGTACATACAATTAATTAGGTAAACTCTCAAATATGTAATGCCAATGCCAATAAGTACCGCAGGCAGGCTATAAACAAAATTTAACTTATAATACAGAAAATTGGAATTAAAATTCTGATGATTTCTACATTTGATTTCCTGGGTGACTTAAAACTATTATCTCCAGCGGGTTCATCCAAATCTCTCACGAGCTTATCTACTGGTGCCTAGGTCCTCCTAGGGCGCTGGAATTCTCTAATAAAAACATATCAAAAACATTTTGAAAATTATTTTACATATTTATGTTGCTGCCAAAATCCCATATATTATTGCATAATATGTTGGAAAACATTAACTGCATGTGTCGCAATTATGAAAGAAAATGTTCATTACGTTTTTTTTCGTTGGACCTAATCCGTGTAATGCATATCGAAGGAGTGTTTCTGTGTCCGAGTAGTCAAACTTGTGCTTCCCAGCAGCTGATTTGTCCCTGGTACTCAATATTTCGCATGCAATTAAATTCGCCTTTTCAAAATCCCCTTTATCAAGGAAAGCCCAACCGATGTTATGTTTAGTAGTTAGGGTGTCAGTGTGACACACCCCTAAAGATTTTATTCGGCCTTCCAGAACTTGCTCGTATAGTTCCAGAGAGTCCTCATATTTCCCATTTCCCTTCAAAGCAAACCCTAAACTATTCATGGTAGTAAGTGTCAATGGGTGGTTGGTGCCATGTTCGTCACGATAGAATTCCACAAGGCTCTCCAGTATTTCAATTGCCTTTTCAAATTCCCGCAGTTCAATGTGCGACTGAGCCACATTAAGCTTTGTGACTGACATGTTCAGATCCACATGGTGAGACTTTTCAAGACTTTCCTCATATTTAAGAACATCCTGCCACACCTCAAGCGCCTTTTTAAAATTTCCCTGCTCTTGCAGTGCGTACGCATAACGTTTTCTGGAAGCTAGTGTAAGTTTACTAGTTGGGCCAAATTCTTTTATGGACTTACTAAGAATTTGGCTCCGCAACTCTGTAGAATCGCCGTGCCTACCTAGTTTCCCCAACGTGTTTGCAATCCAGCCTTGGACTCCCAATATACTTTTGTGATCAGGTTTTGGAGATTGACAAAGTTCTTGAAGAACATTCTGAAACATGTCAAGGGCAGCAGCGTAATCTTTTGAATGCTTGTAAAGCAAACCTGCAAAATTCAATTTTGCAATTGAAGCCGATGGATGCTCAAGGTGCGTCATGTTCTTGATGTCCTCTTGAAACTTGTTGAACATTTCTGAAGCGTCGTGGTGGCGTTTGAGTTGCAATAATGTATTAATATAATTACCCTGTGTTTCCAAAGTGCTAGGGTGGTGTGTGCCAAAAACTTCCAGTTTTATTTTTAGCATCACCTTATGGATTTCAAGGGTATTTTTAAACCTTTTCTGGCGATCTAACACACTACATAATTTGTCCTGAATTTGTAACGTTTGTTCAGAATTTTGATCTGTTGCTGGATTGATTGAGTCGATTACAGTTTTGTACAGTTCGATTGCCTTATTGCAATTGTTAGAATCATCCATAATATCCGCAACGGCCACCATAAATTCCCTACAATCAGGAAATGAATTCAGGCTTTTTGAAAAAAAGCTTGTCACATGCAGACAATTTGCAATTACATCAAATTTTTCTTCAGCTAGCTTCTGCTTTGTAGTCATTTGGCCTAAATATGCATGAAGTTGTTTCGAAAGGTTTCTTAGAACTGTAATTTCATTTTCAAATGTGTCATCGGTAAATATTTTAAATTCCTCACAGGTACTTTGTAACTTGAAATTTTGAATTACTGCTTCCTGGATCCTTCTATGGATTGTGTAGTGCATGTCGAAAATGTGGATTAACGAATAGCTCGTAAGCAGTACGAAAGCGTCAGTGAGACAGTCCCCATTATTGGTGTCTTGGAACAAGGCACGTAGAAAGTGTTTCGGTATTGCGTCTGGAGAAAGATATGCCATGAAACAGATAATTTTAATAGCAAGTTTGCCATTATTGCGTTTTAAAATTTTTTTAAAGGAGATGTTCCAGAGTTGAATTTCAAGTAAGCGGCCTTGTGCTCCTCTGTCGTAGTCATTAATTAAATCTTGAATCCCATAGGAAACTATGCCTTCGTGATGCTGTTTATTTTTCTCTTCCCGAATAATAGAAACAGCTGACTGCATCGAAATAGTTAGACGATCGAAATGAGTAGCAAGGGCAAGTGCTGTTGCTTTGTTCTCAATTGTGGCGGGCAATTTTAGTTTTTTTAACACAAAATCGATGCACTCCTCGTCAGTCCAGTGACCTAGCCTAATAGAATGGAAGACGTCATCGTTCCAGTTTGATTCCCTGGACGTTATGAGGACAGTTATATTATAACCTGGAATTGACGGGGGCAATAGTGATTTTAGTGATACAACTTCATTCGTGATATCAGGATCGTTTAGGCTTACAGCTTCAGCATTGTCAAGTACAAGCAAAAGTCTAGCCTGATTATTACATAGCTTTCTGTATATTTCTTCACGTAGCTCTAAGAAATCCTGCGGGGAGTTTGGAACACTTTCTTTTTGAATTCTGAGTTTTTTAGCCGCCAAAAGTCTAAATTGATTCTGAGCAGCAGTCACATTCTGAGCGTGAATCCAAATAAAATGATGGTAATTCTTGTGATACTGCGCAATGTACTTCCGAACGACAGTAGTTTTACCTATGCCTCCTATTCCAAAAATTACAAACCTGTTTGTGCCCTGGTTGCTTTCAATATTTTCATGTAGATCCGCAACAACCTTTTCTCTGCCGCACACAGTCTGCTGCTGAAAAGCATCTACAGGAAACCATATAGGGTCAAGCTGTACACGGCATAAAAATAGAAATATTTATCAAGTAATTATTATGTAGTTCCACCATACATTTAATAAGTAATTACGACTATTAGGTACATTTACCTTAGATTTACTTTTATCCCCGCTCTTTACTACTTGAGCACGAATGTCCAATGCTATTTCCTTAAGCTCGGTTAATAATATGTTGTTTTCATGGGTTTCAATGCCAGCAGATTTAACGTTTTGACTGATTTCACAAAGGCTTTGTGTAACTGACATTTCCCAGTCAAATGATGGATCCCGCACAATCATTTCATAAATGGCATCTGCTACTAAAATAAGGTCATACTTTTCATCAATCAAAGATTGGTGAGTAGTGTCTGTGAGTTCATTATCTCCGTGTCTTGTCCGTATTGCAACACCTGACTTGACTGGATCGTCCAAAATTCTCTTTACAAAATACTCGTAGGGTGTGAAAGTTTTTTCCTTCAGTTTTTGACCTGGTTTCTGAGACCAATAAAAAAGCTTCAAGGTCCCAATTGAGTCACATTCAGCTCCTAATTGGTTCATTATACTTTTGCCAGTCAATGCGGAGATTATCGTTTCAGGTGACTCAATTCCCAATTTAAGCATTTTACTAAACACGATTTCCCCCGCACACTTTCCCAAAGCATGCATAGCTTGATTTTTATTTTCTTTTCTACCAATAGCAGCAGATGTTGTTCCTGCCTTGTCCGGCTTTGGGCCCTCGTTCCCTTTTTCCACAATCAAAGATTGTTGGTTGACGTACACGATGGAGTTTTTGTACTCATTGTAGACGGAGACACCCAGACGGGTGACACATTGGAGAAATTTCTGCCGGGAGTGTTTTGAAGAAGTTGAATCAATTGTTGAAATGAGTTGAATTTTGTCATTTTTCTGCTTAATTTTGGCGCGAAACAAAGCTCCTTCTTTTACTATTTTTGACACGATACTTCTGATGGGCAACTTTGCCACAACTGTAGCACCCATCCCTCCCAAGGCCCCAACAATTTTAAACGCTTTGCTCACCTCAGGCTTTCCATCCAACTTGTTCAATTTTGAGAGTGCAGCCATCGCAAAATGTTTTGTAAATTCGCACAAGTTTGAATTTTCCAGTTCTTCCTCTGTGTATTTCATGTTTGTGTTTCTTACTAAATGTCTTTTCACACTGTACGATTAGACTATCTGGCTTAACTTAATGCAGCTTTTAATTAATAAGTGTTTTTTACAGTTGTTTTTATTTGTTTTTCACCACTGAGATTTTGCAAATGTTTCTATAATTATATGTTTATATTTAGTAGGAATTACCGCAGGAGCAACTCTATATGGCAAAACAGTACAGCACTGAACAGGAGGAAGAAACAGTAGATACTGAAAGTGCATTAGCTCTGTCCAGTTTTCATTCAAACATTGTTTGGCTACGAATTAGTATTACCTACAATAGTAAGAACTTTATCAGTGAAGACTCAAGGTACAAGGTGAGGAGGCGTCCGCCAATGACGTCTTGCTTCAGGTTAGAGAGGTGAATACGACCCATGTAAACTTTTAGTATGACAGGTAATTGTGGAAGTCCTAAATTAGGGAAGGGAGGGAGAGAGGGTGTGGAGCATTTTGCATTTTTCCGTAACGCCAATATTGGACAACCCCGGAAAGCATGAGGTAGGTCATTCAAACCACTTTTAATATAAAAAATTGAGAAGAATTTTTTTTAAAATTGAGTTAGATCATTATACATACTTAGCCGATATGCCTTTACTTAATGTAAGACGTAACAGAAGCATTCCACAACCAGTTTTCAAGGTAAACCAATTCCATTTGACTTTGACCCTGCAGTTAATATACATAGCATGTAGCATGAAGTTTAATTAAGTATTTTTGTGCAAGCACTGTAGGCAGTAATTTTCAACAGCATGCTAACAAGATGTAGTTATGTAGTTATCTACCGTTCACTTTGCATCAATGTGTTTCTGCACAGTGTTGTGACTATTTTTTTACGAATAATTATATTGAGTCTGGTCTGGAGTCTGGACAAGTGAAGATGTATCTCGTGGAAGGCAGCAAATCCAAGGTTATGTAAGCAGTTACTATAGTGGCCTAATTTGCATTTTTATCAGCATACAAATAAACCTACAGTCGTGTGTGAAGTATCAAAATCATTTATTTGCACACTAAGCTGGGATAAATACGAGCTATGAAAAAAAATAATTAATTAAAACACAAGCTTGAAATTTTAGTTGCGCGTATTTAAACAGTGTTAAATGTTTTATGTGGTTTAGAAAAGTTCAAATTGTTCAATTTAAATTCTTTTGAAATGTACAGAAAAACTCCATTTATACGTTTTCGTAAATGTTCTGTTTCTTTAAGTTTGTAAAGTTTAATGTTTTCTAATTATAATCCTTTGTTTGCTGGCTTGATTGCTTAAATGCAATATTTAATATTTATAAAGTAATTGTGTTAGTAATGTTAGTATTGTGTACAAGTACCTATACTAGAACTTATGAATTATGT
This sequence comes from Dicyrtomina minuta, assembly GCA_949802685.1. Taxonomy (NCBI): domain Eukaryota; kingdom Metazoa; phylum Arthropoda; class Collembola; order Symphypleona; family Dicyrtomidae; genus Dicyrtomina; species Dicyrtomina minuta. Next base: position 166,601,638 of record OX461808.1, read on the forward strand.
ATATTGATGTTTGGAAACATTGCCGGAAATGTTCCTGGGCGCAAAATTAAATTCTGAATCTTTCTTGTGACTTGTACCTAAACCTAGGTACAGGATATGGATATAGCTAAGTTAAGCGTCAAACGGAGAATAAAGAAATTGAGTTTTTGATGCTCGTCCCGCAGGTAATAATTTTTAACTATAATACAATTTAATAATTTGGTTTTAGTGTAAAATGAATTGTACATCGCTTGGTTGTATGCCAAAAATATTTAGGTTCGGTCAGGGGATGGGAGGGTTATTTATGGGCTTTTCGAGCTCCGTATAGTGTAGTGTTGTGGGTTGGTTACTAATGAAGCACATCCTCCTCATCCTTCTCCCGGCCTTTCAAGTTTTCACTGGCTTCCCGGGTATTAGTTATTTATTAGTGGAGTTGATAAAGTAAGGTGCTTCGGACAATAATGGTTGTACTTACTAATGCTGGAACAGTATTTGCTAAATTTTCTTAAGAACCCACCCCTTTCCACTAATTTTAGAGCTACGCAGCGCAGAGTGAATCCTCCCTTTTCGGAATAACCTACCCACTCGTTTAAAGACATTATTAGTGAACGCTCACTTATAATTACTTTATCATGTGTACTAAATCACTTGTTCACTAATCGTAAGCTGCAAAGTTTCAAAGTTGTACTCATCGTCAGTCGTCAGTACCCATATGAGTATTACTACGTTGCCTGCACGTTATTTAGTGAAAATACAATCAACGAATTTTCTTTGCTAGTCTTTCTGTGACTTGGAATTTTCTACTGCATAGTAGTTACGTACTCACGACAAAAGAAATTCGGTCAGCGCATTTTAGACTTTTGTCTGAAAAACGAACCTAGACTAGTAAAACAAATATTTTGACCTCTTAAAAACATGGAATTAGAACAATTTTCACCTTTTCAAAAAAATAGAATTAAAACTTTGTGTGTTTTTTTAAAAAACATGGAACTAGACATTTTTGCAACTTTAAAAAAAAATGGAATTAGAAAAATTGATACTTTTCAAAAAATCGTACCTTATTAATATTTTACACATGTTTTTCATTTTTTGCAATGACATAGCTCATTTTGAATTTAACTTTAATTGGATATGTGCCATTTTGGTAATTCAAAGACGATAATATGTTTTGAGTTGAATTAAAAGTTAAAATAGCTCGTATTGACTCTCTACTCCCGTTATCTGATTATTAGTATCTGCCAGAATCAAATATAGTATAATAAGGATAAACAGTATGGGTAGTTTTTAAAATTTTTAATATGTCACACGTATTTTGGGGCAGTTCCCAAAATATCCTATAAATATTATGTGTTTGTCTTACAATTAGAAAGCAAAGCGCTATATTCAATATTCTGCGAGTAAGTACAATATTTTATCAATCCGATTTTATCGAAGCAGCATTTTTGAGAGGGATGTTTAATTACAAATTTGAATTGAACAATTTTTTAAAATTGTTTTAAAGCATAGTAATTTGCACGGCGACTGACAAAACGAAAACAACAGTAACTAAATAATTTTTTTTCTCTTTTTTTCAATGACGTTTCTTGAATGGTTGTGTGCGAAGGGAAAACTTGAAAATATAATTTTAAATTTATAAATAATGATGACAAGGTCGTTAGCGATTAAAGGCTTGTGGCTTGTTGTGCACTATGGTATGACATAAATTAATTTAAAGGTCAGAGCATGAAACAAAAACGAATAATAAAGTATACTCAAATTTGCTTTTATTCTTGAAACAACATTATTCATCGATCATGGCAATTGCCTTTTAATTTACTCCATTTAAAATCAAATAAGCCCACAATAGCATGTATATATTATTTATTATAATATTATTTATTCCTTTTTATCAATTTCTAAAGATATCTCATCTAATTATTGAATTTTTTGAAGCAACTTACGAGTAATATTTTGTTTGCTGGTTTGGTCCTTAAATATAAATAATAATAAATATAATATTTAGGAAAAAACAAGGGCTGAAGCCCTTGTTTTTTGGTAGCCTTCACAGTAATATGGGGTATTACTCTTTAATGCTAAAATCGGTATGCAGTGGACGGCGTGGAGCGAGTGTAATTTTATTTCATCATTATTTTGAACTGCATCTTTTGGTGACCAATAGTGGTAGTATGTGCAATTACCATTTGTAAATTCCAATGTTTGAATTTCCCGCTTAAGTTGTAAAAATAGTGTTTAATGAAGATTTCGACCGGTTAGTCAATGAAAATAAACTAACTTGATATATTATTCGAACGGTAACAATTTGGCAAATGTAAATAACTTAGTGTACACGTACGATTGTTATTAGTTTTTAAATGGTTTCGAAATCACATAATTGCAAATTAAAAAATTTTAACGGATTGTGTCGAGTGATATATCATTAGAAAGCTCTTCAAAAATAAGCAGGGACCTTTTTTTTTCGTTTTTTGATTGTGACCCATGCAACACATTTTTGGCGGCATTTAAAAATTAAAAGACCGTTATTTTGAAAACGTTTTGTTATAATGGAGGCCCGTTCCTAAATATGAATTCTACTGGCGATTAGCTTTCCAATGGTATATGGCTCGATGAAATCAGTCCAGTATTGCAGAATTTTCAAAAATCCGGTAAATTATGTAGATAGGTAGGAATAATTTTGCTAGTATTGCACAAAGTTTTGATATGTAATTGTAAATTCCAGATAAGGCAAGTGTTGTGTGACACTCTGGAATAAAGGTTTCTAATGTGTAAACAATGGGCATTTCTAATTTGAAAAAATTCCAGAAAGCTACAATCCGGTCTGGTTCTTCTAGTTCATCGCATACTGCGGTTAAAAGTCCACCTCACTCTCCAAGTCAGTATGTATGGTTGCATTCGGAAATATTTGTCTAAACATTTTGAGCAGGTTTTTTTCAATAGTGCAGGAATAATTAAAGTAAACATCTTTTACACTCGGGACCGGAACAAGATCATCATCTCTAAAATACGTAGCAAGCATTAATTCTATTCCATTAATGCATTGAATTGATTCTATTCTGAGGGATCTTAAGGAAACATGTCTGTAAGGGACGCTTCTCCTGTAAGGAAAACATGCGATGGAAAACAGAGGCAATAAAGTCCCCAACTAGCAAAAGATAAATGCTTTACTCGAGGCATTTCTGGAATTTCTGGAAAATGTTTTCGAGTTTGTCGCCACCTGAGCTTTTGACAAGTGACTGCGGAGCCACGTAGAATTTTAAGCACGATATCCACTGCTCTAATATACACATTTTCATACAACTCATTGAAACCAAAACCCAAAAAACTAATTTCTTGAAGCGCCAGATGACCTTCGTGGCCATTGGCAATCATTTCAAATGCGTCAATGTTCTCATTTGTAATGGTAATTTCCAATTTTTTGAGAAGATAAAGGCGATTTACAGGTTGAAGAAGACAATGGAAATATTTTGTGTGCAATGAAATCTCATTGAGTTTTGGAGAAAATTCCAAAATCTGCTGAATAAACATTTCAGGTAGAAGGTCTGAGTTGGATTTGAAAATCTTGAGGTTTTTGAAAAGTGGTTTTAGTCCAATACTGGCACACAGAGAATTTTGATGACATACGCTTTCTTGAATCCCGGTTGCTGATGCTGAGTCTGAATTTGCACAAAAATTGCCAGATTCTGTTATCACATACGCGAGATAATTCAGCAGTAGATGCTCAAGGTTTGGCGCTTGAGACAAAAGAAGTTGTTTCACATCCTTTAAATATAAAACTCCGCCAAATTCAAGTTTCCTTATTATCTTTCCGTGCGCTTCTAAGAATTTGTGTGCTCGAGGGTCTTCTTCATTTCTACTCATGTGTGTGAAACAAAACGAATTGGAAGGAAATTCGGAGGAATTATTTATGAGCGTTTCCAGAGCGTCAAGGGAAAGATCAGGGTCAAAAATATGTCTGTAAATTGGTGACGGTATCACAGCTGGAAATGTATCATAGCAGGGATGAGGCTGAACAAGTTGAATGTCAGTAATTTTCTGTAAAGCTTTAGATCCAAAGTACGCCCATTGAATGGAGACAAAGCGACAGTTGAAGAGTGTTTGCCTGTCCAGCCCCTCAAATATTGGGACACGTATCTGTAACAACACAATTTAAATTTTTACTACACTGACGATGAGTTATAGATTTTTAATAAAATACACACAAAATATTTTAGAAATAATGTCACAGTAATTTAGTATGTATTTGAGTACTTTCAAAAGGTTGTACATGTATCGCCTATAAAGAACTAAAATAGCCTATATAGATTTTTAGCTAAAAACAATGTCTACTATTGACTAAAATATTCAAAAATATCTTGAGAGCATTTAATTAGACTATTTTGCATTTTTTTAGAAACACGAAATTTAAACACTTGGCACCTTTTCGAAAACATGGAATTAAAATGTTTACAATTTTTCCAAAAAAAATGTAAATGGAACATTTTTAGTTTTTCAAAAACTCCTAATTAAAAATTTACGAATGTGTCTTTTTTTCCTTTTTCACATAGCTCATTTTAATTCTAGATTTTAAATTAAATATATGTCATTTTGGTTCTTCACATACAATATATTACGTAATGTTTTTTTAGGCTTCGCGCATAATATGTCCTGGTTTTTGTAGAAATTTCGAAAGGATTATATTTAGCAAAGAATTCTAACTGCAGCAAATAGTAGAAATAATATAAACTGTTACTTGTTTAATTAAGTTATTATTTTAACTTACGTGATCAATTGACAAAGCCATTTCTGTATAATTTTCACTCATGTTTGAACACTACCGATATTCTACTGTTTTAAGTTGAAGTTTTATGCAAATAAATCCAAAGAAAAAGTTAAATTTTAAATAACAGACACAATCTGTAATAGTGTGGCAGTTGCACATAGTAAACAGTACGAGTACAGCCTGTATAATTACTGACTGGAAATAAAATTATCGCAGAAACAACAGGCCCCTTCTCCTTCTCCTCTTCAAAACTAAATCAATGTTATTGCTCCCATTGTTGAACATTCCTTTTCTATAAATACATTTCTGAGTAAGTGTGGGCAGGAGAGAAGGTAAAGAACCTTTTTTAAAGTATGTACCTACCTACAATACACAGCTCACGTTGTCATTGTCACATTACAATACAATTGGACAGAAAAGGCCAACAGCTAAAAGTTCTTCTTCCCGTAAATACTACTGTTAAAGTACCGTAGGATTAGGGTAGGAATAATGTGAACTACAGTATAAAATACAACACATGTACTATTTATTAAGACTAAATCACAGAACACTCCATCCAACTCAACAGGAACTTCATCCTCGACCCCAAAAAAATTGCCTACAGAAATATCCTGTTCTTTATAATCTGTGAACGTTATTGTTAAAGCTTTTAAATTTGGAAATGTATCTATCAGGTTTACTCCTCTCCCAAAAACATGAGCTAGGCGACCACCATCCCCATTAACTATCCAGCAAGTAAACGAAAAATCAGTTACTGCAGGGATTTGTGGAATCTTAAAATGTGTCAGAAATCCATACCATATCAGAATTTTACACGAATCGGCTGAGCCATTTAAAACTTTACTTAGAAATCCTCCTGACCTGGAGCCTGGAGCACACATCCTTGCCCAAGAAATGTTTGTGAGGACCCGCCACGAACATTCTTTGAATCGCCAGATGACCCCACAGATATAGAATACCTAGATGCCCTACTGTAATCTCTTTGCATGTGTTTTTTATGCGGCACTATGGATGAACTTATAGGTAACACTTTATCATTGCACCAAAAGCTCACAGTAGTCGCGACATCAGCATTTTAACCTCTGAACTGCGTGTTTTCAAATTTGCCTCCTCAATTGGCTCTGCCAAGTATTTCTAAGGATGGAAACCATCCATCGATATCCTTGCAACTGCAACTTATTGTCGGGATACAAAGTCGAGATACCTGGGCAAGGTGTCCAAACCCTGCCGCTTCCATTTGATTGCATGGATATGAAACTGTTACAGTACACTAACCAGGTGTTGGTTAACTAAAAACAGGTATCTCGCCAGAGCAGGAGTTACATCCTAATGGGAGGAAGTTGCCTTAAAAGTTAATAATAAATTCATTTCTAAGCAACGCACGCTTACAATAAAAAGTTAATTTATTAAATTCAAAATTTATTGTTTTTAAATGTGAGCAAAATATCACGTCTTAAATTAATTTAATAATTTTTTGTTAAAGTTACAAATAGATAGTATATCAAAATTTTTGGAAATATATAATTAGTTATAGTAATTATAACATTTTCAAGGTATTTTCCCAGTGGCAAAAAGACGGATGCTGAAAGCCAAGTTAGCAAAATGTTTTCTACTTTTTGTTGCGTTTGTCGGTCGTCACATTCGTGGTAGATTAACTCGATCAACTGTAAGAAATAGTTAACATAAACAAAAAAATAAACGAATAAACAAACATAGTCAGTTGAATTAATTAAACCTTCTCCAAATACTTGCAAACATAGTTCATCGCTCTAATTCTTAAATCTTGTATAGGCAGAATTTAAAACTCAAAATTATCAGCAATTTCCTAAAAATGCGTTGGGTGAGTGATATCAAGTGCACTCCTTATACCATTAAAATGACAAGACATAATTATATTATTACGTGATCAATTGAGAAGACATTTCCAGCTGCCAGCCAAAAATTCGAATCTTTTTTGGTTCCTCATTTTTAAATAAACTTTGTCAGCTCCACAATCCCATTTTTTTACCTTCTCGGCTGCTTTAAAACTTTGCAACTGCATTTGGTGGCTCCTTTGAACCTTTGAACTTGGTGGTGATCGCTTGTGATTGCAGTGGAAGTTTTTAATTTCTTATTAGCTACAGACGAAGTAGCAGAAGAAGCAACTTGAGCTTGTAACCCTTCATCATCGGCATTTGGTGGATGAGGCCTTGCGTTGATTCTGATAATATTTACAGATTTATCTGGCTAAATTAACGATTCCATACCTACGTAATGAGGGTTAATTGTATGTTGATCCAACGTATACAACCGTTTAATTTTATACTTTTATAAACACTAAATGTTTTATTTACGTGATTTTCTTAACTATAAAAAATATTTTTCAATTTTATGTTTTTGTAAAAATCTGCTTATTTTACTATATAAAATTATTTTTTAAACTTTCAAAAACCTAATAAAAGTACTAATAATTGCATTTTATTTCACTGAATTGTATGTTATTTGCCTGGTTTACCCACACGTATTTTTAAATGTTTGACAAGTTTTACCGAGGGATATAATTACCATTTAGAAGTCAAAGCTACTTGTACGATATGAGAAGGAAAATAAACTTCAGTCAGTATTTTCAGAAATTAAGAAAAATAAATACACAAATAATTTTTCAACGGCTCCGGCTGATTTCATGTGATAGACTGACAAAGATCCCACACACAGGGATGTTGTTTCAGGATTTCTTCCAAACAATAATTGGGTAACTAAGCCTACCGTTTAGTGCTAGATGAAGCATGAAGCGACTACAAAAATTTATACGTAATTATTTGAGGTATTATACTGAAACGGAATATTTATTTTTAATGCCAATGTGTTAGTACTGCATTTAATGTAATAGTGTGCCCAGCCTGTTCAATATTCACATTCTGATTTCCCCGACAAGTCCACCATTTCAAATCCGTCTACTTTATTCATTGCGGGCATTTAATTGCAAGATTTTAATAACGTGTAAAATGTTTTATTCACAATTGTGTGTTTTGAAACGTTCTAAATGTTATATTTGCATATTTTTAAAAGTGCCAAAAACTCAGCATTTTTTTAAAAACCAGAATATTTTATTTACATGTTTGTTTTCGAAATATTGTACTCAAATATTTTCAAGGTGTTCCAAATGTTTAATTTAAATGCTTTTAAAATGAACAAACTGTATTATTAACCAACTTGGAAGGAGAAAGCGCAAAATATTCTATCTATTATCGTACTTTCAAGTTTCAAGATCATCGTTAAATTCTAAAAATTGTACACATGTTTTGATTTCACCTGAATATTAGTATGTATCTTTCTGCTTATTTATTTACATTGTATCATACAACACAGTTTTGCATCCACCACCTTGTAACTACAATATTAAATTCCGCATTGGGAAACATTTTCTTGAAGCCGTCAAGTAAATTTGGCTCCACCTCAAAGAACCCCAACGAAACTTTCTTCACATTTGGCGCAGGCACAATAATTTCATTTTCAACCCCAAAAAAACTTCCAACCGAAATATTCTGTCCTTCATAATTTTCCAACGTTATTCTTAGGGATTTCAAATTCGGAAATGTATTTGTCAGGCTCACCCCTCTTTCAAAAACATGAACTAGACGACCACTATCAACAAACCAGCAATTAAACGAAAAATCAGTTACTGCAGGCATTTTTGGAATCTCAAAATGTGTCAGAAATCCATAAAAGTTGAGAATTTTGCAGGAATATGCTGAGCCGCTTAAAATTTTACTCAGAATATCTGCTGATCTAGTGTACAGATTCTGGCCCAAACAAGGTTTCCAAGGACCCGACAAGTAAATGTTCCGAAGTGCCAGATGACCATCATGATTATTTGCAATAATACCAAGTTGCTTGAAACCTTGATCTTGGCAATGCATAATTAGGCTTTTAAAAAGTTCAACTCGATTTACAGGTCGCACCAGATTATGTAAATAGTCTTGAGGAATTACTATTTGAATCAAATTTGGAGAACATTTTAAAATCTCCTGAATACAAATTTCGGGGATGCACTCACAGAGGCCTGGGCTAGATTTTAAAACTTTTAGATTTTTCAGAACGGGTTCGGGATCTCCAACTTTGTTTGGATAAAATAGGGAAATTCTTCGCGTCAACCGATCTTGAGGGGACTCTTTTTTCTTAAAGTCGTCGTCTGGACCACCTCGCTGCTCTTCAGTCCACTTCAAGACACTGAGTCGCTTCATTGACAATATTTCAAGGTTGGGTGCTTGAACGAGGAGAAGTCGTTTTAGTTCGTAAAGATTTAACGCCCCCGAAGTTTCAGTTTCTTGATGGAATGCCCATGTGTGTCTAGAAATCGATCAATTCTTTTGTTTTGATTAGCACTGCAGTGATCCACGTCGAAAAATGTGAACGAGATTGATGGGAAGTGGAAGTCAGTAGAGTTATTCATGACGGCAATTAAATCTTCTACAGTACGACCGCATATTGTTTTGAGCATCTGTGGACCCTTCTGATTCGTATACAAGGCAAATGCAATGTTCACAGTTTTGTGGAGTGTTTTCGTTACGAAGTCAGCCCAGCGACGGGACAGTTGACGACAGGTCAATAAAGTTGATCGATCTTCACATTCCCCGAGTATTGAGTTAAGTATCTGCGAGTAATTATACAAAATAAGTACTAGTTATAAATGTCGTCAGTGAATAACCAAAATGACCCATATACAATTCAGGCTACAATCAAAATGAGCTATGTCATACAAACAAAATGATAAACATGCGTAAAATGTTAATTATGAGTTTTTAAAAAGTGTAAAATGTTCTAATTCCATGTTTTTGAAAAGGTGTAAAATATCATATTTACATGTTTTTGAAAAGATGCAAAATGTTCTAATTCCATGTTTTTGAAAAGGTGTAAAATATCATATTTACATGTTTTTGAAAAGATGCAAAATGTTCTAATTCCATGTTTTTGAAAAGGTGTAAAATATCATATTTACATGTTTTTGAAAAGGTGCAAAATGTTCTCATTCCATGTTTTTGAAAAGGTGCAAAATGTTCTAATTCCATGTTTTCAAAAAGGTGCGGACTGTGATTGATATTTATGTATTTTTGACAAGGGCAAAATGTTTTAATTTAATTTGTTTAAAAAGTGTAAAATGGTGTATTAAAATGCTTACAAGATATATTTAAATATTTATGTAGATAGTTGCTATTGTTTTTAGCTACATATGGATATGGGTCATTTTGGCTCTTCACTGACGATATACCTAATATTATCATTATTGTGTACATAGGTGAGACCTTGAAAGATTACATAATTAAGGAATTAAAACTTACGTGATCATTAGAGAAAACAGTTTCAGTTGCTGACGAAAAATCCAAAATATTGAGACTCTGATTTTGCAAAATAAGTTCTTTTGCTGGAATTTGTCTTTTATTGATCTTGTCCACTTTGAATTTTAAACTTCCTTCTGTTTTGATGCTGGCAAGGTTATCATCGCGCTCGGGAGAAGCTTTCCATCTCTTAGTAGCTGAAGAAAAGGAAGAAGTCGAATTTGAAGTCGTAGAAGATGAAGAAGAAGAAACTTGAACTGAAAATAGCTTCTTATCCTCATTTAAAAGACCAGGTTTTATAATCTCGCTACTATTCGGAGAAGACATTGCTGGCTGATAATGATGTAAAAGAACTCGCCGTGTGCCACCCACTAGAAATTTAAAATTTAAAAATATTGCAATACCTTTTACGCTGTTGTTGATTGTTCAAATTCAGGCAATAAATGCCGTAAAACTCAATTAAATATTTAAATATTTTGCACGTACAAGGCCTAACTATTTAATGATCTACAGAAGAAAATGCACAGTCACATACCACAGAGTTAAAATTGAAATAAGTTCTGGTAGCGATTTAATATTGATTAAAATCTAAGTCTAAATCAAGAAAAATCCCTGTCTTCTGCAGCACTAAGATCTGTACTACCTACTTCCATGCGCTTGCTCTGTCAGCGGACGAATGTTGGAATTTGAATTTTGTATTTTAGCCGCAGCAGTCTACAGAAAATATTTGTGTACCTGCATAGTATGTATTACATAGTATTCATATGAAACCAAAGCCCAAAGGCCCAAAAAAGGCCACATTTTTGCCTTTTTTTTACGAGCGTAAAAATAGACACGTAGGGTACTTTAAAAGGCAACAAGTATAAATACATAACCTTCATAAAGTATCAATGATATAGAATGCAAGGGTAGGGAGCGTGGTATTTGGAATGTAGTGGAATATGCAAATCACTTTTAATTATCCAATATTGGGTCATGCAATCACTGCGTCGTACAATTAAAGGGGGGGGGGGGCAGGAGTTTAAGAACATTGTTAAACACAGACACGAACAGGGGGGAGGGGGAGGAGCGTAGAGTCCTAGGGTATTTTTAGGATATGTACATTTGAAACCCAAGGATTTAAAAATTTTTTTGCATTTTATTATTTTTGAAACGCTGTCAAAAATTTGTAGAAACTACTGCGCTCAAGAATAAAAATATATTGGTAATAATATTTTTTAAATATCAATAAACATGAACGATAAAAATTATTGCTAAATAATGACACGAAATAATAAAATTTTTAATTCACAAAAATGTGTTGTTTTTTTATTGTTTTGTTTTTAACTTTTTCTAAATTAGTAATTCAGAGTAAACTTTGATGTGCATTTCGTCACTAATAATCCTGTAGCTTGTTTTCTTCAATTGCAACAACGGTAGATCCACTGGGCGTTACTGTAATTATCTGAGATCTAAACTTATCTTCCAAGACGAATGAAAACGTTTCCAAAAATGACGCACCAGGCACTGTCACGCTGCACAAGAAAACCCAACCCTTGGCTCTCTGCGTGAACCAAAAATCAGTGAATAGTATTGAATCATCTAATAAATTTTGACAGTCATTGAAAAATCCAATTGAAGAAATTATTATTTAATTATTTTTAACTGGTATCGAAACGCAGTATTTACAAAAAGAATTAAATACAACATTCATAAAAAATCATGTAGAACAATATTGCATTTTGCAATTTTAAAAATCATGTGATTGGAACGTTTAGCCCATTTTTAAACAAAATGTAACATTCTACACTTTTCAAAAAATGTGGGATTGACATATTTTGAATTTTTAAAGACATTAAAAAATAAAACATTCTGCACTTAAAAAAAAAACAAATAATTAGAACGTTTTTGACTGTTTAAAAATATGTAACTTTGAAAATTTTGAAGTGTTAAAACATGCAATTTGAATATTTTAAATTGCACAAGTGGAACATTTTAAACTTTTTAACAATATCTAATTAAATTAATTTGGACTCTTGATTTTAGAAAAGTATACACAGAAAGTATTTTGCACTTTTTAAAACATCTTTTGTATCATTCTAGATTTTTAGAAAACAAACTTAAAAACACTTTTTTTGAATTTTCGAAAACGAAATATTTTGTTTAGCTCTTTTGGTTAAAAGGGCTTGAAATTTGACTCGTTTAGTGTTGTTTCTTTTTGGCAAACTACGTTTTAATTCTGGTTTATAAATTAGGTACATAGGCGATTTTAATTCTTTAACAGTAGTAATTAGGCAAGCACAATCTATTATATTATCGTATACTTTTGCAAAATCAACAGAACACAACACCGCGCGATTAAGCACAAGCATTGAACTATTCCTCCAGCATTTAGCACACACTAACCTTAAACGAGTAAATATAAATATTCTTCACGGCATCTTTAGACAGTGCAATCAGCAGCACTTCCTTCGTTTCCAGTACCAAAAGAAAGCGCAATTGAACCAAGTTACTCACGTGTAAACTATGGCTGAGCTTAAATTTGTAAGCTTCTTTGTCATACCTGTATTTTTGAATAAACAAAATAAACAATTATTTAAAAGCATTGCACTAAAAAACCAACTAAATTAGCATAGAAATATGAAGTAAGCTTTAATCCAGAGAGATCTTACAAGTAGATTGACACGAGTCCAGTGCAAGTTTGACCATCATCCGAATCCGCAAGGTCAGGTCGTGACCCTAGAGCAAGAAATTGAAGGTCGTCTGCCGTTAGTAAAGAATCCACAGTGATAATGTGCGGAATTTTAATCTGCTGGCTCCTAACGAAAGCACTATCTGTTTGGCCGTGTGTCCAAACGCTTGCAACATTTCTATTAACTTCATTTGGCTTCTCTGGGGTTTCGACACGCTTGTCTGAAGCAACCATTACGACAAAGGTAGTGTTCTCTACGAACATAGTTGATAGCTACAAAATCAAAAGTAAAATTACCTTGTCGAAACATCTTTATACAACGAGGGGGTCGTCCATAAATGACGTCATCTAAAATCTCCAATTAAAGACCATATGTTATGACTTTCTTAATGTCAGCCTGACCATTTCGTAGATAGCTATATCTTTACAAGGGCTGTCCTAGAAGTCAAAATAGGCTTCTTGACTCTTCATGGGACGTTATTTATGGACGATCCAATAGCTATTTTTTTTTACATAATTTTAATTTGTTCAAAAAAATTACCAAAGGAAATCCATTGACTGGAATAAACTGGTATTTATGCACAGCTTCATCATCTGGTTTCACGTCCAATGAAGGAAAACAGTAAATTCTTGCTTCAAAATTAGTATGCTTATTCCAAACAGGAAATAATGCGCAGTCTTGGACTGAGTTTGTGTCGGTTGCAAGTTTGAACACAGTCACATTTCCCACGTCTTGGGCCGGTAACACCTGATATATGGTGAATGATGACAATGCCGAATCTTTTGTCGTAAGGGTAAGTATCAAGCATTTGCTCAGCTTATCTGTTAAGAAATACAATTTTGAATACAACTATTGCCCCATCCATGTTTGTAAAACTACTCATTTACATTGCTTAAAAATTTTTTGAATGCACTTTGAAATAAATTTATAAATAAGTAATCGTCCATAAATGATGTAAAGGTTGTATAGGGGCAAAAACTGGTAATTAAATTTCGATGACATCATTTATCGACAAAACACATTAAGTCTTATTTAAACCTTGTGCTGGACTGTCTAAAAAGAGTAATTCTGCATTGGGTGGAGGTGTAATTGTAATATTGGTTTCAATTAGTAGATTATTTAAATTTCCAACACTTGCCGCGGCAAAATATTTTCCTTTTCTTTCAATATCGTCAAACCCACGAACTTCTCCATTTTTCAGAGTGCAATTTCCTTTACAAATAAAATTTTCAAAACAAATAAAAGAAAGTTTAAAAAAATTAGCCAAAAATTCACAAAATTGTTTGTAGTTATGTTCACTCTTTTTCGTAACTTCTTACCAATAGTGTTCAGTTCATAGGACTCTGTTTCTAGATCATATGTGTACCAGACTGCAACGGCCACACCCTCGTTGTCTATCCCATAACCAGCTATCATAGGTTCGTCTAGAAAATTTACTACATTGACAGTTGTCAGTCCAGGCTGGACAAATGAGCTGATTTCATGGAAACGGGAGCAGCTCGATCTCATGTTTTTGTCAGGTTTTTTGTAGCTACCAGAATATTTCTCTAGGTAAGTTTCGTGCTGGCTGTGGCTATAACTGTTATCTGTTTCCTTTGCACAGACAGACCAAGAACAAAGTAATGCATTAAGGATGCAAAATTTTAAAATACAGCTAAAATCTTGACAATTTTTGAAATTCATATTTAAAACAATTGCAAAATTATTTTGAAACCAATTTTAATTAATTACTGAAAAATAATTTTTGTAGGAGACACCAGTATAGTGGTAGAACAGAGCAAGATAAACTTTCACTATACCATACAACGTAAGTCTATCTTGTTTGAGAATTTGTTTACGTATTTTAATATAGAATTCCGAATGCTATTTCTGTAGTTTTCATATAATAAACATTTAATTATCAAACATCCGCTGCAAAAATAAGTAATGTTGCATATTTAAACGATAAAATAAAATATGCTACATCTTATTTTTTGTTCTTTTTTATTACTGTGTTTTACTAAATTGCACAATTTTGAGATTTTTGTCACTATTGCAATTTACGACCCGTATCCTGTAATTATACTCTAACTATAGAATCAAAATGGACTATCTACAAGAACATTTAAATACATCATAATCATTAAATTAGTAAAGACAAAAATACATAATGTGTTTTTTTTTAATACGAAAATAAAACATTTTGCAAACTTTACAAACATTGAAATTTATATTTTAAGCATCTTTCAAATTCTGTTTTTTGACACAGTTTTTTATGTTGATGATCTGTAGATACTATTTAGGCATTTGTAACGTAATCTGTTTTAATTAATTCATTCCCTACACACTTATTTCGAAATATGACTTGTAGCACAGAATTCGTTATATGTAACTAAAAATATTCAAGTAAAATACAAGCAATAATAACTTAAATAGGTCGAAAACCATTATTCTATGGAGCACAAACATAGTATCTAATATTTTTAATTATTTCTAGTGTCAGAATAGTAAACATAGGCTCGCACATTGAGCAAATAATTCCATAATTACTTTTGTGTGCTTTTTGTTTACTGTCTAAATAAAAGGCAAATATATCTTAAAGTATTTATTTACATACAGCACACATGATGCTATAAGCACTCAGCTTCTGTTATTTACCAACTCGCTAAGCTAAGTCAAACTTTTGTGTAGACACACGAATACTAGCGATGCCCTGTAATGTTTTTACATTAAATAGTTTCAGCTACAACCAGTCTCACAACTAAGTTAAAATGGCTACAATCATTGACATCTCTGCGTTATTAGTTTTTTTACTGTTTTGCTTGTGCGATGGGTTAGCCCTTAATACAAATAAGAAAGAAAACCTTGACAGTATACTATATCCCCTTAAACCCTGCCAATTTATTATCATAACACAGAAACTCAAGTCCCATACCACTTTTGTTTCAGAAATCACAAACGTTGTTGTCCGTACTCTTAATAGATTTCAATCCAGCACTCAGATTTATAGTAGCGTTATCCGACTCAACAGATCATCACAGTATCTTCACCTACAAGAGATATGCTACGTATACATCACAATTCCATATCTGTTAGAAAATTCTAAAGCTCGACTATACCTACCAAGTATCAGTAATGCTGCCAACTCTTTTCTTCTTGATAATATAAGACATCAGAGTGACATTTACTTACTTTTAACAAAATTTCAACACATGAACTCACATCAAGATAACTATTGGTACTACAATCGTGCCACACTCTGTATTCTTCCTTTAAATTATTTTTGGATACGTTTAAGTTTTAATTTTAAATCAGATGCTGCAAACTTGGTACAATTTAGTGTTGTTAAGTTAAAATGCAAAAATGAACAACGCATCTGTGTGCTTGATTACTCTGGACCTCATGAGTTTAGTTGGACATCCTACCGAGCTATTCTTAGAAAGTCTCAAGAATCCAGGTGGAACTTGTGGGGGTCCCAAATTTTACTTTATGGTTTTCCATCTGTATTATTAGTGGAGGGCTACTAAATTAATTAAAAGATTACAAAATTTTAGAATTACGCGCTCTGCTATGTTCCTTCTTCCATTAGCTAAATTAATTTATGTTCATGCAGATCGACTAAATTATACGATAATGGATCATAAATATGCACAACTAAAAATTACAGAGGACTTGAAATGTGAATTAGGACGGATAAATGGTTTTCAACTAGTAGACCAACAATACTCATTTGAGTTTCACTACGAAAAAATCGTTTTCTTGGCTCAATTTTTTGAAAGAGTTATATACAGTGTCAAATATAAGGAACTGGTACGAGGTAGCTTATATTTCTTTGTTCTTCCTTTCCACTGGTCAGTTTGGTTTATTCTTGGAATAACCATTGTTACTTTAATACCTATTCAAAAATCATTGTGGGAAAGTAAAAGCATTAAATTAGCATTTGAACTCACGTTTCTCCCGCTTCTTAATCAAATTGTACATGATGCACAAAACAAGGGTAAAATGTGGCCACATATCATATGGGTCCTTATAGCACTTCACATTAACATAATATTTACGTCACACTGGCAAAGCTATAGATTAGTGCCACTGCCTATTGAAGAGACAACGTCTTTAAAATCTCTAATTAAAACTGGATACAAAATTATTGCAAGTATTGACAAATTATCCGTGATCAAGTATAATTTAATGCATAATTACCAACTTTACAAGAGCGTTGATGTGATTCAAGCTCAGTTAGTTTTGAACAATTCTATAGCGTTGGACTCTTATAAAAATTTAAGCGAGTATTTGAAAACACTTAATAATGACAAATATTGTCACTTTGTTGAACACGGTGAAATTCAATTCCTCACATATATAAACTACAACTATTTTGAGCGCCGGACATTTGCAACAACAGACATTTTGTTTTCAAACCCCCGAGTTTGGAGTTTTCGGATGTCGAACGTGGATACAGCTGTACAAGTATTTGAATGGATGCTGAGCTCTGGAATTTATGCATATTGGATGGATATGTATACGAAATTGAGCACTGAGCGACTAATTATGCTCGGAATAAACGACGGCACTGTCACAAATAATAAAATACCATCCTTTGGTTTAAAAAAAGAGGATGTCCCCACAGCAATCCCATTGAACGACTCATTGATTGAATCAGTATATTACTGTTTTTTTATTGGTAATTGTTTTGCATTTGGAGCTTTTGTGTGTGACGTCATGCGAAAAAAGTACATGCAGCGACAAATTAAATTTTGGTTTTTACCGTGAATCATTTAGTAGTGCACGAAATTAACCCAGAGCAGAAATTAGAAATCCTAATAATATGATTATTTTTTAAGCTGTGTATATCTTTCTGCTTAGTTCCAAAAACGTATTAATTCAGCAAACATAATTTAATAATATAACTTAAATGTCAATATTAGGCTTTCATGTTTATAATTAACTAAGTGGCATGTAAACTAATATATCAAGCGTATCCCTAATTTCGTTCAGCTGACAAGCTTATTTTTAAGGTTGTGTTTAGTTCATGACTAAATATTGAGGGAATGTAACAGGTTTAGTAGTTTTTATCGCCAAACTTTTAAGATGACATTTGTGAGAGAATGTAAGTAAATAATATTTAAGAAATTTAATCGGTTTTGGCGTTGTTTAGAACCGATAAAAAAAGACAGTATGATCTAAATTTCATTTGATCATTTGCCACTGGCACTTGTCAACAAAGCAAATTTTAATATATTTATCTATGATAAATAATTATACTGTAAATTCGTGACAAACTCTCGGAAAACCCTACTACTAATATTTTTTTCAATTTTATCATAATCCAAGCTTATTTCACCTAGACAGAAGACATAGCTACCAGTGCATAATCTTGTAATGACAATGAGCATGAACAAGCTCACCCAACTTATCAACTGTTAGGCTAAATCCTTACTATCAGCATATAGTAATAATAAGTATACTTAAGCATGACGTGATCTGGTTATCGTTTAACTTCAAGCAAGCTCTAATATATTTGAAAGATAGGCTACATTTATTAAACAATTTAATGGACCAGCGCCAGCAGAAGAAGCAATAATTTTTATTAAGTATCGTGTGTATGACTAAAAGTTTAAATCAAGCTCTTGCACGTAACTTCAATATAAAATTACTAATTTCTTCTAAAATGAAAAACCACATCAGAAAAATCAGCATCTTTTCTTTTCTACCTTCAATTTTTTCATTTAACATAGCAGGTAAAGGAATTATTGCTTAACGTACCTATTTTAGTGAGAATAAAATAAAATTAGTAGACAATATCGAATTCTAAATTTAACGGAAAATTTTGGCTTACCTACTTTACAGTTGAGGCTCGACTTGAATTTAAATGGACAACTATTTGCCTTAAGACAATGGTGAGGCGAATGTGGGTGCATTAAATTGAAATCTTTTTATGAATAAAGTTTTAATATTACGTCATAATTTCTGTACGATTTTAAGGCCCTAATAATGCCGACGCAGAAATTCCAGGAGCTGAAGAAGCTCCTCCAGAACAAACAACAGAGAGTTCTTCTCAAGTTACTCCGTTAGGTAAGTAGCGACTAATTTTTAAAAAACAGCTAGAAAGACTCTGGCAAATTGTTAGAAAATTTTTAATTTTTTTTAATTTGTGGACTTGTTTCGTCCCCCCTCAAAATCTATAACTAAACAGTCTGTGAGATAAAAATTTAATCGTTTTGATTAAAACTAAACTTGTTTGAACTCTTAAACTTTTTCTTGCATTTAAAAACATATACGGACGTAAATTGTCTTCCACAAGTTACGAAATTACTTCAAAACCAAATACAACTAAAAAATGCATGTTTACGCTGGAATTTTCTTATTTTACCAAGAATTAATGAAAGGACTTTTCCCTGTATTTCTAAAAAGTCCAAAATTGCTTTAAATGAACTTTGACCCCAGTCATTTACCACAGTTACGTATATATAGTTGCATTTGTTATTTTGTTTGGACAATTATTATCCGCGGCAGTTTTAGCTACAAAAAAAATCCTGTGAAACTCACGCTTTCATCAGGTGAGTTATATTACGACCGCGACTTCGTCAAAGTGCTGGCTTTATATGTTACAGAAGGAAAAGGGACTTCAATAAAATTGACTCAACTATTGTAAGTTCTAAATAATAATTATGTCGTCCACATTATTTAACAACAAAAAACTTCAAAAACGGATATATCGTCTGTAAAGAGCCAAAGTGACCCACATCCAATTAAAGCTACATTCACAATGAGCTATGTCATACTATCAAAATTAGATACTTGCGTAAAATAATACATAACAAGTTCTTGAAAAGTGTAAAATGTTTTATTTACAAGTCTTTTGATCAAGTTTGAACATTTTTAATTCCATCTTTTTCAAAAGGTGCAAAATGTTCAAATTCCATGTTTTTTAAAAGGCGCAAAATGTTCAAATTCCATGTTTTTTCAAAAGGTGCAAAATGTTCAAATTCTATGTTTTTAAAAAATTGGGAAATGTTCAATTTCTATGCTTTTGGAAAAGTGGATAATGTTCTAATTCCATGGTTTTGAATAGTAGAAAATGTTCTAATTCAACCTTTTTAAAAAGGTACAAAATTTTCTAATTTAATGTTTTTGAAAAGGTTGCAAAATGTTTAATTATATGCTTTTAAAGAGGTGCAAAGGTTTCTAATTTCATCTTCTTCAAAATTTTCTAATTCCATGTGTTTAAAAAGAGCAAAATTGTGTAGTCATTTCTTTTTAAAAAGTGTAAATTGTTATATTTAAATGCTCTTCATACATATTTAGATATATGTGAAGGCAGTTAATAATGTTCTTACGAGCATAACCCGCCAAGCTATAAGTGAGATATTCCATGAGATATTTTTTTTCGAAAAGAGCGTCCAAAAAAACTTAGAATGGCGTAACAACATGGTGCGCGTAATGAGTTATGTCCGATAAAATATTTTTTCGAAAAGACGAAAAAGGCCTTAAAATGGTTTTTTAATCCTGTTTTTTATTTTTTAGAAGAACGCCTCAAGAAAAAAATTTGAAAATTTTGTATAAAAAACCATTTTAAAATATCCTGAATTCAAAAAAACATATTTGAAATTTTGCAATTTTAATTTTTTTTCAAAATTTTGACTAAACAAGGGCAGGTGCGGCGTGGATGCAACCTAATTATCATCACCTATTCACATTAATACCAAAACCTCACGGTTCAGGATATTAAAGCAATTTAAGTACAAAATATTTTACATACCTATTAAAAAAAGTTCAATTTGAAATTTGAAATTTTAAAAAATAGGTAAGTTGTTAACAATTTACATATTTTTTAAAATCAAGTAAATAAATCATTTTACACTTAATTCAATAAAAATATTCCACTATTAAAAGAACAAATTTATAGAACGTTACGTATTTTTTAAACAACTCTCTTCATTGACAATTTACGTATCGTTTTCATTCAGTGTTTACATGGCATAAACCATTTTGGTTCTAGCTTTTTCATATATGTTTTTTTTGTTACTTTTCTGACAAAATGAATAGGCAAATATAAGTAGGTACATATGTAAAAATTAAAAAAAATATTCGACTGACTGTTAGAAAGAAAATATTTGTCATTTTGAAGCAGCTCTCAAAATATTACAAATTTTAAATATTTAAAAATTTGTTTTTTTTTCTAAAATTAAAAGAGTATTTTTCTGTACAAAATTATTATAAAAAGTATTTATAATAACTGTCATCGTTAAATTCATACATATGCGAATGCATACGTAAATATTTATTCCTACCTATCTACATAATTTAGGGGCCGTCTATAAATGATATCATCGAAATATCGCCATTTCTTGGACCCTATGACTACCCTGTCATGAGCTTAACCATTGCGTAAATGGATATCTTTAACATGGGATGTCATCCAAATCCAAGTAGACCCATTGACCCTATCTATGATATCATTTGTGGACGACCCCTTACCGGAATTTTGAAAATTCTGCAATACTAGACCAATTTCATCGAGCCATATATCATTGGAAAGCTAATCAACAGCAGAATTCAAATTTAGGAACGGGCCTCCATTATAACAAAACGTTTTCAAAATAACGGTCTTTTAATTTTTAAATGCCGCCAAAACTGTGTTGTATGGACCGCAATCAAAAAACAAAAAAAAATTGTCCCTGCTTATTTTTAAAGAGCTTTCAAATGATATATTACTCGACAAATTCCGTTAACTTTTTTAAATTTGCAATTAGGTTTTTTTGAAACCATTTAAAAACTAATAACACTCCTGCGTACACACTAAGTTATTCAGATTTGCCTAATCGTTTCCGTTCGAATAGTGTATCAAATTTGTGTAAGTCTACTAAGTTACCGGTCGAAATCTTCATTTAACACAATATTTTTTGTTTTTGCGGGAAATTCAAAAATTGCTATATTAAATTTTTGGATGTATTGAAAATATCAAAATACCTGTGCGTGAATCGTCACAGATAACCCGTTTACGGCTTCTTTCTTTTAATTTACAACCTGTTAATTGACAACTAAAATTTGGCGGCAAATTCAAAGATTGGAATTTTGAATTTTTAGTTGTATTACTGAAATTGAATATAAATAAGATAAATAAAATAACCAAAAACACATTGTTCAGCTTAATTGCTTTCCTTAATTTAAAACATCTAAATTAAAACTAAAATTTGACGGCAAATTCAAAATGCCTAATTTCGCTGTTAAGGCTGCCATAAAACAAGGGCTTTACTTTAGCCCTTGTTTTATTTAATAACATAATATATGTGTTGTGACTTATTGTATAGGTTGAGTGGTCAGTATGATGCCGCTACGAAGTTATCAGCCGTGGCGCCTTTCATTGCCTATTTCTCTTAAAGTAGCTTTAATTCAGATTACAGAGGTTTTGCAATCTCGTGGAACGTGACTATGTGACAAGACAATGATAGCATCGGACCTAGAAGAATTGTCCAATATTTATATAATAATGTTTATATATTATGGGCATATAACTACATATACCTTACAGAATACGTGGAATAAAAGGCAATATTGTCTGTGAACAATTAAAATCATACATATTCAATATATTGCTACGGATATTTTGCACTATACTAACAACACTTTTAAAGAATCATGGTTTTAAAAGCATGCAATTAAATTAAACAGTTTAAAATTTTGTTATAAAGTTTTTAAAAACACTTTAATGGAATAATTTGCACTTTACAAAGTCACTTCAATGAATTAGTCAGCACTCTACAAAACATGTACATAATATAGAACAATTTGTATTCTTCAAAAAAATGTATGTACATTTAATTATTTGCACTTTACAAAAACATGCAAATAGAATATTTTGCAGTTTTTACAAAAGCATAAAAATACCTGGGATTTATAAAAGAATTCAAATAGAACATTTTACACTCTTTAACAGCACATATATAGTGCGTTTTGCTCTTTACAAAAACTGCCAAATGGAATATTTTGCACTTTTTAAAACCATGTAAACAGAAAACAAAAAAAAAGAAACAATCTTTAAAAGTACAAAACTAGAACATTTTGCACTTAACAAAAACAATCAAATGTTATATTTTGCGCTTTTCAAAAACGAATGGATAATTTCAAAATTTAGGGCTTTTTGAAATCGCGTAACCGTGCGAGTGCATTGTGTTTTTTTGAAAAAGGTCATTTTAAGCACCGCTCAAACTAGAAGTGGGCTATTTAGGTCTGTGTGTTGGAATGATTGCAAATTGAAGCAAAAGCAATTAGGACCTTCTCACATAGCTTTGAAACGAAACTACTTTCACTAGCATCTACGCCTACGCGTGTTTAGTCCAGAATCTATGTATATGCCAGATAATAACAGTAACTAAGGTGGAGCATATTAAAGCAATGTAAACAGTAGATGCATCCCCATAGTTAGTTAGGATTTTAGGATGCTGCTAAACCTAATTAACTCTCCTATTTTTTAATATTTTTTTAAATGCGTAATTTAAAAAAAAATAAAAATTTTTGACATTTTTTAAGGTGCAGATGCAACTTTTTGTTACAACTTACTTATGATCTTAATAAAATTAGCGAAAAATTATAAAAATATGTATCGTCAACAAAAAACTTTAGGCAGTTATAATCACTAATATTCTCAAATAAGAGTCAGATTAGGGCAACTGCGTCGTATCAGTTGCTCTTTGCATATGTAATTACATTTAGTTTATGAGATAAATTTTGCATATATTATACAACTAATCCTAAGGTTTGACACATACTTTTACTAGTGTCGCGTGCAACTGAAAATAGTCATGAGTAAAATTCTGTTCAATTAAAGGAATGCAAATCCAACGAAAAGTGTGGAAAAGCAATCACAAACTACTTGACTCTTGTGATCCGTTCTTTGCTGTCAGAAAATCGCCAACGCAGATAACGATAACAAAACAAAATTGCATGATCTCAA
This sequence comes from Dicyrtomina minuta, assembly GCA_949802685.1. Classification (NCBI taxonomy): domain Eukaryota; kingdom Metazoa; phylum Arthropoda; class Collembola; order Symphypleona; family Dicyrtomidae; genus Dicyrtomina; species Dicyrtomina minuta. The sequence goes on from OX461808.1 coordinate 166,625,293, forward strand.
TCGTCTCAAGTATAAAATTATTGATGAGATCAACAAATAACTTAGTAGGTAGGATTTTTCATTAGTATAGATTACTGTATAGATATTATGTATAGATACTAAATTACTGTTTGCGGTTCAGAATGCTTGACATTTCTAATTGAATGTTACAAATTAGGGATTTTCAAACTGTCATGAATTTAAATTCCTGTAATTTATTTAGGCATAAAGCTACTTTAAAGGGAACAATATGTTGGGAGTCGTTCACAATTAACGTTATGGAAAATATATTTGTATCTTGCTCATATAAGTAATTACAGTACAATTACAAATATCTTTAAATATTAAATTATCTTTAAATAAATTTGCAAATATTCATATCTTGCTTTTGTGATTCGTTTTTGATGTACATACAATTACACTCATATCGTCAGTGAAGAATCAAAATGACTTAAATCCTTTTTTAGCTAAAATCAATACCAACAATTTACAAAAATATTCAATTATGTATTGAGAGCATTCAGAATTTAGAAGAAATGAACATTTCCAAAATGTTTAAAAAAATACAACATTTAACACTTTTCAAAATCAAACAAACAAAACTTTTTGAACCTTTTCAAACACATGGAATAAGACATTTTTGTAAATTTTTGTTTCTTTTTTTTATAAATATTTTTGCAACTTTTCAAAAACATGGAATTAGATCATTTTGCAAATTTTCAAAAAATGGAATTAGATCATTTTGCAAATTTTCAAAAACATGTAAATAGGACATTTTACGTTTTTCTGCTAGTTAACATTTTAAACATGCTTCTCATTTCGTTTTCATGATATAACTCACTCAGTTTAATTGAAGCTTAAATTGGATATGGGTCATTTTAGTTCTTCACAGACGATATGGTGCAAACAATTAATTTCAGACATGGTCCCACGAATGTGTCCGATAAAAATAATCTAGAAATTACAGATATGAATTTTAGATATGAATGCTGATGTGCGTTCTATTTTTCATTCAGTTCACCATAGAAGAGTATAGTCCTATTGATTATTTATTATTTAAATTTTTCTTATATCAAGCAATTGCACATATCAATGCCTACTCAATGATATTATATTTGTACCCCTACTTTTGTAATTTGCACCTGATAAAATACCCACCATTAGAGACAAAACTACTAACAACTAAAATTACAGCAGCATAATTTTTTGCTCTACCTCGTATGAAATTTATTCTTAATTTACCGACAATGCTAACTTCATATTTGTGTTTCACAAGTCTTGAGTAAAGGAATGGCGGGCATTTAATCAAAACAACTCCAATTCAATGAAACTGGCTTAACGTTTAGATCAATACTTGTTACAATAATAAAGTTACCATCCGTTGTCCGTTGATGTTGCTGGGCTATTAATCAAATAGCAAAATTGTCGAATATTCCATTTGTTATAATGAATTCGTTATCATTCCCTATCATTCAGAATCACCAAATTTACAATTACATGTTATTTTTATCGTTATCGTAAGCCAGGCTTATTTCTGTTAAAACAACTAGTGTGCATAATCTGACAATGCCAATAGGCATAGGATCGTCCATAAATACTGTCACGTGTAGGGTTATGGGGTCTCATGGGATATTGACGACATTCCGTGTTAATGATCAAACTATTTAATGTTAAATTGCCGATATTTCGATAAAACTGTTTTTGAACTACCCCCTGAAGAGTGTATGCTAATAAGCTGTTGGACTAATATTTACTATTAAAATAGTGATAATGACGATGCGTTACATACATGAACTAGATTGAGTCCAATTTCGGGCAAGCTGCAAATGTATAAAAGATGAGCTACACACTCTTTAAACAATGGAGTAGGTCTATAGAATAATTTAGGTAATTTTGTATTGACACCTGATCCAGTTTAAATTCAATTCTTTTCGTTAACTTTACAAATATTATATATTTTTTCTAAAATGAAGAACTATATAGGCAAGAGTATTACCTTGGCTTTTCTACTACTTGCAATTTGTGTATGCAGTATAGCTGGTAAACAATAATTATATACGTACCTACCTAATTTAGGGAAATTCTCAAAATAATAGAAACTATCAAATTTTCGATTTGGTAGAAAATTTGAACTGGGCCCTATTTTACAGTAGTTACTGTCATTAAAATTAAATGTGTAACTTATTGGCTTTTAATCAGTAGCAAGGAAGGTTGAGTACACTGGAATCGGACAAGATTTTCAGTATACTGTGAAATAATTTATTAATTATTTATTACAATTTTGGTGCGGGATTTTAGGTAAATCTTGGCTTTCAGACAGTGCTGAATTTGACGACGCAATAATAGCAAGAACAACAACAGAAGAACCTCCAGAACAAACAACAGAGAGATTTTCTCAAGTTACTCCGTTAGGTAATTTAAAAAACAATTTAACAATTTTTAACTAATCTCAATATTTTCTTTTTAAATAATTACTTATCTAGGTTTTCCTTACAACTTATCATGTATGCTTTTGGTTGCCAATTTACATTTGATCCTTTGTAGCCGTAGATGTAATGAGTTACTATGTTATAATGCAAAAGGGGCTTATATGTTATTACTATTGTAATAAAAATATACGTTCTCCCAGATTGCGGCGGGATTATAAGCCTTCCTCGCGGTAAAGAAACTCTGGTTGGCTACAAATATAACGAGTTTTACTCCAATGATGAAAAATGTCTCTGGACAATAACCACCGGCAGTAGTTACAATTATGAAAAAATGCTCGTGGAACTCACTCTTGTATCCGACGAGTTAAGGTACGATTTCGACTTTGTTCATGTGCTGGCTTTAGATGTGACACACAGGGATGGGACTACAATAAAAGCGACGCAACTGTTGTAAGTTTTTGTTGAATCATTTTTGTACTCCCAAAAATTCAAAATCAACTACGAAAGAAACTATACAAAATCTAACTAAAAAAAGATAATACAAGCTACAATTTTGCAATTTTGTGTACCGATTCCTTTATAGAGGAGAAGAAGCAATTAACATTTCCTCGGAAAGTGTTTTTTTGAGTTTCACAAGCGGGTCAAGTGGGGCAGGGACGAAAAGAGGGTTTGTTGTGAAATTAAAGTTAGTAGACTACGAAGGAAGTAGTGTTAGACGAACAGTACTGTCGTATTCCAGTTTAGACGGACAAGTATACTATGGGAATCCATATGGAAATTTTGATCGTGTCTCCATTGTCGTCAACCCACCAATGAATTTGGACGATACAATTTATTTTAATGTGGACTGGACTGATATTCAGATTGGTGGTCCAAAATGTGCATATGATCGCTTGGATATTTACAAAATTGTCCACGCAGATCACCCCATGCACTTGGAAATGTAAGTATTGTGGATACTAGTTGGTTGATAATACTATTAAATTGTCTGCAAAGATGCAGAATAACTCATATATTTTTTCGCTAAAATCAAAATCCATTATCTATAAAAATATTTAATTTGTATACCAAAAAATCCAATTTTTATACAAAAAGATGTACATAATACGTTTACTTTAAGCATGATGTTTGCGCAGGCATTTAATTATATGCTGTAACATTTATTGCATAATTAGGTTCTGTGGTCGGTATGATGTTGCTACGAAGTTATCAGCAAGGGTTCCTTTCATTGCTTTCTTCTCTTCAAGTAGCTTTGATTCGGATTACAGAGGATTTTCAATCTCGTGGAATGTAACAAGCCAATGACGTTTCACCTAGAGGGATGTCTAATACAATTAGCTTAACGTTTAATGATAAACAAGGTAAACGAATTCTTTCAATGACCTTTCGAATTGACGCTCGCAGCATAAACATAGTCTATGAGGAGAGCGTTATAAATGTCATCTTTAAAGTTAAAAGCAAAATTCGTGCACTACGTCATATAAATTATTAAAATCAATTTGCCTGTCGAATCCTTTCCTAACTATGATTTAACAACCAATCTTTTATACCAATGCAAGATAAAATTAAAACCAAACAATACTATCAACTGTTTGCTAATGAATATTATTCAAAACATTTTATTAAATAATTATTTAAATGGAATATTTGACAATTTTTATAAACACGTAAACAAAACATTTTACATTCTTCAAATGCATTTAACTAGAACATTTGGCACTTAACAAAAACAACCATGTATAAACTAGTTACACAGCATAAAATAGTAAACTTATAGTACATCAAGACATACTACGTAAATCATTGATATATGTCATAGGTAATATTGATGCTGAAACCAGATTGTATGCTAATACATGGTAAGTACAAAAACCAGATATTATATAACAAAATTACATACACTTTTTTAGATTTCAGTTGGCAAGAAGTGCACAAGTCGGGAATGTAATGCCCTGTGCAATTAATTACTCGCGTTACTCATGCAAATACCATTATATTGCTTTTTATTGGTTTTTATTGAAGCCATATAATCATACAGTCAACAGTGCAGTTGAGGGCAGTCAATAAATTGTTGACCAGGTCCCACAAATATGTCTGATAAAAATAATCTGGTGACTACAGATATTGAGTTCAAAACTGTTTATACATAATATGAGGTACAAAAAAATACCAATCTAAATTGCACTTACTTATACTGGCAAAGTCTTCTTTTTGCAATCCAATTGTAGAACGCTTATTATTATAATTTGGAGACTCAATCATTATAAAACTGCATAGGACACATTGGAAGTAAATGACCGTCAAATTCCTCTTGACTTTGAATTTCCACTTAAACTTTTACCAGCGTGATGCAACGTAAAATAAAAATTTGAATAATACGAGTGGCGTATTAGGTTTTTTGCGTCAAAAACTAAATCATCAACATCAATTTGAAGTCACGCTTGAAATAAAATAAAAAATTACGATTAATTTTTAAGCCAAGCCGATGCCATATGTTAAGACACGTACATATCATGCACGATTTAAAATGTTTATACGTAATTATAGGTCATTTTGTCAAATGTAAAACTGCTATATAACACTATTTTTTCCATATGTATGTGGTTGAATAAAAAACAAATCTATTGGTTTATAATTATACAAAAAGTAATCGTATCACAATATAATTGAGGCATTTAATAAAGCTTAAAATAAACTCTGCTTTATATGCCTAATAATCGTATTTTGTGAAACATGACACTGATAAGATTATCAATAATGTTTCAAATGCGAAATTCAAAAAATGAATAATACAGTGATTAATTTATTTCGGTATAAAGCTACTTCAAGGGTAACAATATGTTAGGAGTCGTTCACAATTAACGTTATTGAGAATATATTTGTCTCTTACTCATATAATTAGGTAATTATTGTACAATTACAAAGATCTTTAAATGTCACTATCATTATATAAATTTGCAAATACTTATATCTTGCTTTTGAGTTAGGGGCGGACTGGCCATAAGCAATTTCGGGAAATTCCCGATGGGCCCCCAATTCCTTATACATTACGTAAACGGGAGCCTTGGGCCCCTTGGCTTAGTGTGGGCTCCCTGATCGCCAAACCTCGTCATTAAAAATTCCTGGCCCTAAAAGTAACCAGTCTGCCCCTGTTTTGAGTCGTTTTTGATGTATATAGAATTACACTTATGTATATTATCGTCTGTGAAGAACCAAAATGACTTAAATCCAGTTTTAGCTTAAACCAATACCAACTATCTACCAATATATTTTATTAGGTCTTGAGAGCATCTGAATAATACATTTCCGAAATGTTTAAATACAACAATTTACATTTTTCAAAATCAAACACATGGAATTAAAACTTTTCGAACCTTATTTTCAAACACATGGAATGAGACATTTTTGAGCATTTTCATAAACATGGAATTAGATCATTTTGCAAATTTTCAAAAACATATGTAAATAAGACATTTTACGTTTTTCAAAAACTCCTAGTTAACATTTTATAACCATGTTTCTTATTTCGTTTTTATGACATAACTCATTTTTATTGTATCTTGAATTAAATATGGGTCATTTTAGTTCTTCAAAGACGATTTTGTGCAAACAATCAATTTCAGACCTGGTCCCACGAATGTGTCCGATAAAAATAATCTAGAAATTACAGATATGAATTTTAGATGTGAATGCTGATGCGCATACTATTTTTCATTCAGTTCACCATATAGAAGAGTATAGTCCTATTAATTATTTATTATTTAAACATTTTTTTGATCAATCAATTACACGAATCAGTGCCTGGTCAATAATATTATATTTGTACCTCTACTATTGTAATTTGGTTCTGATAAAATACTCACCATTTGGGACAAAACTACTAAAAACTAAAATTAAAGCATCATAATTTTTTGCTCTACCTTGTATGAAATTTAATCCTAAATTACCGAAAATCCTAACTTCATATTTGTGTTTCACGAGTCTTGAGTTTAGGAATGGCGGGCATTCCAAAGAATACAAGAATACACGTGAAGGGAAATTTATCTGCACGTGACATACGTGTTCAATTAGTGCCTCGGGTGAGCAAGGCTATTGATAGCTTACATATCAAACGTAGTTTTAAATTTTATGGAAATATTATAAAAACTGTACAGGTAATACAGCGTGTTAAAAATACATACATTAACGATTTTTGAAATCCCGCGCGAAGTAATAACTAAACAGTTCTATTTATACCAATGTGTTTATGCGCGACTTACCTTTACGATAATTAGTAATTAGTATACATTTCTCATACATTTTTTGTCATCAACGCATTGCTACCTTAATGATGAAAACTGTCCATGGACAATTATTATCCGCGGCAGTTTTAGCTACAAGAAAATTCCTGTGGAACTCACGCTGTTAACAGGCGAGTTATATTACGACCGCAACTTCGTCAAAGTGCTGGCTTTAGATGTTACAGACGGAAAAAGGACTTAAATAAAATCTACTCAACTATTGTAAGTTTTAAATAATATGTCGTCCACATCATTCAACAAAAAAAAGTTCAAAAACGGATATATCGTTTGTAAAGAACCAATGTGAGCTTCATCCAATTTAAGCTACATTCAAAATGAGCTATGTCATAATATCAAAATTAGATACATGCGTAAAATAATACATAACAAGTTCTTGAAAAGTGTAAAATGTTTTATTTACAAGTCTTTTATTAAGGTTTAAACATTTTTAATTCCATTTTTTTCAAAAGATGCAAAATGTTCGAATTCCATGTTTTTAAGAAGTTGGGAAATGTTCAATTTCTTTGTTTTGGGAAAAGTTGATACTGTTCTAATTCCATGTTTTGAATAGTAGGAAATATTCTAATTAGTTCTCCTAAAAAAGTTGCAAAATGTTCTAATTCAATGTTTTTCAAAAGGTGCAAAATGTTCGAATTCCATGTTTTTAAGAAGTTGGGAAATGTTCAATTTCTTTCTTTTTGAAAAAGTTGATACTGTTCTAATTCCATGCTTTTGAATAGTAGGAAATATTCTAATTAGTTCTTTTAAAAAAGTTGCAAAATGTTCTAATTCAATGTTTTTCAAAAGGTGCAAAATGTACTAGTTCTATGTTGCAAAAGAGGTGCAAAGGTTTCTAATTTCAACTTCCTCAAAATGTTTTAATTCCATGTGTTTAAAAAATGCAAAATTGTGTAGTTACTTATTTTTGAAAAGTGCAAACTGTTATATTTAAATGCTCTCTATACATATTTGGATATAATTATGTGTGGGCAGTTAATTATGTTCTTAGCAAAAGATGGACATAGGTCATTTTGGTTCTTTACAGACGATATATATCTGTAATCTAAGCCATTTTAAAGGTTTGTCTACTGCTTCCGTATACAGGAGAACAAACAGTTGGCATAACTTCGCATAGTGTTTTCTTGAGCTTCGAAAGCGGACCGAGTGGGGCAGGGAACAGAAGGGGGTTTGTTATTAAAATCAAATTATTAGACTACCAGGAAAGTAGCATTTACCGCACTGCCGAGTCGTATTCCAATTTAGATGGACAAGTCACCTATGGGAATCCATACAGAAATTTTGATCGTGTCTCAATTTTTGTCAACCCACCAATAACTTCAGGCGAAACAACTAAATTTTATGTGGACTGGACTGATATTCAGATTGGTGGTCCGGATTGTGCATACGATCGCTTGGATATTTACATAGGCAATCACGTAGGAAGGAGCCCCTCCACTATTAAAAAGGTGAGTGTTGTGGATGCAACCTTATTATTATCACCTATTCACAATAATACTTAAACCTCACGGTTCACGATATTAAAACCATTTAAGCACAAAGTATTTTACATTTCTATTAAAAAAAGTTCAATTTGAAATTTTAAATTTAAAAAAAATAGGTAAATTGTGAAAATTCTACATATTTTTTTAACACCAAGTAAATAAATCATTTTGCACTTAATTTAATAAAAATTATTCCACTATGTATGAAAAGAACACATAAATGGAACGTTATTCATTTTACAAACAACTCTCGTCATTAACAATTTAACTATCTATCTTTTACATTTAACGTTTACATATGACATAAATCATTTTGATTCCAGCCTAAATTTGATATAGGCTTCTTTTGTGTCCTTACTGACGATTAGAATATTTAATTTTAATTATGTATAAATTTTAAAAACATTTGACTGACTTTAACATAGGAAATAATTATGTATCATTTTTTATGCAGTTCTTAAAATCTTAAAAATTTATAAATATTTAAAAGTTAGTTTTTTTTTCTAAAAATAAAAGAGTACTTAGTTGTACCAAATTATTATAAAAAAATATTTATAACTATCCTGTCATCGTTAGCTTTATATGCATAATTACTTGACATAAAAAATTCCTCAAATTGTTCCCTGTTAGGTTGGTGACGAATCATACATTGTCACGTATTACAATATAGAAATTATATTAGAATAGCTTGTAATAAATATTCTAAAAAACTATTTTCTTTCATATTATATTGTTAGATTATAGGGATGGCCAATTCAAAATTCCCTTGGTTTCATTCCCTCCCAATTCAAAGTTCCCCAGGGAAGGGAATTTTGGCAAAATTCCCTTCAAAATTCCCAAGTTTTAAAATTCCCTTAAATTCCCAAAATTCCCTAGGGAATTTTGGGAATTTTGGGAATTTTGGGAACGTGCTTGTAGTTCACACAAAACAGGTGCTGACATTAAATGTATAGATAAATTTAGAATTGACCCAGATAACTCTTTTCTTGAAGGTAGCACGAACGATCATCCTATTTGATCGAAAAACTGTTGCAAATCATGATTCTCAACCTAGCTAAATGGAATATTTCCGCTAAGAATAGATTTTCGGAACTGTATTTTGAACTTTTTTGTTTTATTTTTTGTAAACTTCCTAACGTGGTCTTCGATTTTCAAACTACTCTCTGCTTTGCGTTTTGCAGTTCCTGTTGTGAATGTAGATGATGAGGCTGTTGCAGAAATTGTTCCTTTATTCCAGGAACCTGCTGCATCCCTCAGAGTGGCATGTGCAGAAGAATGTGAAGAGCTTGAGTCAGACATACTTCCGCAATCATAAACTGTGTCAACACTATCTGAGTCATGTATAGAAGATTCTGAATCTTCTGAATTATGAAAAGGGTTGAGTTTAGAATTTCCAGGTGTTTTAAAACTTTGTTTGACTTCTGATGGTGCACGAAAGCAAGAGAAAATGTGCTTTTTACATTTAAAAACATTTTTAGGTTGAACATTGCTACAAAAGTTGCACTTCAGTTTTCCGCTGCCACTCTCAACCCAGTATAGCCAAATTTTATCAAAGGTTCTAACCATTTTAGAAATTATTGAACTTAAATTTTTCTCTACTGCTAAGCTGATGGCAACTGAAATCAAATGAAATGAAATTCTATTCTAAATTGTAAACACTAACACTACTCAGATGAAATTTGAAAATAGCGGGCATTTCCATGCCACATTTGTGAAAAAGAGCGAGAAGATGTCGTGGCGATATAAACTGTACTTAGTACATCTCTCAAAACTCCCCAAATTCCTAAAATTCCCAATTTCAAAATTCCCGGAATATTGGGAATTCCCTGCAGGGAATTTAATGGGAATTCCCTCAAAATTCCCTCTTACCAAAATTCCCAAAATTCCCAAAGTTTCCTCCCTCCCAAAGTTCCCAAATTCCCAGGGAATTTTGAACGGGCCTACCCTAGTTAGATATAACTATATATACAAATTGTTGAAAGATACAATATAAAAAGTGAAAGAAAGAAAATTGCTTCTTATGTTCTTCAAATAATTTATTTCAAAGTTAATTAAGGTAAAAGTTAATTAAAAGTTAATTGTTTTAGGTTTAAATTTAATAAATCTTGCAGAAACAAAGAATAATACTGACAAAACTTCTCCAAATACAATGGTGGAGTTTGACAAAGCAAAACACAAATTTAACTTAAAACGTTGTGAGTTAATTTCTTTTGCTACTTTGAATGCAATTAAATACAACTCAGCTTGAAATGTTTATGATTATAGAGCATAGCCGCAGGAAGAGTTGAAAAAAATGTGCACATAGGTGTAAATGTCGGCGTCACTTTTAGAGCAGTTAGACTGTTATAGCGAAATAAGGATGAGTCAGGTACAGCATGATTCAAACTTTAATGTGTTATAAAGGGATTGACGCGACATGCAACACCCAGATTTCACAGTGAACTATTTCAAACAAAAGGCTACTTTTGAATAGCACAGATCTAAAGTAACTCGAATGCATTTGGCGTTGTTTGGTCCCAATGCCCGCCAAAGTCTAAAAAATTCAAATTTTAAAATTTTGCCTCCCTATAACTTCTACAGTTCTTGTCTGATTTCGATAAAATTTGACTTTTTGTAATCCTCAGTTTGAATTCCATGATGAAATCTAAAGATTCTGAAAAATTCGAAAAATTCAATAGCCTGAACATTATGGGTTATTTAACCGCGATTCAATTTTGGAAATAATGATTTTTTTATTTGATGAACAAAATTAAAATAAATGTGTACATTCTATAAACTTATTAAAAATTTAAAATCTAAGTTGGATTCTGTTTATTCAAATAAATTTTAAATGCGAGCAGAAAATATTCATTTCGAATTTGAAGTTGTTTTCTTATCTTACCACCTTACAACATTTTATTATATTTTTTTTTAATCTCAAAAATAAATTTGTGAATGGTTTGCGTATGTTAAGAGGACTCAATCAACATATGTCTTTATAAAAAGACATGTGCCTTACACAGCTAGACAGATACCCTTTACGCTACTAGCACTAAAAAAATAATATGCAAACTGGAAAACTGTCAGTAACATAACAATAGTAAAACCACTTAAAATTGAAATAAATTTAAAACACGAATACGTTTACACTCAAGATTCAAAATGCGACGTGGAATAATAATGAAATAAAGGTAAAGGGGATAGTAGGTACATACAACTAAAGAACTCATCTAGAAAGTAAATCAAAATTGTAAACAGAGGCTCAGTATTATTTGTAAAACTGAGACGGGGCAATTGCCAGCTTCTGGGTTTGCCCATTTATTCCAAAGAGCCAATATTTTTCTTCAGATGTTGCACATAGGCGACCATATATGTATATACACCTTCATACAAGGAGACTACGCCTGCGCAGTGTTCTTTTCCAGAACTGTCAAAATGCTGCACTTCATAACAGTTGCTGCAGTTACCTTAGCGATACTTTTTTGTAAAACAAACACATCTTTCCGCCTCGAAGATCCTCAAATATTTCTGGAAGTCAAATCTATCGTTGAGAGTGATTACATAAAAAGCTGTTACATTCAGTACGTTGTATTTGGTCACATTGTTAATTACAGAGAACAAACATATCCAAGTGCTATACATGCCTACATTGAAAACCATAACGCGAGCAACTTAGGAAACTACCAGGAAAAACCATTTGCCACACATGTAAGAAAACAACGTTATATTCAATGCTACGCTTTAATTGTCATCTACGACATTTGCGACTTAGAAACAGCTATGCCATATTTGTGGATACAAACACTGCTTATCTCGTTGCAAGACTACAAACTCGTACTACCAGTATGGTACACGGTTTTTGTCAATAAGCAGTGCTTTGGGCATCTAAACCATCTATCCTTTCTTGACGTAGATATTTTGCTGAATAAAATGGCACTACGTAAGACTCTACCAATGGTAATAAGTTTCGTCTATCACAAATTAGAAACGGTACAGTCAAACAAAGATACGCTCCACTATGTTATTCAACGAATAAGAGTTGAACCTCTAGTGCACTTTGAGCGAATATATTTGCCAATAAAAAAACTCAACCAATCTTATTCCAATTGTTTTAAAATTTCATCTAACTGCTTTGCAACCGCAATGAAGCGCTACGAACAAGACATTGAGCATGGCAAGAAGTTCGTGTGGACAACAGAGTTACTACCAGTTAACAAACAATTTTTAAACACCCAGGTAAATTCACCCTTCCACCGATTTGAACCTGGCTTTCTTGCAAACTCAACGTACAAGTTTATTATCTCAGGCTTTAATCTCTCCTACGTTGACCATCTAGCCGCATATTTTGACATAGTCGGACCTGAACTGGTGGAAACTGTAAGCAGCAGAGCATACTTAAACATAAACATACCTCTACAATTGCGTTTTATTGTCGGACGTAGCGAGCCTTTTACATTCATAACTTCTCACAATGTCCAAACGGATGTGACGTCATTTGAAATATTCACAAGCCCTATTCAAACTCTAGTGTGGCTGTTCATACTGGGCACTACAGTCTTGTTGGCGGCAAGTTTTGCACTAGCCAACCTCTCTATAACGTGGCTTGAAATCGTTCATAGCTTTGTCTACAATTGGTGTAGAATTGTTGCGTCCCTTGCGGAACAATCCGGCCTTGAATTAATAATTACTTCAGTTGAAGGGTCGTTTAGAAAACGCGTTGGGGCGGGAATTATTCTATTGTGGTTATTCCTTGCCACAGTTATCTCTAACGGTTACAAAGGAATTCTCAAGTCAGACTTCACTATACAACAAGAATACAAAACAAACTGGACTTCTATTTCGCAAATGACAAGCTTCACGCTCTTTGATTTTATAAGCGAATCTCACTGCGAAGAACTTGTCAACCTTTGGACGGTAAAACCTGGACAGGCTCAAGATATGGTATACCGCCTCTTTTTATACGCATGCGCACAGGATTTTCATGAATGCAAATTGTATATGGACTGGAGTGCTGTAAACTATGAAGAATTTCTCTACAACCGGATCAATGATAACGAGTATTAGGACCGAATTAGGAAACTTGTCATGCAAATAAGCTACGTTTGCGATTTAGACTTGGAAAATGTAGTGCAGGAAATGTCCCAATCTGAAGAGACAAAGTTTGCGTTTGTTTTCAGAAGAAACGAATTTCAACGCTACTGGGCTAGGTTTAAAGTATTAATGAAGCAACATCCAAATCTAAAATATTCTCACAATTTTTTCGAAAATGACCAATTTCTAACACTGCCTAATTATTACAGTGTTCCAAGTGGAATGCACAAGTATCACCAATGGGTCCCCCAAAAATTTAAAGCATTGTTATCTTCTGGTATTTATTGGTTTTGGGAAAATTGGGAAAAAATCAGATTGGGTCAGGATTGTGAGGACTTAGTTTGTTCAGGTTTATTAGGAGCGGAACACAGCAAGCCAAAACGTATTTCTTTTACAGAGTCAGATATAGGAATTGTATTTTACGCCTTTGCTATAGGAACGACGGCGTCAACATTTATATTTACGATCGAGTTACTGTTCTGGGTTAGATTGCTGATTCTTCAAGGATTTCTTATCATTTTGGGAAAGGCCTCATTTGGTTTAAGGTCCATTGTTGTAAAATGTCGAAAGGCAAAGTTGCAGCGCACCACGAAATTTTCAAAATAAAATAATGTTGATAGTATCGCATGTAACTGTATTTACATTTTTAATTGCTGTACATATGCAGGTTGAAACATAATTATACTATATTCCAAGTCTTGTAATTAAAACAACATAAGTTAAAAAAATGAACGCAAAAAATTATAATCATGATTTTGTGTAAATGTCTAGTACATTCAAAAATTATGATTCAAATAAATATTAAAATTAATATTTTATTATTCTCTATTGTAAGAAAATACAATAGAGAAATTAAATTTTTAAACATTTTTAAACATACAAGTATAACAATGCACACTGTATTTTAATACCTGAATCATGCTTGATGTTTGAGCAATGCAGATTTTTTTGAACTAATTTAAGTGATTACATTTTTATTAGAGAAGTGTTTATAAAGCGTTTTGTTTGTGTGTGATTTTTTTATAGGTTGTGTTTAGATGCTGAGCTTTAGCAGCATCTAATAAAATGGTTATATCTGTCCGTCTGTCCCCCTTTTCGTTGGTTCACTCTACAGGTCGCAGTTTTAAACTAACAATGAGAAAGTAGAAAACGGGGGTTGCTAAAAGATTTCCTACTTTCTGGAAATATTTAATATTTATTTAGGGGATGATGCCGAAGTGCTGAAATCCCTACTATCAGAATAAATACTAAACAACCTTTTCGATGTGAGAGGACGATAAATTATGGGGTGTGAAATATTTAAGACCCTGACCTTATTGTGACCTTAATTACTGATGAACGGTACAATTATGCAATCCGACTAAATGCAAAATATGATATGTCGAACCAATGAACTCATGTATTAAATATAAATGGAAATATTATGCAATATAAATTATATCAATTAAATATAAGTAAGTACACACATGAAATAATTTTGTATGAATGTAGGCAGAAATATATTATGTGAATATACGAATTACGATTGTGAATTTATTCAACGAAAAGGAAAGGAAAATGGGAATTGTATTTTCCCAGAAACAAATATTAATTCCTATTTGAATTATACTTTTAACTTAATCTTTTTTAGAAACAAATAAAATGAAAAGCTAATTATTGTCGATAATGGTTTCGTCCGAATGTTTTACAATTATTACTTTATAAAAGATACGATACCGAATGGACGTGTTCGAGTCAGAATTTGGTCAAACTGGATTCAGGGTTGAGTTCCGGAAATAAAACACTTAATAAACGAAGACAAATCGTGGTTGTGACCTACGACCAATACTGATTTTACAACTTATAAATAACTGGTAAACTTGTAATTCTAAAGCTACTACTTTCGACAAATAGTAAGTTATCGTAACGACGTAAAACACGAAATATAAACTGAATATCTTTTCGAAAGATTTTAAGAAACGAAAATTGTAAATTTCTACGCTCGATATAATTTCGACTGCTGCTACTGCCAATTAAACTCCGACTGACTGGGACAGAAAAATCTCAGTCCTGAGGAAAGCTTCAAAAGGACGCTTCCTCTTTTGTTCCCTACATTCAATCTCTGTGGGGTTTTGGGAGTCTTTTCCCTCGATACAAATTCTGACGAGCGAGTCACGTGACACTCGGATCCTTCACGATCTGCTTCGCTTGAAGTTTTCTCGAGTCGTCATTATTTCTTCTTTCAAATCCTCACCCAAGGGTCGACGTCCGCGCTCGACGTCCGAACGGGTAAGAAAAACCGGAAACGGGTAACTGCAAATAAACTGATGCGGAAGAAAATACACACACGCATTTAATTAATCTTTCCTACTGTCAATTTTATTAATGAAAATATTTGTCGATTCGCCAAATCCGCAAACGGATTAAATACAAAATTTTAAACAGAAATTACACGAAAAGGAGGCCGAACATAATTTGCCTCGTTGCAAAATATAACGATTAATTTGTCAAAGTTAATTATAACAATAATAATAAGTCTATCTTCTCGGAGATCGATTTATGGTAGGATATTTTTCAAAGTCTTACGATTCAAAACAATTCACTCGCTGATGAGTGTATATAAAATTTTTCTATTCTACTGTCACATATTTTTAAATGCCCATAACGATAACAGGGCGAAACATTATAATACGTTTTCAAGTTACTGCAAAAAAATGCACATGTATAACTAAGTACATGGCAAACTACGATAAGTCGTAAGTACCCGACACGGCACAAAATATATACTATAACTACAGTACCTACTGGCACACCACAAGTCACAAACGTCAAAAACTTTTACAATTTCGTTTCGGCTCAGCCAATCAACATAAGGTTGTGGCAACAAAAATACGATTTAATTTTTCTCGGGAGTACGATCTTCGTACGCTCCCACACGTTTACGAATGAGCCTACCAGTTACAGGTGACAGAGCCCATCCAAATTTAATCACTTTTAATTTGGCTGGAGCCACGACCGGAGGGGGACAGAGTTCGACTTCTGTCGCTACACTACCACACTCAACCATATAAATTTTCGGATCCTTCGGATTCTCAGGCAAATCCTCCAGACTCTTTCGCTTAATACGAGGATACACAACGGGCAAAGGCAACGGCCTATGGATTCTATAATTGTGATATGGTCTAAAATCTAATTTCACCGCCCGGAATTCAAGTTTGAGTCGACCGACACGGTCTTGAAGAAGATCATTCTGATCCAACGCAAACCATCCAATATCTTCACTATTTTCGTCCTTGTGTTTTCCCCATCTCTTCGGAAAACCGGAATATTGTCTGCGGAAATATCTATCTTCATCGTGGAACATAGTTTCGGGTACAATTTCCTTTTCGACATTTTTCTTCTTCATCTTCGTTGAAGGATGAAGATTCTCTGTAAACTATAAAGAAAATCTCACACCAATTAACCTCCTACGTGCATTAATTGTGCTTCTACGTTCATGAAAATTATTTATTTACATAATTTTACAGTGCTACGTACTCTGAAAATTGACGCCGGAGAAATCAACTTCCACGGAGTCCATCTCAAACGTGCCTTCGACTATCGCAGCTATAGTTGGAATATTTTCCATCTGGGTGCAACGGAAGGTGAAGGAAAAATAAAAAAAATAAAAATAAAAAGTAAAAACCCTTCAATTATATCCATTGGACACAGAACGGATAAATATTTTGATCTACTTTCGTAGTGTCTTATCTACAGTCAAAATCTACCGAAACTAAAATTATGAATTGCAAAATTATACTGTTTTAGGAAAATGAAAATTGATGCAGTTTGATGCAACTTATAAATGTGTATGTTTTATAATTATTTTGATATTTACACTTCGACAGAAACTACGTTCTTCTACATGCTTTTTCACGGGGATTTTTAATGTCGATTATTTGGACAATTACGGTAGAGATGTGGTCCCTGACAAGACCAACACAGTTTTACATTGGGCGAAAACGGCTGGAGCCGTTGGGTTCGCTTAACCGGGCATTCGTCAAAGACATGCCGCAAATTTTCACGGAGTCCTCGATTTAAACAAACTGGACACTCACGAATTTTGGGTATGTTAACTTTTGGCACGACTTTCTCAACTTCAACTTTCTCAGCCGGAATTCTGCTTGATTCCGCAACCTCCATGAATCGGATGGCACGCTCCTCATCCTCAATTTTCTGATGAATATTTGCGAATGTCTGTCTTAGTTCGTCCAACGCAGTTCGTCGCTTACGATGATCCTCCCCCAAGTTTGGATCCTGGTCTTCCAACATCTTTTCCTCTGGACTATCAGAGCCTCAGAATTTACTTTCTTTGGACTGTCATCGTCAACGTCCATCAACAGAAGATTTTCATCCTCACCCGGAGTGAGAATTACGGTCTCGTCATCACTCGCCATTAGGAGATCGTCCTCGCTAATATTAGTCATCTTAGAATGCACGCACACAGTTAATCAAACCTTTAATTATTTACATAGTTTCATTTATTCGATTTTTCATTTAGTCGCTATTGTCTACACTACTTGCATTTCTACTTGCAAAAATATTATTTTGGACTTGAGACATCAAGTCCGTAAATTGCGCGAAGGCGAAGCTACGATCAATTTCTGGAATCTGCAATTGTTTCAAATCATAAATTTTTGGATCATATTTCGAATTCCACTTGCGATCTCTTTTGGGTCGCTTTAATTCAGCTGGGACCGGGACGGGTATAAAAGATCTAGCGGGTCCTGGTAAATTGGGAGCTACGGGCTCTACGTTCGTAGGATCTTGTACATTATCCTGTACAGAATTAGTATTAGTTTGAGGGGAATAAAATGGGGTCTTCGGAGACCTACTAACGATTTTCGGCGGAGTTTTGGATTTCGTTTTCGCTGGAGAAATTGAATTTCTCTTTGGAGATGGTGACGCAAAACTTTCCTGGGCGCTATCGAAGCGATCCCAAACACTACAAGTTCTGTCCCTAGGACTAACTTGTCTACTTTCATTCCGTGTCTCGGCAGATACGGAACCACTCCCTTCTCCCCCCGGTGGGTCTGGAGATCCTTTTAATTCGGGCGTTTCAATGATCGTCTGGCCTCGCCAGGAATGATGAGACGCGTCAGTACTATCCAAAGATCCGGTACTATGTACAGAGTCTGTGTCATCAGAGTCTGATAAAATATCGTAGGGCGGAGCACTCGGAGTGGGCTCACGCGGAGGAGAAGCGCTACTATTATATATACCTCTGGGGACAACGTCCGGGAACACATTTGAACCATCCTCATGGGGCTCTTCGGTGAAATCGATCGTAGGTTCAATAAAAAATACGTGGTCGGCCGCGGTGGGCTTGAATAAATTAAGCCACTCTAAATTCTGATCTACCTCAGGCGGAGGCTGATCGAGAAGCGACGGTATGTACATAATCAAATTATGTCCATGTACCATTTCCACCTCAGTAGGTTTCTCGGGTGACGACAAATCGAAGTCTGTGGGACATAAGAAATAAACATGCTCATTCTCAATGAGCGAATAAATTTTGTAGGGACCAGAATAGCGTACCATAAATTTGCTAGGGGTACCTGTCTTACGTGTGTAATTTCGCTTGAGAACCAAGTTACCAATATTGTAATTAATATGCGGATGCCTACGGTCGAAGTCAAGCTTTCGTTTAAGCTGATTTTCGCAGGAATTTTGGTGGGCCTGCATCCTATGTTTAAATAGCTCACCGATTCGAATTAGATGCCGCTCGGGGTCATCATCACTGGACGAACTTTCATTGATGGCCTGATCGTAGGGATGGGTAAGAGATCGTCCATACATTAAAAAGTATGGGCTATACCCAGTACTGCTGTGCTTGGCAGCATTGTACTCGTTAGCTACGTGCGGAAGGAGAGAATCCCATGGATCATTCGTTTCGAACTGCAACTTTTTTAGAATTGATCCGAAAGTGGAATTGCTGCGTTCCACGAATGCATTACTACTTGCATGTCTAGCGGAAGTAGCAATTCGCACAATTCCATAATTTTCACAAAAACGAAAATACTCATTCGAGGTGAAGGCGGCTCCATTATCGGAGACCAGGGCCTGAATCTTATGTTTCTGGACGAGAGGCTCAAGACAACGTATCGTTTCCGCAGTTGTAGGTCCTACTGTCGGAAATAAATAAATATATCGAGTACACTGATCAATGCATGCAAGGATATATTGATTTCCTGATTGTGTACGATTAAGAGGACCAAGATAGTCGATGGACATTTTGGCATACGGTAATTGAGGCGTGATCATGACATGCAGAGGACCTGATCGCCTTTTACGCTGAATAAAATGTCTTTGGCAAGTGTCGCAGGAGCGACACACCTCTATTACAATTTTATGCATTTGGAAGAACCAGTATTCTTCCCGTAGAGCGGCATAAATCTTTTCATGACCTAAATGCGATTTATCATGCAAATATTTAATGGCCTGACGTGCTAATTCTTCAGTGAGGACGCTCACCCATAATTTACCTAAAGGTTCACCGGAGAGCCTTTCCAAAATGCCGGAGTCAGGATGGAGCTGAAAATTTTTCCTATATTTATTATAACCTAGAAATTTATTTTCAATATCTTTACGCAAAGAAATAATTATTTTACTGATGCGCTTATCGTTTAGCTGCAAAGTTTTGAGTCGGACGAGGTCGGCGTTGATACGATCGCACCTCTTTATAAAATCAGCATCGTGTAGGGACCTAATGTGGATGGATCGGATTTTCGGTTCGATTTCGGGGGTACGGGCATGGCCGTTTCTCGGAGGACGACTGAGACCATCTGCCATCTCATTACATTTACCAGCAACGTGGTAAATTTTTAAGTCGTATTCACTGAGCTTCAAGCTCCAGCGAATAAGGCGGCTGTTACATTCCGAAGTATGTAATATGGATGTGAGGGCCGAGTGGTCAGTGTAAATGTGCACTTTCCTTCCCAACACAAAATTACGAAATTTTTGCAAGGAATAAATAATAGCGTAGCATTCCTTGTCGGTGACAGACCATTTCTTTTCGGCCGTCGTTAGCGTATGCGAAGCGAAACCAAGGGGGCGACGAAGCTTCCCTACTTTCTGGACGAGGCAACCCGCGATTTCAAATTCGGATGCATCTGTCCACAATTCGAGCTGTGCACTTTCATCGGGAAAGGCAAGTACTGGAGCGTTGGTGATAGCCGACTTTATTTTATCAACTGCCTCACGGCAGGAAGCATCGAAGACGAATGGCACATTTTTCGTGAGTAACTGGTACAACGGTCGGGCTAACCGAGAATAGCCATGAATCATACGCCGAAAGAAATTAGAAATTCCAATAAAACGACGAATTTCAGTCGTGTCGGTGGGATAGGGGTATTCAACTATTGTTTTGATGCGATCCGCATCAATGGATACGCCTTCCTTACTAACTCTGTGCCCTAGGAATATAATGCTAGGAAATCCAATATGGCATTTGCTAGGCTTTAATTTTATGTTGGCCTGTACGAAAAGCCAAAAGAGGAGTTCAAGCCGATGAAGCATTTCATCGAAACCTTTTCCTCCGAAACCCGAATCGTCTACGTATTGGCTTAGCCATTTATGGTTATATGGTTTAGTGATTTTGGACATTGCCGATTGAAACAGTGCTCCACTATTGATGAAGCCGAATGCGAGTCTACGAAATCGCCATGTGCCGGTATGATTTATGTAGGCCAAGTAGTTCCTACTGTCTTCATGCACCTCTACCTGTTGGTACGAACTTGCCATGTCGAGCTGACAATAATGAGTACATGCAGCTAGTTTATTTATTTCATCTACTATCGGTGGGAGAGCCACCGCGATCGGTTTAACCCGCCTATTTATCTCGCGTAAATCTAGAACTGGGCGCCACCCATTTTTACCCTTCCTAACAACTCGCTGTTATGATACCCAATTCGAGTGACATGGCTCAATAATCTTTTTCATGAGCAAATCGTCAGTGTCGTCACGACACACTACTTTAAATACATTCGACATTGGTGCCGGGGCCTGAATTAAAGGTGACGGATCGAGTAAGTCTATGGAAACTTGAAGAGTTTTCCCTGTCAATGGATCCACAATTGAGGAATGGAAATCCTCCGGTTTCCAGCCAAAAATGGAATAATACTTCGATAATAAAATGCGGACCTGTCGCTTTTCAAAAACAGACAGTCCCTCAAAAATTTTAAATTGGCTCCATTCGTCATCTGTGAGCTCCTGGCTACCTGGAATTGTATCTGGGAGAGGCTTCGTTTCATCTCCTACTGGACATTCTTGGTCATCGATATTGACCTTATTACTACGCATGTAACATTGAGGGATGGCACGGTAGGTTGAAAATAATCCCTGACGTGGGAGGACAACATCCTCGTCTAAACTAATGGCATTACAAAATCCTACACCATTAACTATGTTTACTCGATTTTCTTCAATTAATGCTCCATACTTATTATATAAATGGAGATTCGGCTCAACTACGATCGGTCCGGTATAATTTCTATTCGCAGTGTAGATAGGAATTTTCGTTGATCTATCTACTTGCAGTTTCACGGGATTAATGGTAAATAATCTCAATTTGAATTTAGGGAGCTCGGCTTCGGCAGTGCTTGACATTATTGAAGTGTCAATACTCTTCACTTCCTCATCAAAGGAACTGGTGGTTTCGACTTCTGGTCGAATAGTATTGGCACCTCCATAATGTGAAGATGTCCTGCGGTCAGGAATAACTACGGATACAAAAGGCAAATTAAGTGGATTTAATATTTGCATTGGTGGCTGTTCCATTTGGGAATTACAGTCAACATCCCTACTGTCAGTTTCGTCAATTTTTGTTTTATGAGCCTGTATGCGATTATGTGTAATGACATCATGTACTCTGGCCCTTCCTACACGGTTTTTATTATGAATCATATGATTACGTTGCCCGTCTAAAATAAATTGTGGTTTCGTACCCACGAAATTTTCAACTTTCGTAAACTTTACAGTTCCCAATCGACAATGTACCATTGCATCGTAAGCAATGAGTAAATCCATCCCAAATACAACGTCATTACTTGGGGTATCTATGACGAAAAATCCCCAAAGTATCCATTCGTCCAACTCCGGAATTTGTACTTTTAGAAAAATGAATTTGTCAATAAAATGAGGAGTTCCCGTATCTATGGATAGAATAGCCTGAATGGGACGACAAGGTTGAATTAATTCTGTCATGCCGAGACATGCGACAGCGAACGGGCTAATGCTGCTAATGGATGCGCCAGTATCCGTTAGCACATTAATATTTAGACCTTTTCCATTTATGTGCTGGAATGTGAAGTCCCGGCGAATATCATTTCCCGAAATTCGGTTCGACCGAATTAAATGTACTTCGTTGGTGTCAGGATACTCGAATAAGGATTCGGGTATGACACAATTTGTAGGGTTTCGACTATCAGTCATCGCGTGGCCCTGCAATTTACGTAATGCAATTTCGGACCGAATAGCTTCGTAAGTTAATACTGGCTCTACGTTCGGCAACTTAAATTTAAGCATTCGCATGTGCAAGTTAGAATTATTTGGTTGATTTTGTGACATGCGATTCCTAACCTGATCTATTTGCGGAACCATATCCGTGTCATGGTCCATTGGAGTTATTTGTACATTACGATCGTTTGAATTATTTTGGTAATTCAGATTACCATTAGACTGTAGGTATGGCGTAAACAATTGTACAAAACGCATGAATTCTTGAGGAGTTGGCGGACCTACGTTCATATTATTATTATGGGCATTGTTCATGTGACCGGAATTTCGATTCTGGTTATAATTGTTATTGGAACGATTGTTATAACTATTTCGATTGTTATAATTGTTTCGAGTCTGATGATGATTGGTGTTGTTATTATAATTACCGGAATTATAATTATTGCCACCACTTCGATTTCTTTTCCAGCCATCAGCCTCAGGTGGGAGTGGGATGTTATTCTCATCCATGAATAACCAACACTTCCACACACTGTGCCGCGGGCTTTGGCAACGGTAGCAAGTTGGTCTCCCATCTGGGGTAACACAAGTTGCTTTATGAGCGGCAGAGAAACTGTTCGTGAACTGGACATCCGTATATTTATTTGCCTGTCCACGATTCGAATTTTTATTATTTTGATTGTTACGCGCATTATTATTCCTATTTGCATTGTAATTAGGATGCCCGGCTAAAGTATTAGAATTATTTATATCGGGGACGTCGGCGACTGCATTGCCACGAGCAAAGGCTGGCTTCTGAGCGACGGTATTATATGTGAAAGTCTCCTGTGCTTTCTTGGAATTGATTTCGATATACCGATTTAAAGTCTTGGTCATGTTGTCAATGCTAGAGCATGACATGACTTTATCGGCCAATAAATCCGGCAGCCCTTCGATGAGATATTTTATTTTGGCTTCCGTTCCCATATTAGGATCGATTTGAGCCAAAATGTGCAGTCGGCCTGCAACCTATTCGTTTCCTCCCATTCCCGGACGGTAAATTGTTTTTGGCAATTCCGACGTCGCTTTACTAGACATGTGAGCACGGTCAAAGCGGAGTACCATGGAATCCATAATGCGATCCCATATGTGGTTACACTCCTCGACATCACCTTCATCCAAAGAAGCGAAATGTAGATTCTTTTCTGAGGACCACCACGTCTTGGCAGGTCCCTCTAATAGTTGGTCTAAGGACATTATTGCTTGGTAGGATGTAATATTCCTACGCAATATCTCCTTTTTATATTCTATGAGCCAAAATGCGGCTTCACGCTCGCCACGAAAATGTCCAATGGGCTCAATTAATTTTTGCTCGTTTATGAGCCGCATCTGAGTTCGATCTAACCCGCCGGAGCAATACTCGTAGAAAGGCTCTACGATTGCACGGATATGATCGGGAGTCATCCCGGCGACTGGGGTTCCAGGAGGAACACCCGTGGGTCCAGGAGGAGCTCCACTACTTTGTCCTGTGTTCACAATATTTCCCGAACTGATTTGTGGAGGGGCTACAGTAGCTCCCGGGTCACCAGTACCACTTACGACAGTCGCAGGATTCGTCATCCTAGCTTTAAAAAATGTCGACACGGATTTAGTTACGTCGTCAAGGCGTTTTAATCGGAGAACGGGCTTTCCTGATTCTGTAGCCACGTAATTAGGGTCGACTTCGAAAAATAATTCTTTAACTGGTTTTACAGTTTCGAAAGCAAAAGTATCGTCACTGCGAAATGCTTCGTCAACGTCCCTATGAAACTTTTGTGCTTGGTCGTTTAATCGGGCCAAGTAAGTTTCCTCCGATTCTCCCTGTAATTGCTGCAAATCGGGCGGAAGACTGTCCAATGTTGTTTCTCCGTGAACGGAAAAAGTACTAAAATTGGAATCGTCAACTATCAATGGAGACTCAGCTTTAACGTCAGCTGTGTTGCTCAGAGGATTTCGATTCTCCTCGATTTTTTGTTCTTTCGAAGTTCCGGGTTTATGTTTATCCTCCAGGATGATAATATCTCGGAGATATTATCCGGAAGGCAAAATAGAACAAAATCGTATTAATCACAGGTTTTAAGAATTATATGTTCTATGTACGAATAATCAGGAATAATAATTTTACCCTACTTTACAATTAATTGATTTATTGAATTTTATTGGCAAAATGATATTTACTTTTATGCACGTGCTCGCAATATACGTTGCAAGATTGAAGTAAAATTCGCGACAGTCGGGCATGCAACAAAATTCTCAGCCCAAGCAGTTGGTAGGCCTTCAATCAAAATTCGAATTTGAATTTCTTCGTTTATGTCGACTGCAACTATAGCCAACGCAATGAGGCGTTCAGTCACGTACGTATGTGCGTCTTGACCAAAACGGTAATTAGTCAAATTTAATAAATAAGCAGCCATAAATCAATTCAATGTCGGGGTTCTCTTTCGTATGGGAACCTACTTGCATATATTGTAGTTATTTCCCTATGTCCGTTCTTGTAGGGCTCGTTGTAGCCTTAATAGGAATATTTCAACAGAAGGACAGTTGCCTACTTTCTTGGCAATGTCGTTGGGCAAACCTTCCGTTAGAATTCGAAGTTTGACGGAATCAGTAATTTTTAATTCGATAACGGCGATAATTCGGAGTCGTTGTATCACGTAGGAACGGGCGCTCATAGACGGCAGAAATCTAGTTGTATATAATATACCCTCTGTCATGAAATTAGAACATGCAATATTGTAAAATATTATAGGCTTCGAAAGTTTCTCTTTTGTTGGGGTACCTACTTATGTATAATATCTACGAACCTATAATGTCGATTTTTTTAATTCAATAACGTACGTAGCTTAAATCTCTTATTCAAATATAATTTATTTAACCTAATTTGAAAATCTGATTTAGGAATAAATCGTCTTTTCCACAAATCCCCGCTGGTACGTATCTGAAATCTGGTATGACTTCAAGTCATGCCATTCAATATCAATTATTATTCTACGAGATAATTTTCATTAGCCTATGTACCTATTAGCTGTTATTGAATGAATTTTCAAAGGCACAAATAGATTTCGAAAATGATGAGAATACAGCACGGCTGTAGTCTGATTCAATATATATTCGAGCGAGTGGAAATTCCTTGCTTTGATAAAGCTAATTTATTCACTATTAAAATCTTTGAATACAGAAATGAACCTTCAAAAATGTGAGGTTAAATCTAATAAAATCTCGAAGAGACGAGATTCTTATCTATACTGTTAGGGTCAACGTACACACACAAAGGAGAAACTTTCGGAGTTATCTCAACTATCCTATTAGTAAGTCTAGACGATTGGGATTTCCTTCCTTAATGGGAAATTTATTCAAATTCACGAGACGGATCAAATAGTTTCGAATGAGACGACTTGGTATGGCTCGACTGGGGTCACGAAAGTTTACGAATGTTGAATATGTTTCGATGTAGAAATTCTCGTTTAGAATGGCGTGGCGACGGCCATGTATGTATATGTGAAGAATGCAATGAATGCTGGGATGCCTAATATCAATGCAGCCCTACGAACATACAATGCACACAATATTATACACGCAAAATTATAGCCTCAAATTTTTATGCTTAAAATGTATTCACTAAAATTATTATTATGTACGATGGGGTTCAATACTTGGCTGTGAAGGCAAAGGCAATTCGTACACGCAACATCCACTAAATACGATGCAATATGTATATAAATCAAAGCATCTACGAAGCGATCAAAATACTACGTTCTGTATATTATTAAGGTATATATAATATGTATGTTATATGTATTGTACCTCGATCAATATCAACACGTTTGGTTGACTCGATTATAATCACGGTTTAATCTTGAATCCGGAGCAAAATTCGATGGCTACTTTCGTTTTAAATTCGGAGTAACTTCTTCGAAATTGGATACGGCTACGTGCAAAAGTAATGGCAGAAACGATACGATGGTTCGTTGAGTCTTCAGTCACGAGGGAATATTTTGGCAAGTTTGGTAATTCCAAAGCTACGATCGGTTCGGCGAACAAGGCGACTATCGAATCAGCCTTAAAAGTCAAGGTTCTAAAATTGCTAATAAGAACAAAATTCAATTAGTCATACGTTTATCAAAATACGAATCAAAATTATTAATGCCCACGGTAGTTTATAATTTTACGACTTTAGTTTCGAAATTAATGACCTCACACATCAAAGCATGCGATTATACGACGATTAATTGACCTTTTAATATTATACGACGACGACGAACGAAGTAGACTTTGTTTCAGGCAGAGTTAACTGGCAGCTGAGAGGTTTACTTATACGAAAATCGAACGAGCGAAAAATCAAACGAAAAGTAAATTATAAATTCGAAATTATACGTGCATTAGGATACGAATATTTTATTTGACCCCAAAATTATTTATTTATGATTCTTACGATTCGATTTTAGTCCAATAAATTGAATGGCAGAGTTCTGCGGAAACCTCTGTAAGCGTGCGTATGATTGTAGCGAAAATGTCTATAATAAATAATTCTACGGGCGCGCGGCTTTCGCAGTAACGACTTGCAAATATGTTTAGGCTTAACTACTTTCTTGTAGATACGTGGCTGAATTGAAAAGTCACAAATCTTAATTATGATTACGAAACACAATAACAGCACTAAATACACGGGCAGAAATTGCTCGTGGTGCAACTTGTAAAAGCCAACGAAAATATAAAAATCGAGAACAGCGTTCAAAATATCAGCAGCCAAATGCTGAGTCACGGGATGCATAAAGGAAAAACTGGCAACTTACTGACATTCAATGCCTTACCGACGGCTATTGTTGAGTTTCGTTTTCTTCAACTTTTCTTGAATTTTCTAACTTGAAATTCTGTCAACGAACACTTTGTTCTACGTTCGTACTATAACTGAAGGTATTTCGACTTTACCTACTTTCAACTATTAAAATTATGAACTTTACTTTTGAAAATCTGACAAATGGCACGGCGAACTTGCTGAGTAGTGAGCAGTGCTGAAGGCGCGGTGTGGTGCTGGAACAAGAATGGTTACAGCCACACAGAAAAGTAACGGACGAAAAAGTGAAAGTGAGAGCTGTGCTATAATAGCCACTACCACTGTCTACCCATAAAAATTACAACTTTTGCTATTCGCTTCCCTATAATATAACACTATAGGCCTGAAGTTACCAAAATATGCCACAAAAGTCGGACAATGCTTTCCGTGGTCAATTATTAAAGCTACGATTTTGACTAGTTTTAGTTATATATATTTCTTTCAGAATTCTAACTTTAACTAAAATTACCTTAATTATACTTAATTATTGCCTACTCAGGACGCAAGTGCCGCTTTGGTACAATAATCACTTGCTACGGATTAACGCACGTGTGTCCCCGTACTTTTTATAAAATCTACAATAATTATAGGTCGTTGTCTCTTACTTTCAACGCATGTGTCGATTTCAAACTTTCAACTACATGCAGTGTATCAGTTGACACTCGATTTCGACTATTTTATTTTATGCTATAGTTTCTAAACTAACTATCGATGACTCTAATTTTATTTTTACGGGTCAAATACGGGCCACGGGGTCAGTTTCACGATACCCCGCACCTTTGAGAAAGTAGAAAACGGGGGTTGCTAAAAGATTTCCTACTTTCTGGAAATATTTAATATTTATTGAGGGGATGATGCCGAAGTGCTGAAATCCCTACTATCAGAATAAATACTAAACAACCTTTTCGATGTGAGAGGACGATAAATTATGGGGTGTGAAATATTTAAGACCCTGACCTTATTGTGACCTTAATTACTGATGAACGGTACAATTATGCAATCCGACTAAATGCAAAATATGATATGTCGAACCAATGAACTCATGTATTAAATATAAATGGAAATATTATGCAATATAAATTATATCAATTAAATATAAGTAAGTACACACATGAAATAATTTTGTATGAATGTAGGCAGAAATATATTATGTGAATATACGAATTACGATTGTGAATTTATTCAACGAAAAGGAAAGGAAAATGGGAATTGTATTTTCCCAGAAACAAATATTAATTCCTATTTGAATTATACTTTTAACTTAATCTTTTTTAGAAACAAATAAAATGAAAAGCTAATTATTGTCGATAATGGTTTCGTCCGAATGTTTTACAATTATTACTTTATAAAAGATACGATACCGAATGGACGTGTTCGAGTCAGAATTTGGTCAAACTGGGTTCAGGGTTGAGTTCCGGAAATAAAACACTTAATAAACGAAGACAAATCGTGGTTGTGACCTACGACCAATACTGATTTTACAACTTATAAATAACTGGTAAACTTGTAATTCTAAAGCTACTACTTTCGACAAATAGTAAGTTATCGTAACGACGTAAAACACGAAATATAAACTGAATATCTTTTCGAAAGATTTTAAGAAACGAAAATTGTAAATTTCTACGCTCGATATAATTTCGACTGCTGCTACTGCCAATTAAACTCCGACTGACTGGGACAGAAAAATCTCAGTCCTGAGGAAAGCTTCAAAAGGACGCTTCCTCTTTTGTTCCCTACATTCAATCTCTGTGGGGTTTTGGGAGTCTTTTCCCTCGATACAAATTCTGACGAGCGAGTCACGTGACACTCGGATCCTTCACGATCTGCTTCGCTTGAAGTTTTCTCGAGTCGTCATTAATTCTTCTTTCAACAATATTCTAACAACTTTTAAACAATCAGAAATGCGATTTAGGTGTGCTGTATAGTTTTTGGGACTGATCTGTTTAGTCAGTATTTTGCAATTAGCAGTTAAATGGACCAACTCTCAATTTTTTTCTCACTTAAAAACATACACGTACAAAAACCAGCTTGTGTCGGCCCTGAGTGCTCCTTGCATTACATGCTACGTACAAATATACTAAGGTACTTTTATTCTGAATTGTAGGTACTGTTTTGTTTAAACGCTCCCGCACCCGGAAAAATCAATGGGCATTCACACAGACTACGTGTCCTACTTGTAGTGTATGTATGGTTGGCTGATAAGGGCGAAACACAAATGGCGTCACTAAAATTGAGGGTGGGCTACTTTGAGAAAACAAGACACCCCATGTTATTGATAGCCATTTACGCAATCGTTAAGAACATAACAAGGCGGAAGAGTAGGTCCAAAATGTTGGTAAATTTTGGTAGCGCCATTAGTGCCTGGCCCCTGCTTGCAAAGTTTTATATATTTAAACAAAAGAAATTAACCAATGATATAGCTTTACGAACCAACCTTCAGTGAAACTATGGTTCACTTCAGAAAAGCTTCAAGTAGTATTAAACTCATTCTTTAAAGAAAATTTTAAGAAAAAACATACAGCCGCCTCTCAATGATTATAGAGTAAAATATTACTGAAGTGCTTAAGGTCCACTCAATGTTTTACGGCTGCTGCCACCTCAAGGGATGCCTAGCTAAATAAAATAAATAAAATAAAATAAGAAGCAAATTTGGAGAGCAGGACTGATGTAGTTGCGAACTTACCTGGATGGTACCTTAAACATAACAAATACATTTTTCAATTTAGAAATTAGTAGAATAAATTTCGTTCTAATTTGTGTGTATTAGTTTAGCAAATTTAACAAAATAGGCAGGTTCTTCGTATGACAAATATTTTTCAGGGTATATATAACGATAACTTTATTCAAAAGAACAAACTTACCAACTGACCTCCATCGAGGGTAGCCTAATAGACTCATCTTTAGTATACGTTACAAAAATTTGGTAAATATTAATAATAAAATTTCAGTAATTATTATTAATAACGTGTATATACCAAATTATGAATATGGGCACCTCTGAATGCATGTAATAACGCAATTGTTTTCTTTGAACTCGGTGACTGTTTATCCTACGATTTCTACGTAAGTAATTCTAATTCAAAATTCAAACCACAAGAAATGTAGAGACAAACATAGAAGTAATAGCTGGATTCTCCACTGCAGTGTCAGTTGTCTTTTTGACTTACATAAGTACCGCTTATCTTCTGCTGACTGCATCTGATAAAATATTGACTGTGCAATAAAATGTAAAGTTAAATTATTTACGTTTAATTTTAATGCATTCTGTATTTGTATATCTAATTTATTTACATTCAGTAGTCACAAATTGTTCATCAAACTTTATTAATGGTTTTAAAAGCCAGACAACAAGAACTAGAAGGAAATAGAACGTAGGTATAGTAATAAATGAATGTTAAAATGAATTTCTTTAATACTTTATAATATTCCTAATACCTACTTCCACAATGCACGGTCATACTAATCGTAAGTTAACACTGACGATAGGGGAAGTCAGTCAGCCGGGAAATCACAGTTTTAAATCATCAAAAATTAGCGACAATTTTCTGTATTATCAGTTCAGTTTTCTTTGTAGTCTCAAGCCTGCGTTACTGGCACTACATATTTGACAGTGGACGTAAGAAGCAAATTTCTAGAATGGAATGGAATACTATAATTAGTAATTACTATCATACGCAGCACTATTACTGTGGATTATTAAGTGGACGTAAAAACATTCGGCTCTTTTAATTACATTTCTAACACTAAAATAAATAAATTACGAATTTTCACTCATTTTCATACCTAAATATATATTATTCCTATTTTAAGTGGAATTACTATAAAAAATGCGGCCAAATTGACTTAATAATTAAATAAATCACGGTTCTTATACATTACGAATTTCGAATATATAGTAAACTGCATTAATAAAATTGGTCTAATTAATTATTATGCACCATAAATTGAAACGAATTAAATCGTTTTTCACATTAAACCTTCTAATTATATTAAATACGGTTGTGAATATTAGCTTTGATTTTTTAGAGCATCCTCAAATCCTTGGTCTACTTTATTTACTTTAATTTTTGACGAACTTCATCATCTTGTGTAATGCATAGTTACAACGTAGCATCCTATAGCACACGTCATGATTAGTTAATAAAGTTTACTTTATTGGCCGTTACGCTTCAACCAGAAATGTTATAACAAATCTGCAGTATCACATTTTTACAAAATTTTATTTAGCTTTTTGTACTGGCATTATAAATCCACATGAAATTTTAATGGGAGGTTTACAATATTTATATTTTAAAGCAACGCTTATTAGCTTCTGCTGAGTCTCATAAAATACTGTGTAATATAATGTAAAGTGTAACTTATATTTATACTCCTTCCATTCCGTCAGTGTGATGATCCGTTTATCTGTGGTTTGCTGGTTTACATGTATCAT
The DNA here is from genome assembly GCA_949802685.1 of Dicyrtomina minuta. Classification (NCBI taxonomy): domain Eukaryota; kingdom Metazoa; phylum Arthropoda; class Collembola; order Symphypleona; family Dicyrtomidae; genus Dicyrtomina; species Dicyrtomina minuta. The sequence continues at coordinate 166,657,311 of OX461808.1, forward strand.
CCATGGAGCAAACAATTTTCTTTGTGAAATAGTAAAGCACATCACACATATCGTGGGTGAACAATCAAAATGAACTACGTACAATAAGCTGGAATCAAAATGAGCTAAGAAGCTATAAGCTCGTAAAGTATAAAATAGAAAAATATGCTTATAACATGGAAAATAACCTTTTCAATAGTTTAAATTGTTTTATTCTCACGTTTTTAAAAAAAGTAAAACGTTGTATATGAGTAAATACATGTTTTTTTTTAAATTGCAAAATATTCTATTGACATGTTTTTTTTAAAGTGCAAATTATTCTATTGGCGTGTTTTTTTTAAATTGCAAAATATTCTATTGACATGTTTTTTTAAAGTGCAAAATATTATGTTAACATGTTTTCTGAAAGATTTTAAAGATTCTAATTGCATGTTTTTTAAAAGCGTTTTACGTGTGTTTAAGAAGTACGTAATATTTTAGTTAAATATTTTCCAAATTTGTACAAAATGTTTTATTTACAAATGCTCCTGGGATCCTAATACTTTAATTACTTTTCTAGATAGTGCAATTTGATTCTAGGTGAAACTTGATATGGGTTATTTTGATTCTTCTCATACTTTTTGTTGCTTGCGGTTGTGGTCAAGCAATATGAAACAAGCAGGCAGGTTGTTCGTTGTTATAGTCCTGGAAATCAATGTAATTTGATGACACGATTTACACACTATCCCTTATCCCATTCCTCTAGTTGCAGTAATTATGTTTTTCTGAATATTAGATAGCAATTTTTTGTTCGGAATAGGACAGATTGGGATTTAGCAGGTTTCCTGTCTCGTCCTGAAATTTTCGGGATGAGATTTTCAAAATTCAGGACAGGACAAAGCTCATCCCGTACCTTTCCACCACAAACTTTCTGGAGCGAAGTCTAAAATTCAATAAAATGACCAAAGTTCTGAAAAATATTACAACAATTGTATTTTGTTTCATTGTACTAATTACTTAACCAAGAAGGCATTAAAATATTATTTACTTAAATACTAAAAGTTTTCAGTTTAATTAAAATAAGATGTGATTGTATTCAATTTAATTTCACCTAATTTGTCATAAGGTAAGGATTTTGAAAATAAAATTCGTGCTTAAAGTTCTAACTAGTAAATTCGAAAGCAATTATTAAAAACTTAATTTTGTTTCACATTATCACGTTTAATAAAACTTTGAAGAAAATACGTGAATACGTCCTTCGTAGGACGTGGGCCTCATACAACTTCATTGCAGATTCAAATCCAGCAGCTGACGATAACTGTAGTCAGTCAGCCGGGAAATCGAAGATAGAAATCAATTAAATTTTGAAGCCTATTCTGTGTATTATTAGTTCAATTTTCATTGTAGCCTGCGACATTGTGACATTGTATCTGGATCTGGAAGACGATATCCTTCTTCAAATAAATAAGTAAAAACTTTCAATTTTGTTGAAATGAATAAAAAAAACTACGGACAGTCTTAGTATTTGTTTTTGAACTATGCACATCGTTTTATTTACATGTTTTTGAAAAGTGAAAAAAGTTGATTTTTATGTTTCAGAAAAGTGCGAACAGTTTTATTTACATGTTTTTAAAAAGTGCACTTTGTATATTCAAGTTTTTAAAAAAGTAAAAATTTGCATTTTTACGCTTTGAAAAAGTGCAAAAATTTGCATTTTTAAGTTTTAGAAAAGTGAAAAAACTTTTATTCACATGTTTTGGAAAAGTGCAAAAAATTGAATTAACAAGTTTTGGAAAAGAACAAAACATTTCATTTAATTACAAATCAAGTGACAGAAAATGTCCAAACGTTGTATTTCCATGCTTTTAATAAAATATTGTTTTTATAGATAATAAATTTCGTTTTCTTTTTAGAATAGGTATGGGTACATTTGACTCTTTGTAGGCGATTTGTAACTCTTACTAATAGCTGCTATGCACACAAAAGGATTAAATAAATACTTTTAACTATCTATGTACTTAACTATGTACGTAAAAATACAAAATCAAAACAGTAAATTGGACTAGAATAAAATTAAAATTGTTAACTAAATTTGGCTATTATGTTGTAGCACTGACAACGTAATCACAATGAACTCAACCACATAATTTTTTCATGTAAAATTTATTTACATGCATGCAGTTATTCATACACGAATCATTATGCAGTTTGATCCTCATCACTTACACTTTACATAAGTAACTACATAGTACTTCCTTTTGAACTTCATTTCAATAGAAAGCTAAATGTCCTATACAATATACCACATGCCAAGCATAATTATATGCGCATATAAATTGGCTATGATCAACTACATAGCTTGACACTTTAGTAACATGGAGCATCATTTCTTGAGTACATGATAGCAGTACGTTTAGAGTTGCAAAAATTAAATATCTACTGTAATTTTTTCATCCCATGCTAATTTTTTTACATTGGTTACTTACTATTTGCGCGATCGTGAAAAATAAGAACATACTTTGTAAATGTACAAACTATGTTCTTTATTCAACGTGTATTTAATATTTAATATTAAGTAACGTTAACCTATTAATGCGTTTTACAATTTGCAGTTTTAACACCTAAGTTATCATTAGTTAACAAGCTCCCATGTTGTCTAGTGGTTAGGATATCCGGCTCTCACCCGGGATTCCCGGGTTCGATTCCCGGCATGGGAAAATATTTTGTATATTTTTGTTTTTTTCTACAAGCTTTGCATTGTAAAAATAAAAAATAATTGTAAAAAAATCAATGCCTAATAAAAAACATGATATTACTTGGGGTTTTTAAATTAAATTTCGAAATTGTTAATACAAACATAGTGCCAAAATAAAGCATCAAAATATTTTCCCATGCCGGGAATCGAACCCGGGCCTGCTGGGTGAAAGCCAGCTATCCTAGCCACTAGACCACATGGGAGGCTATACTGAAGTTTGCAGAAAATACTAACTCGTTAGATTTTAACCTTTAACTCTTACCATGTCAAGAATATTAAAATCATAATTTAGAATCTTAGAATCTATGCCTGAGATGGTAAACACAAAAAAACAAAACAAGAAATGCATGAAAAATTGTCAACATTTTTTGTGCACAATTTATAGAAATAAATAATTGACAGAATGCGAAACGAGATTTAATAGTTAACAAGCAATACGGTAATTGCCACTGTAATAGCATACATAGGATTTTGGCTACACAAATTGTCATCTCATTAAACTTGAGTTCAAAAACAAACCAAATAACAGCAAGGCAAGAGCGAGCCCAATGTGTAAAACATTAAAACATGTGAAAACATTGTACTCTGACATGAACAAACTTGCAGGGGTTCTCCTAAAATATTCTGATATTCTCAAACAAAAATGAATCAGTGTAGCAATTCCGTATGTATAATTTTGCTTTACACTAATTCTAATATGTGGAGAAGTATTTAAGGTATTACAAATACTAACTTGACGATGGATTCAAACAATCGACGTACTATTAGTTTGACAACCCAAAATAAGTTTCTGATTTTCAGCAAAATGTTATCAAATTTGATTTGCAGTAAACTAAACTTAATAAAAAAATTTTTCATGGAATTTTCCTTATTGCTAAGAAAATGCAAATCATTGCCAAAGAAGACATTTTTGAATTTACTTAAACACTGTAATGTAAATCTTCGACTGGCACAGTTACATAATTTTTCGTAATTAAATGCTAATAGTATTTAATTATAAGGAATCTAACTTCAACTACTACGTAAAATGTATCTACTCAAAGAATGGACCGGATACAGCTTAAAAAGTCAGTGCTTTAAATTCAAAAAACAGAATTAAAATTACAATTTTGTTATTATATTTAGCTTTAATAATTATTTTAATGTGTCATAATATGTATCATCTATGAAGAACTAGAATAACCCATATCTATTTGTAGTTGAAAACAGAATTCACTATCTGTAAAAATATTGAAACATGTCCTGAAAGCATTTAGATAGGATATTTTGAACTTTTAACAAATATTTAAATAAAAACATTTTACACTTTTCGAAAAAATTTAAATAGAACATTTGACACATTTCAAAAACATGTAAATGAGACGTTTTACACATTTAAAAAATTTGGAAATACATAGAACATTTGACACTTTTCAAAAACATGCAAATAGAAAATTTTGCACTTCTTAAAAAGATGCAAATAGAACTTGTTACACTTCTCAAAAACTCATAATTAACATTTTACACATGTTTTACATTTAAGTTTTATAACGTAGCTCATTTTAATTGTAACTTAAATTTGAAATGGGTCTTTTTGGTACTTGACAGGTGATATGTAACAACTAGCTTCTAAATTGTAAAGGATGATAAAAAGAGTTTCAAATTAAATCAAAAAAGTTTCCTTCAGGTCAAATGTTCGTTTCAAAGGCATTTTCTCTTTGAGCTTCTATTACTAGGAGCAATTGTGTCCATCAGAAGACAAAGTGCGGCCATCTGGACAGGCACATATCGTAGACAGAGTCTCATTCCCGGTTCCTGGGATGGCTAAGCAGAGATGTGAACATTGCAAGATCCGATTAGTACATTGATTAGCAATGACAGGCTGCCTTGAAAAGTGGTAAACTTGAATGACTTTGTCCTGGTCAGGCTAAAAATGAAGAAAGACCATAAAAAAGGTGTTAAATTAAAAAAAAACATTACGTGTTCTACTCAAGTATATAAAGGCCTACAAAAAGTTCAAATTTCGCGCGTAGCGCTTATCTATGTAACAATTCTGGGCTTACTTTATCGCCTTAATATTTTTGTTTTATACTTACGTCAGAAATCAACTGGACAATCCCTTCCCCGTTACACTTGTTAGCTCTATAGATTTTGTCTCTGTGTCCTTCCCTCCAGTACATAAAATCTTCAAAAACTGTTATTGATCTAAAGTAACTGCCAGCAAAAGTAGGTTGAGGTGCTCGTAGAAGTAATTTAAGATCGGACCCGTCCGGGTTCATTGAATATATTGAGCAGGGGTGAGCCGCGTACGTTGTCCAGTAGAGTCGATTTTGAGCGTAATCAAGTGTCAGCCCATATGGACGGTCAGAAGTTGTAGTGGCAATAATTTGTCGTCTAGTCCCATCCATTCCTGCACGTTCAATTTTCATCCCACTTGATTCTACCCAGTACATCCACCTGGTGTATTTACATTCTTATTAATTAATTGTTGTTTTTCCAGTATGGAATATATGGAAAATATTTTTTAATATTGTTTATCTTTTAATTAATTTGAAAATTTTGCATTATTTACCCATTTAAAGGATTGACAACGATGCTAGTTGGATATTCCAGTCCGTTGTTAATAAGAACCTTCCTCATGCTACCGTCTAATCTAGCAACGTGTATTTTATCTTTTGCATCTTCAGTGTAGTAAATATTATTATGTATCCAATCAATGGCTATTGATGAAATATATGAGCCAGTGTCAGCACTGACAAGTGTTTTTGAAGTTCCGGCAAAGATTGGTGCACTGTACATTTTCCCATCGTAAGTACTCCAAAATATCATTTTATTTCGGTAGTGGAAGTCTAAGCCTCTGTCTAGCGATGTCTCTGAATTTATCCGGGTTGTCTAGAAAACAAAAAAACAATTAAAAAATTATTAGAAAATCATAGTTTGTGGTGCATCAACAGTTTGTCATTCAAAACTTAAGGGTTTTCATGATTTATCCACAGGGCCGGATAATGTAGCCAGTGCAGGCAGCCCCTTCTGCCTACAGTTTCAAAAAACCATGTGAGTGGAACATTTTGCAGTTTTTAAAAAGGTGTCAAAAGAATATTTTAACTTTTCAAAAACATACAAATAAAATATTCTATGCATTTCAAAAACATGAAAATAAAACATTTTGCACTTTTTTCAAAAATTGTAAATAGAAGATTTTGCAATTTTCTAAATTAAGTAAAAAGAACATTTTGCACTTTTTTAAAACATGTAAATACAACATTTTGCTTGTACTAAAAAAACCATCAATAAAATGTAAATGGTGGATTTCGTATGGAAACAAATTGCTGCCTAAAACCAATTCCTTCGTCCGACCCTGTTTATTCATGATTTAATACCATGATGTGTGGTTTAAATGTGCGCTGTATTGCATGCTCCTTACATTGTGATGACTTATGGAAAACTGTTGGATACCAGCTGCATCTCCGAAAATTAGTGTAGCATTGTTAGAAGTAGATGATTGACATTTTGCTGGGTCCTGGGCATCTTTAACGTAGCCGTAGCCTGGTCTGCATTTGCACGAGGGGGATATTTTCACTGCAGCATTGCATGTTCCGGGATGCGCACACTCTGTGTCTGAAGTCAAACAAAAATTAATCCATATTTTTAAAACGTAATTAACCATTTCACCTCTTAGAAATTTCTCTTGGGGGAGATACTAGTAAAATCTTCATGTAGCGGATTTTAAAGTGATTTTGGAATTTAACAAAAAAATTTACCATCACAAAACTCTCCAATAAATCCAGGGGCGCACTTACAAAATATGTTCTGCTCAACCTGGATGCAACTTCCTCCATTTAGGCACGTGTTAAGCTCCTGAGGGGAAACTTAATCGTAGTTGGTAAGGGTGACTTGGCAAGTGGAGGTAAATGGTACAATGCGGGTAACTGTGTGTATGAACGAACGAATGAATGTAGTATAATGAGTGCAGTAAGTAGTTAGTAGTAGACAGTAGTAGTTGGTAGTTGGTTTATTAGGTAGGTAGTTGTTCGTTCGATGGTTTTACTGTACTAGTTAGCTCAGTGTGTAGCTCGCACTGAAGCTAACTCGTATGCAATGTTGTTTACATAACATTGCATACCAATGTTATACATAACTCATGATATGGTATGTACCGTATCATGACACACCGCCCTCATAAGAAGGAACGATAAATTGTTTTTACTGTCTACTGGTACTTAAAACTTAACGCTAAATGAAATGGAACTTATGTATAGACTAATAACTAATGCTAAAATTACGTGTCAATGCAAAACTGCAGAATAGGCGCGAAATCGTAGACATCTTTCGACTGCATAAAAAGCATTGATTAAATACACATACAAAATCACATGAATATTACATACATTAAATTCATTCTTTTCAACTGACGATTGTGGCCGGAGTCAAGACGCAGTCAAGACCTTCCCCCCTCCCCCAATATTTCCGAAAATCGGAGGAGTACAAAATCGAGGTGGGTATGAAAAAATTCACAAAAATTTTCTGCATCTGACACTTTAAATAAAACTTCCAAATTAATTTTTTCAAAAATGTTACATAAATTTCAAAATTGGTATATACGCGTTTTAAAAATATAAATAAGGAGCCCCATGGCTCATTTCAAAATTACTGCCCCGAATTACATTACTGTTGGTTTTAGACGGGGTTTTTGACCATGGCGGATCCGACTAAGTGTATCTAAGTGTAATACAGTGTGACCCAATGTTTCCGGACTGACTAAAGCCCGAATTGGATTTTTAAGCATAAATACAGGTAATATAAGACAATATTAAAAATACATACATACTTTATAAAAACTTATGTCTATGTAGTAAAATTATCGTTGTATGTTGTAATTTAAGTAAAAATTGTTAATTAAAATACAGTTAACCATCAATACAATATTTTTTGGCACGTTGTGCGTAATTACTATAAAATTCATAAAATTAATATTTTTGGCCTCCGTACGGAGTTTTGTTTAAATTTTTTCAGGTGACCTGACCCGAGAGGGTGGTGACGCAACCGGCCGGACTACGTAACCATCATCAGGTGATGTGAGGACTATTCGACCCACTTGTTTAACAGGTACATTCCCTTTTAATTACTAAATCATCCATTATATATAGTATCTAAAAATTTAAAATAAATATATTACAAAATTATATTAAACAAAATTTAATTGGATTAAAATTAAATATGACTAAATACATATACTAATTTTTGTCTCTTCCCATGGGAGATTTTTTGATTATGGTTTTTCAGCTCAAAACATCAGTAGCTGTGGTAAACAGACTTTATGAACTATATATTATTATTATATACTATTATTATTATAAATGAATGTGTTGTATGTACCAATGTCAACTTCGATGGTATCTATCTCAAAACACGGTCGTGGTACCGAGTCCCTCAGAAGGGTGGATATTCGCGACGGGGCGTGTGGGCACCTCGTTGCGTTCCAGTTACACTCGGTCACGCCAAAACTATAAAGTTAACTTAACATAATTTCAAAAAAGGGCCTAGCCCATAGACGTTACGTACATCGATTTCCTCCAAGTCAAGGTGGCGACCTTGAACTTGTCAGTGTCTATCTATCTCTACATGTATGTACTCCGATAATTATAAAAACATATCGACATTCTATTTTAAAATTAAAAATAGAATAGGCAAACCAACCTGTTTTTTTTTTAAAAAACAAACAATATAAATACAAATTAAATTAGTTTGGCAAATTTTAATTAAACTAAGTTTCATTCCTTAACTATGTTATACTTAGGTGGGCAGTAACTTGTCCCGAGTTATTGCAAATTACCGTACCTAGTCAAAATTAAATACAGACATGAAATCAAAATAACTTGAAGTGAAAAACAAAAAAAAAAATACCTAAAGGTATATAGCATAGGACGTTACCTCTATGAGGTGTCAAAAGTGACCATTCATATCAAAATGAAAAATTATAACTATCGTAAGGATTAACTTACTTATTAACCGTCAAGTATGTACTGAATAAAGACAATTTAGTAGATTCTTTGTTTCAATTAATTTAAAAATAAAAATAAAAATATAGTTATTAACTAAATTCAGAGCGATCCGTGTTCTAACACAGTATGTGCGAAAACAGGACTGACCTTCCAAACGCACTTGCAACCTTAGCTCGACTAGTCTGTCCCCCTGTTTAATGGGGCCGACTTTTATTTGTCACGAAGTTTGCTAGATTGCTGGTGAAATTCGGCCCTGCAGTGACTAGTCACCGAGACACAGCCCCCATTTGGTACTCGCTGGAGTGGTTGCAATCTGCGGTTGGATAAAAAGACCAAAGAGTAGCGAAACACTGTAAAGATACCAGTATCCACCTTGATAGTTGATTCTATATATAAATGTAATAATTTCAAAATTTCAAAATATATTTACAAATTTATGGCTTAGCCACTATTATTACTTCTAAGTCTACGGATATTGTCTTTATTTATTATATACTTGTCGTTTATCGTATCCAATAAATTATTATTTCTAGATCCTTTTGGGCGACCAGGTCCTCGCTTAACTATATTACTAAAATTAGGGTTTTGATGTTGGTAATTAGTCACAACTGTAGGTTGATGTGGTTGTGTTGGTGTAAATGGCTGTTGATAGCCAGATGAAGTAGGTCGTTGCGGCGTGAGTATAGGCATGGTGGTAGGTGGGTCATATGTACATTGTGGTGGATTTAGCCTAGGCGGTTGAGAGTGGTAGGTATGGGGCACTGCTGTTGCTGGCGATGAAGAAGACAAGGTAGAGGGTTCCGGATCCTGGGAGGAGGACGGGCCCGAATCCGCCAGTGTGTGGGGTGGTCCTCTCAAGGTAGCCTCCTCATCGGTGGGTTTAGGTCTGTCCTCACATACATCATTTCCCAGAAGCTGCTGTGTCTGCCTCCTTGGTGGTATAATCTCTCCACGCCTCACGTAATAATGTCGAAGTCTTTCCATGTTTACGTTGAACTGAATTAGCTTAGACTTATACCGTCCTTCCAGTTTATAGTTATTTAGTCCAACATCCTCAACAATTAGGTATGGACCTACAAAAATAGAAAGTAGTTTTTTAGATGTGCCTTTTTCACGTTTTTTATTCCGCAACAATACTAGGTCTCCAACTTCAAATTTTTCCTCTCGTCTACTAGCGTTAAATCTAGTAGCCCACTTAGCCCGTTCGTGCTCGATTGCTAGCTTAGCCATCTCCCTTGCATCACGGCTATGCTGATGAAAGTCGATGGTCTGTTCCTCCCTCAAGAATGGAAGTTCAGAGTCGATAGGGAGTCTTGGCTCCCAGCCAAATAGAGCAAAGAAAGGTGTCTGGCCTGTGGTAGAGTGAATAGATGAGTTTAAGGCAAATGTTAAGGATGGTACTGCCTGGTCCCATTTTCTCTTATTTTTCATAGCATATGAGCGAATCATTTCCATCAGAACGTCATGTGTTGATTCAACTGCTCCATTAGTCCGAGCCATATAGGGACTCGAGGTTATGTGTGTGAAGCCTAGAATTTGGTTGAGTTCCAAGATGGTCTCGTTTAGGAACGATTTTCCGTTATCTGACTGAAGGTATTTCGGTGTTCCAAATTTCGCGACAATCTCGTCTGTAATGAACTTAGCGGTGGTTTTGGCAGTACAGTTTGGTACTGTCTTGCAAATTAGAAATTTTGTCAAGTAGTCGACGGCTGTTAGTATGTATCGGTTTTGGGATGTTGAGGTGGAAATTGGACCTGCAAAATCTATCTGCACTCGTTCAAACGGTTGGGTGGGAATTTCAATAAATTGAAAGAGCCCTGCAGGTTTAATCCGTGGTGTTTTGTTGAACTGGCATTGGTGGCAGGTCCTTATGTACTCTTTGACGTCATCCTTCATTTTGGGCCAAAATATTCTTTGGTGTAGTCTGTGGAGTGTTTTCTTAATTCCGAGGTGGCCTCCGAGCTCCATGGTATGTAAACTATGCAGAGCCTGGCCTCGACCGGATTTTGGCATAACAGGAACTGAATGAGGGCCTCTTGGGTCCGAACTTTTAAAAAATAAAATTCCATTAATTAGTATATAATTATTGAAATTTAATAGGCCATTTTCTAGTCTCCTAATGATGGTTGCTAGCTCAGGATCCTCTCGTTGTTGTTGTCTGAATTTTTGATCTTGCTCTGACAACGGACCGGTTGTGATATTCCATATGGACAGATCCATGTTGGACACAGCTGCTCGAGATAATAAGTCCGGAAGAAAATTGAGCCTTCCTGCTAGATGGCTTAGATTTGTTATGTTGAATTCGGCAAGGACCATTGCCTGGCGAAAAAGTTTAGGAGTCATAGGTTTCCTTTTTGATGTAAGTAGGGATGGAAGTGTGCTGTTGTCTGTTTGTATGGCAAAGGGAATTCCTTTCAAAAAATGGGAGAATTTCTTTAAAGCCCACACAATGGCTTCCATTTCCAAAATCGGCACTTGATAGTTCTTCATCTCTTTGGTGAGGGCTTTTGAAATGCAAGCCACAATTTTTTCCATCTGTTGTCCATTAGGTAGTACATGAGTTTGAAACAGACAAGCTCCAAGTCCTCCGGTGGAGGCATCGGTCCTCAAGGTGGTGGGTAGAGCTGGATCAAAATGAGCTTGAATAGGTGCTGTAGTGAGGGCTACTTTTAGATTTTCAAATGCCTCCTGACATTCAGTGCTCCATACATATGGTGTGTCTTTGACTAGTAGAGCGTGGAGTGGTCTCGCAATGCTAGCTAAATTTGGGACGAAGGTTGTATAGAAGTTAATGCTCCCAAGAAACGACTGTAGCAATTTAATAGACTTAGGTGGTTTAATTTTTCTAATAGAGTCTACATATTCGGGTATTGGCCTTCTGCCGTTTTCATCAATAAGGAATCCAAGTATTTCTATCTCCTTGAATCCCAGTTTGCATTTTGACGGTTTAAGGCGCAGGTTGTTGTCGATCAGTCGCTGGAAGACTTTGCCTAATGTACTTATGTTGGAATCTACGTCCTCACTTGGCGCAATAATATCGTCCAGATAATGGAGCACTTCCTTATATTGTAGGTTTCCTAGTAGCTGGATCATCATTCGGCTGAAAAATCTAGGTGCATTGCTCATACCAAATGAGAGTTTAAGGCATTCGTAGTGTCCGTGTCGTGTGCTGAACGCTGAGAGTGGAATAGATTCATCGTCCAGCATCACTTGGTTATAGCCACTCTGCAAATCCAGTGCTGAGAATATTTTCTTCCCTTTAAAACGGTGAATGATGTCGTTAATTAAAGGTAGTGGGAACACGTGGGATCTAGTTTGAGAATTTAATTTCCGATAATCGTTTACCACTCTGAACTGGGGTTTCGTGGGGTCAGGGGATTTTTTCTTTACTAAAAATGAAGGGCTGGAAAACTCTGATGTTGATTCCCGTATGGTTCCGTCTCTTAGTTGTTCCTGTATCTGCCTTTCTATCTCTATATGCTGAGCTTCTGATTGTGGGAAGCCTCTTATTTGAAATGGTGTTGGGTCCTTTAATTCGATTTTATATTTGGCATGAGGGTAAGCGCCCATTGGAGTTCGGCTAAACATGAATGCTTTCTGATGGGTCCTTACTAAATTTTGGTATTTTTCCAAGTCCTCCGGACTTAATGTTGGAGCGAAAGCAACCTTGCTCACTTCTCTTTCTAATTCTTCTCCTGTATAGATAGGTATTGTGCTGGTCTGTGCCTGGTTGCCTGAATCGGTAACGGTGTTTATAGAGTTGATTTGGTGAAACTCCAGCATCTTATAGTCAGTAATTTCTGCTGTAGAGACGACAGCCTTTGCTGGAATAGTAATTGGTTCCTCTGTAAAATTTATGACACGCATAAATTCAGTGTTGTTGGATACTAAATATTCGGGTATGCTGAGTCCTTTAAAATCCTTGTTGCCTATAGAAATAGCAGTAAAAGGAACCTGTCGTAATTCTCGCAACCCATACATAACATAAATGGGAATATCTGCCATTGAATTTGGTTCTACTGTTGATTTTTCAGAGGCATGTAGTCGCACTACTTGTGTGCGTTTATTTTTTCTAGTTTTGAGGGCTCTGGCTTGAGTAGGTTTGTGTTGTCGCAAAGTAATTGTTTTTCTATGAAATTTAGGTTGGGTTGTCTGTTGTGGTTGAGTTTGTTGTTGCGTATAAATAGCGTGATCGTCACCAGCGCTTCGCCTTGTTTCCAAATTTCCTGTATTTTGGTGCTCCTCGGAGTTAGTGCGCACTTGGCTCCTTGAAGGTGTTTGACTCTGTGTATGTAAGTAGGTCGGTCGCGTATTCTGAACCTGTTGCATTTCGAACTGCTCCAAGTCCTGGGTGGCCGGCCTCCTTGCATTAGTCATTGATGCTACACCAAAATGTTCAGATGACATGGTGCAGTCTATAAAATCCAAAACTACTCTAAACTTAGTAAACCAATCTTCACCTATTAGTATTTGATGTTTAGATTCTTGAACGACTATGTATTCATGTGTAATTGGATGCCCATTTATTTGTATAGTGACTACTGCTTTCCCTTTAATACGAATTGGGTGTTGGCCGTAGTCACAGATGCTGATGTCATTGGTCATTCGAATTGTTGCTCCCAATTTTCTTGCTACATTTTCTCTAATTATTGAGCAATCTGCTCCTGTATCAAGAAACAGAGTTAAAGGGAAACCTTCATTCTCTCTTAATGTTGTGATTGCCTGAATAGTTGTTGTTGCAGGAATGTCATGTTTACGCGAAAAATACTTGCGTTGACTCACTCTTCCCTGTTGTTGAACTATTGTTGCACTTAAATCTATTAAATTATTGTTGTTATTTTCCGGCGGCCTTGTATTGAACGTCGAACGATTCGGCCTAGTCGTCCGCCTTAGTGGTTTAAATGTTGTTGATTTCCCTGGTTTGAGTTATTGCGTGGTAGGGCAGATGAGTAATTTCTGTTGATGTTTTGATTTGCAATAGCATTGGGATGAACAAAGTTGGGAATGAAATTCCGTCCTTTATAGTTGGAATTGTTTGAGTTGTTGTTGTTTCCGCTCTGGTTTTGGTTGGAATTTCCCTGACGAAATTGTTGGTTTTGATTTCCTTGATGGGATTGTTGGTTTTGATTTCCTTGATGGGATTGTTGGTTTTGGTATTGCGTTCTTTGTGAATTATTTTGACTGCGGTTTCCTCTTGCCAACTGATTTTGTTGTTGATTTTGGTTTTGAGGACATCGTCTTGGTCCATGCCCTGGTTGATGACATACATAGCAATTTATGTTGCTCCAATCTATGGGTTGACGTCTCGATGAATTTGAAGGTCCCCGTTGATTTGACTGGTTGGTTTTTTGTTGACGTGGTGGTTGGTGTGTCGTCAGTTGGTTGACTTTGGCTGTCAACGTCGCAATAGTCTGTTTTAATGCTTCAATGTTGGAGTCTGACGTCACGGTTGCAACTTCTTGTTTTATGCTTGCCCTTCCTGGTTCATACTGATCTGTTGCGTCATACCGAATGAGTAATGCTCTTAATTCTTCAATCGAAGTGGGCTGAACTTGTACTCGTATGAACTCCCTGACTTTCTCGCGTAAGTTGGTTATGATCACCTGTAATAATTGTGCTACAGATACGGTTGCCCAATTGTCCCCAAAAGCGTTCTGAAGTCGCAATAAAAATGCATTTGATGTTTCTGTGCACTGCTGCTTTTGAATAAATAGCTCAATGAATGACACAGCTGGGTCTCTGACGGTGGGGCAGACAGCTAACAAGGCTATGAATATATTTGCTAAAGTCGTCTCGTCGTCGTTGATAGTTGCTTTGTTCAGGCTAAGCCAATCTTGCACAGCTGGGGTTTTAATGGCTATTCTTAAAAGTTGTTTACTAGGGGTTATGGTCATTTCTGTGGTTGTTATGTAGCTAGTATATTCAGTTTGAAAGTCGGTAAATTCGCGAGTGTATAATACGGGTTTATTATACGTGGGCATTGGCAGGGTGGGTTTTTTAAATGCCATTTTCCTGACTCTTCTAGGAAAAATCCTCCTTGTTTCTATCGAAAATTCGTCGTCAAATAATCGAAAATGGCCCTCTTCGTCCTCTTCAAAATTACTATATAATTGTGCTAGTAGATCCTGTTGTGCTTTTCGTAATCTAGCTTTCTCTAATTGAGGTGATAGGGCTAGTTTGACTTTGCTCGTTCTGATAAAATATGATTTAGGGAATGACTCTGCTCGCTTCCTCTTTTTTGGGTTTTCAAAATCGGAGTCTACTAAATTTTCTAGCTCTTGTATTTTGACTGCTATCTCTTCATCTAATGGATGCTCGGAGTTAGCAATAAATTTTTTACATACCGTATTTGACGAGAGCGTTGGGTCAGGTAGTAGGTTAGAGTCTGCTACAGGTGGGTGCTCCGGTTGAGTGGCAAGATCAAGTTCCTCTCTTAGTGATGTTTCGGAGTACTCAATTTGTGGCTCCGGCTGACCCTGATCTGGTGATGACTCCTCTGAGTGGAGATTCCGAGTTGGTGGCTGGACAGGGTTGAAATCCTCTTGAATAATAGAAGTCTCAACAAGCTCCGGTGAAAGGGCTTCAGCTGATGTGAGGGTTGTCTCGGCTCCGGAGGAAAAGGTGTCGTCTGAGCACTCTTGTAAGTTGTTGTCCAAAGCTTGGATTGTCTCGTCTAATTGTCTCTCAAATCGTCTTTGTACACTCCTCTCGTGATTTACTGGGGTGTCAATAATTGGCTGCCGCGGAGTTAGAAGGTTGGAAAGTCTGGGTGTTGATGGAAGTTGATGTAATGGTAGCCGTAAAAACGGGTATTGCTCAACGCATTCAGTTCTTAATATTGTCTCTTCACACACGTATTCACCAAAATGTAAATGTACAAGTCGAATATAATCTGGATGGCTGCAACAATGTGGTGCTATTGCGTTAGCTAGTACCTGTGTTGATGGGTGTGGAGCACTATGGGGCGCTAGCACTTCACTTTTATTTGTCTCTGAGTTTTTTGTTTGTGCACTTTTACGAGAAATAAACATTTGCACTTAGCTTATGCATGGAATTATAGTCTTAGTTCTCTGTCTGTTTACTTAATTTAATTTATTTTATTTTAATCAGTGGGTTTCGTCACAATGGCGCACTGAATCACTTAAAAGTTAATATTTTATAGTTTCCTAGGTTATTTACAGTTTAATAATATTAGCGTTAAATTAGTTTTAAAATATTGGGTTTCGTTATTTTAACTGAAAAGTTAAAAACCCGCACTCTCCGCCAGTGTTAAGCTCCTGAGGGGAAACTTAATCGTAGTTGGTAAGGGTGACTTGGCAAGTGGAGGTAAATGGTACAATGCGGGTAACTGTGTGTATGAACGAACGAATGAATGTAGTATAATGAGTGCAGTAAGTAGTTAGTAGTAGACAGTAGTAGTTGGTAGTTGGTTTATTAGGTAGGTAGTTGTTCGTTCGATGGTTTTACTGTACTAGTTAGCTCAGTGTGTAGCTCGCACTGAAGCTAACTCGTATGCAATGTTGTTTACATAACATTGCATACCAATGTTATACATAACTCATGATATGGTATGTACCGTATCATGACACACGATCCTTCCGAACATATAGGAAAAGAGTCTGTTGAAGTTCCTACATGTAATTCGGTTAAACTCCCATTTTGATATTGAAATACAGAAGTCTCAGTTATATTCTGGCAGAAAAGGTGTGCAAAATCGCAGTCTACAAATACAACTGCCCGCGTGGTCTCATTTCGTTTCCTAATAACCAGATTAAAAGCCTCGGTATATTTGGCAGGCTCATTTTGTACAAACTCAAACTTTGTCAAAAAAACAGAAATCGGACTTTGTAAATTAAATTCCATTTTTGTTAAGCTATTTATAAGGTCTTCTTCCTGTCCTACAGCCCCAAAGTACTTAATGTTACTAAATGAATTTTGAAAATTTCGACAAAATTCTAATTTTTTAATATCTCTATCAAATTCATTAACAATTTGACGTCTTAAATTTTGCAGTTCAAAATCTGACTCTGAAAACTGGACTATTATATCTGATAAAATTGTATTTTCCCTCAAACCTGATCGAACTTAAATTAAAGCATTTTTAACAGTGGTTGTGAAATTAGTTTTAAAATTTCTAAACTTGGTCTGCAAGTCAGTTAATTTAATTCCTGTTTGTTAGGGTTGGGGTAAGCAATTAAATTTAGAGTAGAGCTTAAATCTATCATTGAGTTGGTGGAGTTGCACTTGGGCAGACTGGAGCTCTTGAAAAACTTCAATTAATTCATTTAGTGAGAATTCATTTAACGTATGGGCTGTTGTATTTTGCTGAATGACTCCAAGGTGTTTTCTAAGTAGGTTAATAGGGGTGAGCGTGTAGCTAAGTGGGATTCCTTTGCCTTCGTTAAGATCCCTGACAAGCGTTGGTACTTGACTCAGCATCTCCTTGACCTCTTGACCTGTGGTCGGAATTTCCAAAGGCAGTGGAATGTCACTAGTGACGGTCATGGAAAATTTTGATTGAAGTTGGTCCGAATCCGAAACATTTATCTTTCCTCTGAGACTCCGCAGTTGTGCCCTCAGTAAATTTCTAGAATTTTGCGTGTCATTTTTTTCAGTGGAATCGGGCTTCAGTTGAACTTGGACTGCCACTTGCCCACCCCATGAAATTGCTGTCACCACGTGGATTGCTTCAATGTGGCCCATGATGTCCCGGTTAAAATTCTCTTTCAGCCCGTCTTGAAATGACTCAAGGTACTGAACGAGAGTTTGATATTTGAAGAGGAGAGTCCCAGTCATCTCCTGTGATGATTTTATATTCCCCGTATTAAGAAGGTTAAACGCACCTTGCGGTTTGGTAATACCCGCTAGTATATTGACAGCAGTGTTTTGATCTATGCTAAAAAAATTAAATGTATCAATTAATGAATCCGTAATTTCAGTATACGTCCGTTTGTAGGCGTTCTGTACTTCAGTAATAAATTCCTTGGAAATAGATCGTCTAAATACGCCCACAGGGATGAAATTTTCAGTTCTTTCGTTATATAGGTATCCAAGTTGAGATACTCTTTTCAACGCTGGGATTGTGATGAAGCGCTCCTCGATTTCATTGCAGGATGATGGGCCACACGAAATAAGAATAAAAGTCAATGCGGTCAGAAGTTTTGTCCAGCATGATAATATGTAGGACGGACTCTGAGCCAAATGAGAGTTAACAAGGCCGCGAGCGAATTTCGTCTAAAAAATAAACAGATAGGCTTATATGGTAGATTTTAGCGAGATCTATCTAGCTGTCATACTTTTAGTTGTTTTTATAAAGTACAAACACAATAAAAAGTAAGAAACAAGTCTCCACCTGTGGGATGCGATTTGGGAACCTCTGTGAAGGCTGACTCCAGCGGTAACCACTACCCTACTACACATCATGCGTTGCCGTTGTGAGATTTCAGGTTTGAATTCCATGAGCGGCAAAACTGTGAATTGGAGTCTCGTGCTTCTCATAGTCAGCCTCAATTTACTTTCTACTTTACTATTAATTACTTTTATTTTAAAGTTTAATTAGTGAAGTAAATGCAATGGATAGGTCTGAAGCGGAGGAGATGGAGACAATATCAGGTACTAATAAACGTCAGAGTCGTAATACGAAAATCATTAGGGGGTTTTTCGTTCGACTTTTCAAGTGATAAGTATACCATCCCCGTGTTATCACTGTTCACCTGCGCAAACCAAATTATCTAATAGACAATTTCCATCTCAATTGTACCAAATGAGTACACATCTACCTACATATTATATATCGTCTGTGAACAACCAAAATGACCCATATCCAATTTAAGCTGGAATCAAAACTAGCGATGTCATAAAAACAAAATAAAAAACTAGCGTAAAATGTTAATTAAGTGTTTTTGGAAAGTGAAGAATTATCTAATTACACATGTGTTTGAATTGTGTTTTATTTAAATGTTTTGAATGTGTAAAATGTTCCATTTACATGTTTTTGAAAAGTGTGAAATTTTTTTTTTTGGGTAGGGTGCCTAATTCTGGCCGTTGTCAAAATTGTGGCCACCGGTTGTATATCGTCAGTGAAGAACCAAAATGACCCAAATCCATTTTCTACTAAAAGCAAAATGAGCCTAATTCAAAACGTTCTAAAAACAAAATGACCCAAATCCATTTATTTCCACGCGTACGCCTAAAACCCATGCAAAAAATTCCTGTTCACTTGCACCTAGTGCATTTTCTATTTGCATTGACTTAGCCGTATGCTTGGAAATGAATGGATTTGGGTCATTTTGTTTTTAGAAGATTTTGGATAAGACTCATTTTGCTTTTAGTGGAAAATGGATTTGGGTCATTTTGGTTCTTCGCTGACGATATCTGTATTTAATATATAGTGAGATTGTTTTTGTGTTTGCAAAGTTTGGCTTTTCATTTACTGATTCTGCAACTTTCATTCCTCAAATTTCAAAAGCTTTTAGCTAATAATACGAATTTAATCAGACGGCTACAATTTGAACACCGGCCACAACTAGGCACCCTCACCCTACGTGTTTTTTAAAATTGGAAAATGTTCTATTTACATAGTTTTGAAAATTTGAAAATTTTTGTATTGCCATATTTTTATAAGGTGCAAAATAATATATTTAAATGCTTGGAATACATGTTTTAATATTTTTGTAGCGATTGGATGTTGTTTTTACCTTCAAATGAATGTGTCATTTTGGTTCTTCACAGAAGATATGCAATTGATGTGGGCATGGCCTCTAATTACTACTGCGTACTGTAGTTCATATATCGTCGATGACGATTGAAGTTTGATGTTCTCCTTTTGGGGCTAAAATTAATTATGATCATCTCCATTCTGATATTAAAATGGTTTCGATCATCTCTATTTTTCATGAAATACGGCACATAATGAAATAATTGAATAAAATTAATAAATAAGTGCATCATTCATGCGATCAGGAATTAGTTTACCAATAAACGATTATTGCAGCTTTAAACAAATTAAGGGGTTGCCCAAAAATCACGACATAAATATAGTTAAGCAGCTTACTTGGATATTGATGGTATCGCATGCTAAAAATAGCCAATTAACCAACAGGTAATCTGATAACAGAAGGATAATATAAACTTAAAATGAGAATATTTTGATGACTTCATTCATGGGTGACCCGGAATGTACTAACAAGGGAAGTTTTAATTAATTTTAACTTTAATTGCGGTTAACTAAATATCAATTAACTCAGCAATTAACTAATTTTAAGAAAAAATATTACTTCTATCGCTATTAGCATACCAAATTTACCATAATAACATGTATTGCGTATATAATTTCGACATTTTAACTTTAATTGTGGTTAACTAAGTATCGATTAACTCAGCAATTAACTAGTTTTAAGGAAAAATATTACTTTCATCGTGATCAGCATACCAAATAAACTATGATAACATGTATTGCGCATATAATTACGACATTTTAACTTTAATTGTGGTTAACTAAATATCAATTAACTCAGCAATTAACTAATTTTAAGGAAAAATATTACTTTTATCGTGATCAGCATACCAAATATACTATGATAACATGTATTGCGCATATAATTACGACATTTTAACTTTAATTGTGGTTAACTAAATATCAATTAACTCAGCAATTAACTAATTTTAAGAAAAAATATTACTTTTATCGTAATCAGCATACTAAATATACTACGATTACATGTATTGCGCATATAATTACGAGATTTTAACTTTAATTGTGGTTAACTAAATATCAGTTAACTCAGAAATTAACTAATTTAAAGGGAAAATATTACTTTTATCGTGATCAGCATACCAAATATACTACGATGACATGTATTGCGCATATAATTACGACATTTTAATTTTAATTGTAGTTAAAACTTGTTTATGTTAATTACAATTAACTACACTAGATAATAATGGTCTAATAAGTTTTGAAATATAAACATAATGTGTTTGATTTGATTTAATTATCTTTTACGTGTGTAGTGTTGGCTCATTTTTAATACTTGCATTTAAGCATAATGAAATGTATCTGTCGCATGCTTTACTTTAATTTAACTTTAAAAATAATTATACACACAAATGTGACAACGTCGACGACATTATATCCATTGCAGATAGAACGAGGATATAGAGTGATATATGTATAGTGTATGTACGTGCATTCCTAATTTGTAATTAAAGTTTAATTGCTAATATCTTTTTTGGCCAAATGAACTCTAGCAAAATTCCAAATCTCAGATTTAGCTAATTTTTTTTCCAATTTTTTAATATATGAATCATATAAGAGTTAGTTTGGCCACCGGAGAAAACAATTATTAACCGAAGACAAATTTAAACGGGTAAAATCGGGTAGATTACGATTCTTTGAGAATTTTGAGTTAAAAAAAATCAAGTGTATGCTAAATGTCTAGCAAAAAATTATGGAATAGTCAGGAGTTTATTATTATAACCACGGGTTGTTTTAAAAAATATAAACCGTTTGGGATTTACCCGGGTATTACGGCATATAATACGCATGTATTCGACTAAAACTGTAGATTCTCACTAATTGATGTATGGCGCACCCACAAAAAAATGTCTTGTTCACTTTTGAAATATGACCCGCCCTTGCCTGTCCGGTTTCATTAAAAGCTAGTCGTAGCAGTGAGTGGACACCTGCGTAGAGTGTTTCTTGGAACGCATATTGCAAAACAAAACTTTTAAAAATGAACGTTTCTGAAAAAAAATTAAAAACAAAATGTACTAATTTATACTATAAAACGTAATTATTTAAAAACTCTATTGTGGTACACTTTATATAAAAAATTAACACACCTACGTATTTTTAAAACTAGGTTTAAATGTAATTGAAAAATATAATAATAAATATTGTTGTTGATTAAAATCAATGTTTATTAGAACAATAAAAAAATACTATGCTATACAACATGTTACACTTTTCAAAAAAATGAAACTAGAACATTTTGTACCTTTTTAACAACATAAAATTGGAACATTTTGCAATTTTTCACCAACATAAAATTCAAACATTTTTCACCTTTTTGAAAACATGAAATTAGAATATTTTGTACCTTTTAAAAAAAATGTAATTAGGAAATTTTGCACCTTTTCAAAAAAATTGAATAAGTACTTTTTACCCATTTTCAAAAACTTGTAATAGGACATTTTAGGTTTTTCAAAAACTCCTCATCAACATTTTTACGAGGAGCATTTTATGCAAAATAAAAAGTTTTTTTACCTTTGATTTGAGTAACTGTAACTGTTGACTGATTGACTGTAACAATTATTTAAACGCTACTTCTGTATTGTCTGTCCCAAGCAACCTTCAAAATTTTCGCTATGGTTGTAAATTAAATCTGCAAAATATTGGAACTGACCAAGAGTGAGAGTAGTAGAAGGTCCAGAAGTAAAGAAATAAATGCAATAAAAGTTAACAGAAATTATAGTCACACTGTCAACTGTATAAGGGCGGTGCAGTATTGCGTCTTTCAGCTGTCTTATAGTCCTAGTACCCTATTAGTAATCTACAGTTAACCGAGCATCTCAAAGTTTGTAAAGTCCAATGTAACATGCGATGTAGATTACGGAATACCTAAGAAAGCAAATGACTCAATAGTTAGCTGGAAATTGATGAAGAGCATCAATGTGATAAGACTGCTGGGGTTGAGGTCGGGATACAATTTATGTATATTCACATGTCAATACATTTAAGTATTCAAGTCTCAGTTATTCATAGAAAGTAATTATTTATAATCCGAATGAAATTATTAAAAGCTGTCGAGATAAATGTATGTACTGTTACAGCAATCTAATTATCAGACTGCTTTACTTGTAAATTGTTATATATAGTTCGTGTTGCAAAAATAAAAGTTAATTACTGATTATACCTAATGCTAGTAGTAAAATACATTATATCGTCTATGAAGAACCAAAATGACCCATATCCATTTTTAACTAAAAACAAAACCCACTGCCTACAGAAATATTGTGAAATATTGCATAAAACATGTAAATAGAAAATTTTCTACTTTTCAAAACCATGTAAATGAAACATTTTCGACTTTTCAAAAACATGTAAATAGAACATTTTACACCTTTTAAAAATATTGTAAAAAGAACATTTTACATTTTTTAAAAACATGCAAATAGAACATTTTACACTTTTTTAAAACAGGTAAATAGAACATTTGGCACTTTTCAAAAACAGTTACATAGAACATTTAACACTTCAAAAACATGTAAATACAACATTTAACACTTTTAAAAACACTTTTAAAAACACTTCAAAATGAAAACTTTGACCTTTTTAAGAACACTTTAATAGAAAATTTTACACTTTTTAAAAACTACTAATCACCATTTTCCGCATGATTTCCATTTTGTTCTCATGACATAGCTCATTTTTATCTTAGCTCAAATTGGATATGGGTCATTTTGGTTCTTCACAGACGATATTATGTATTTGCCATTTCGGATTAAATTGTGAGCTTAGCCAAAGTGTGGACAAACTCTTGTTTTTAATCTCTATTTAAGAGGCACATGGGCAAATTCTCAGAAGTCTAAATTGACAAATTATTGAGAAATCAACATAATATTATTATGTTTACTCAACATCAATAATTTGGTATAAAAAAATTCACAGTAATTATTAATTATTTGCGAAAGAATATTCAAGCTTAATGTACATACCTACATACATAACAGTGCTTTTATGTTATAAGATAATTCTGTAATTACTGTCGTACACACAGGACCTTCATGCGCAGCATTCTAAAGAATTAACATAAATCAAAACTCTGACCACATCCACAATCAAAATCTGTCTTGTGGGCAAAAAAACAAAAAAACATCAGTTAAAAATCCAAAAATTATGAAGTCATAATTTTACTCCTGTATAAATTATCATGTAATGTAAGTTGTATAATACGTTTTGCAATTTTCAAGAAAGATATGTGTGAAATGTGTGTTTTTTGTACACAACATTTTACATTTTACATTTTTCAAAAACGTGCAAATAAAGTATTTTGCACCTTTGAATTGAGTACAAATGGATGATTTTGTACTTTAAAAAAGTATAATTACAAATAGAATAAATATTTTGGCGATCTTTAAAAACATGCAAATATAACATTTTGCACTTCACTTAAAGTAAACAGAAATTGAAAGATAAGCGTTAAACTGATTAGTAAGCCCCGGCTGGGGTACACTTTATTTTTTTATTTATAATTACATTAAGTTAAGAAATCATAGTATGTATTTTTTCATACATTCATCTAAAATATTTAGCATATCTAAAATACTGTTGAAAAACTAAACTATAATTAATTATATGGTAAACTATGTCCTCTGCAAGTACCTACATGTCATTTCTGAGTAAATTGTTACATTGTCAAAATTTGGTAAAATTCCTGAGTAATGCCCATCAATTGGCATAACAAAATCAAAAGTCAAAAGTTTAGTTTCGGTTAAATTATGTTTCAAGTGTCGCATATTTAAACGCGACTATAATTAATTAGAATTTTGATGACATCGTCAAAGTCGTATCTTTTTCAAGCTGAATTGAGTATTACAATAACGCTTGAGTTAGAAACTGAAAGTTGCTTTCGTCATACATTGTTGTGATTCCTGATGTTTGGTCCTGATCACGGTGCCGGTACCGGTAGTGCCAGTGCTGGTAAAGACCCAGATGCGGCCCAAGACGCAAACTAAAGTAAAGTAAATAATTAGCAATAGAGATTCCAACCTAAAGAATGTACATGCAAGAAAAATACATAGTGCATTCTTGTTATAATAAGTATGTATAATAAAAATTAGTCACCTCCTGACCACGTGGTAAATAAAGAATCTGAGAGAGCGTCTCCTCAACATTTTGACGTCAGTCCTCTAAATCACCAGCACGGTCAAGGATTGCGCTTATGGGCCTTACGACATTCACGTAAATATTGCACACGCTTCCAGGTAGATTAATAGCAATTCCCAAATCCGTATCGTTTAGAATTAGAATCGGAAGGTCACCATCTGGGAAACGATTTAAATATTTTGGGGAAATAAAAAACTGCAGCAGCTGCTCTAGGCTCTGGTTACAATTATTGCAACATGAAAAAACGTTTTATAAGAACAATTATACTAGATTACTAAACTACTAACTACCTTGTGAAAAATAAATACTGTCTTCTAGAATAATCGAATCTTCAAATCCAGCACGGACCCACGCCTCCAGCTCTGCTTACTTGTAATCGTTCAATTGCGTTAAATCAATTTGAATTTTTTTTTCTTCGTGGAAAATCTATATTTTTTAAAAGTAATCAAAATACTTGATCATCTTCAATCAGAATTTTTGATTACAATAACAATTTTCCCATCAACATCTTTGTGGTACGCATTTGTATTTATTTTTGCTGCTTTAACGCACACTTGCTTACTCCCCACTAATGTTTTAATGGCAGGAACATTAACTCCCAGCCTATCAGACCATTCGAATCCCATTTTCCCCAGTATACATTTAAAACAGTCAACAATTGGATATAAACAAAATGATGACATCATTTGTAAATGACAAGCAATGTCGCTACAGACGATAACAAATGGCATATATATTAATATGTAACATATCCTTATGTGTAATGATCAGTAGGTTGTAAGTAGGCAAAGTTATTTTGATACAAGTGAATTTCCATGGAAAATGTGTTATAATTTCATAATGTATTATTGTCTATATCCAGCGTTTACTAATGAAGAGTTGAATTCTGATATGTATAATATTCATCTTTATTTTAGCCTGAAGAAAATCAATGATAAATTCTAAAACCGGTCGCTTTGTTCCAAAAGTTCAAAATCACCGTCTGCCATACATTTATTTTACTCATTTGTAGTGGTTCAGAAGCCGTATTACTTACTTAGTAGTACGTTTTTATAAGCATATTTTCACTTCTGGACACAAATCCCTGTGGATCCTACTAAAATGAAGAAATTGGCAACTAACCTCTGAAAGGCTAAATCGCAACAACAACAACAACAATCAACGTCAACGTCAACGAATTCTACTCAAAATTATTCAGTTATGGATAACAATAGAAGCTGCAAAAACCTAACACTAATACAAAAGTATTCCATCATTCCGTCCAGTGTAAGAAAAAAGTTCATAATCGTTCGTTTCGCCTCGCATGAGCTTCGTTCAATTTTTGGGCGCAAAAAACGGACTCATGGAGCTTTCGGAGCTTTGAAACGGACTCAAGGCTCATGTGGGTCCCTGAAAGCTCATGAAAGCGCGTTTCCACCTCCCGGCCGTCTTGACGGACGGACAATATTTTGTCTACCTGTAGATTTTTTCCCTTTTCAACTTTCCACTCTAAAAGTACCTAAGTACCTACTACCTACTTACCCACCGCCTACCAGGGCCTGGGCTATATGAGACGATATGAGTATGAAATGTTTGAATACTATGAATTATCAAAGTGTGATGTTATATCAATGGAGTTTGATAAGTTTAATTTATTTAATGACTGTGTGTGTAATTTACTATGTACTATTAACATCCAACAACTAAAACAACAAAAAATAATTGTAGCCTTTGTTTTTTTATTTTTTAATGTTATTTTATTTAAGATTTTATTCAAATTAACTTATAAATTAAAAACAGTAGAAAAAGCAAAATATGGTCGAAATCATTATCAAAAAAAATGCATTGGAAATAACTATCATTATTTTAAAAAGTAAAACTTTATAAATATTCAGTAATAATAAATAAAAATAGAACATAGGTATAGTCGTATAGTATGTCGTATTATCGTTATCGTTAATATAGTATGTAATAAATGAATATTTATATTTGATATTGAGAAAAACTGCCGCACACCTAGAACTCTTTATTTTGGTTGTAACTCTAATACTTTGAGTTTGCTGTGTAAGTAGTAAAAGATAAGTTGTAAGTGTAAGCTTTTTTTCTTTTTTAGAATTTTTAGAAGTTATGACCTACTTTTTGATTAGTCGTCACTTGTCAGTTTGGCTTTGCTGTCGGTTTTGTATTTTAGTATTTTGGTTTAGGAATGCACACAGTTTAAGCAATGCAGCCGCACCTTAGCAACTTTTAGTTTTACAGATTACACTCAATCACTCAACTAAAATACATAAATACTTTGAATCGGTCTGACAACTGCTTTTATTTTCATTAGCATTAATACTATGGGGGTTCTAAGATCATAAAGTGATAAAGTTTGAGGGAGGTGGGATCTGGAAAAAAATTCACCCTATCACTAACATTAGTCATGCACAAACACAAACAGATTTATATATGATAAATGGGCTAGACAGAATTTGAGGAAGTTCGTATGACGTTATAGCTGTGAGACCCTTTATATTATAGTACCTTCTATACTTAATCCTTCCTATACTGTGTTCACGATATACATACTGCCTACCTACCTGTGCCAGCAGAAATTGTCAACTCGACTCTCTAATGGTAAAACGCTCCACCACCCCAAAGCGCGAGGGCTCCTTCGGGGGGCAAAACGGACTCAGAAGCTCGGCCGTCGTGCTTTCCAAATCGAAAGCTCATGCCTTCGGAGAAAAATAGAACGGCGCCCCGTTCGCGAGGCATCGTTCAGCCGTTCGAACGAGAAAAGTCTTACACTGATTCCGTCACACCAGACCAATAGGAACCAAAATTCCAAAATCAAGTCTATCATTCCAATTAAACGATGAAAATCAAACCATGGCTACAGCAATTTCAAATTGGATATATTTGATGCAGACAGCTTACTGTGCATATAATCTTAAAAAAGCTGCATTGCACAGTAAAGGTATTGTGAACCCCATTTTAAAGTTTCAATTACCACAATACAGCCACATGCCACTCACAACTTTTTTAGACATTGCTAATACTAAAAATCAATGTGCAATAGCAGCACAAAATATCTACAGTGATGGCCAAGAATTTGTGACTGAACTAAAAATCTTAGAAACCATAGATTTAATATTTTCAGACTTGATAGAATTAAATGCTAAACAACTTTCAAACGCAGAAAATAGGAAACATAATCCAAGCTATGAAGTTTTACCTAAGTGTGAGTTTTTTTATTGCTGAGAATGATATGTTGAGAAAATTCCCTGGAAAACCAAATGACGGCAAACTTTACAAATCTAAAATTAGGATTTTGTTATTATCGTGGAGAAAAAAGTAGGAAGAGTCTCTCCAACCATCTACAAAATGCTTCTACGCCACAGCCATCCAATATAAAATTAATTGTAATTTAATAATATTTGATGCTAACGCTGTAGCTCATATTATGAATAAACCATATAAACCGCCACCAAAGAAGGTACATCATGGTCAGTTCAAGAAACACCCCATCGCAAGCAAAGTGAAACATAAAAATAAAAATAATTCCATGGCCACCTCCAATACTGCACTAGCAACGTCACTGCATAATTTCGCCCATATTACACTGGATAACCTCAATAATTGGATTCAACATGGCAAACAAAATAGTAATAGTAATAATAACTACTCTGTTCCAGTCAATCCATCACTACAACAACAACATACCTAATAATATTCACCGTTTACCCATTGATTATACTTAGTGATATATGTATATGTGCTATTCTTATAGTTTGTAAATATTGTGTACCGTTAATCCTATATCATAAATGACTGCGTAACTACAGCGCATAAACTTGACTTTATCTCAATAGCAAGCAATTTTTCCATGCAAGTACTTACTCATAAAAATCAAGCGCCAGGGTTCAGTATAATAAAAAAGGAAGGGCGTATGTGCAACCTACAAGTTTGAAAATTCAATAGCTAAAATAAATCTAACAGTAATTAAGCATTTTTACACCCTGAACATTACAATTAAAATAGTTTTGATTTACGAATGTGTGTATCATTGGAATATAAAGGTAAATATAACTATATTATTAAATTATTGCGATAATATTCATGTTTGTAGTAGGTCATATATATTAATATGTAACATATCCTTATGTGTAATGATCAGTAGGTTGTAAGTAGGCAAAGTTATTTTGATACAAGTGAATTTCCATAGAAAATGTGTTATAATTTCATAATGTATTATTGTCTGTATCTAGCGTTTACTAATGAAGAGTTGAATTCTGATATGTATAATATTCATCTTTATTTTAGCCTGAAAAAAATCAATAATAAATTCTGAAACCGGTCGCTTTGTTCCAAAAGTTCAAAATCACCGTCTGCCATACATTTATTTTACTCATTCGTAGTGGTTCAGAAGCCGTATTACTTACTCAGTAGTACGTTTTTATAAGCATGTTTTATTACGATTTAATTAAAATGTAGGTCAAAGTAACTAATAATGGTTTTATTAAAAATGTAAAAAGTGCCAATATACTATCAATGTAAAATAAAAATACCAATTAAAATATGGAATGTTAATTTTTACCTTTATTTTAAGCACTTGTCAATTGTCGAAATTAATTGATATGTGTCACTAAAAGCGCCTCTGTGAATGTTTATATTTACTGTAAATAAGAAGTGTCAAGTATTCGCAATGACAAAGAATTTGAGGGGCAGATTTGCAGAAATACGGAGTTTAATAGCAATTAGAAAATACTACACAGATAGTTACACTGTGCTTTGGCGAACCTAAAATCGTTTAAAAGCGAAATGATGAGACATAAGGTCGTAAATCTCTAATCTTAACTGTCGTAAATGTAGTTAGGTGCAAAATATTAATTAATAATAGAATTGTAGTAGCTTCTAAAATATAGATTTATGCAGAAAAATCGAAGCTCACGGAAATAATAATAATTCATTTGGGGATTCCAACACAACATAACCAACAATTATTAAAATAATAAATTAGGATTTATTCAACTATAGATTTATGACGGTACGTTTTGGTGTATAGTTTACAACAGTACGAGGTAAAATATACATATGGATTAAATCAGTTTGTAAGTATGATCTGCAACAGAATTGGAATAAGAGTCGTGGAGTTTAGGATGAGCTGGTCTAATTGTAGTGAAGAAGTCGGCATGGTCAGATCAAAGGGAAAAAATCAAAATATCTAGATATTATATATGTGCGTACAATTTGTATGAAATGTGTAGTCCACGTAGACTAGAATGTAGGATCTAAATGTATATAAGACATGAGTTTAAGGGTTTAAGTCGACGGGTTGTACCGACAGAATTGTAAAAGATGTAGAAATTCCGATTAATTAGATTTTTATTAATAAGGAACCGAGCCATATCGTAGACTAGAGCTTTATATTAAATGCTAGAAATGAACAAAGTTACGACTAAATGACTTAATATTTAAAAATAACTTACAGATATGCGCCGTGTTGATTGATGTCAACGAGAAGATAATTTTACACTAATATTATAAATTGGAAAGACATTAAAAATATGACTAATTAATACTGGCATTTCAACTCACAAATTGTGAAGTTAAACAAACTTTAGGATTTAGGTAAAATATACAATACTTCGATTCAGTGCCGAACACACACTGTAAATTCAACATTTTACACAGCTTTTTCATTTTCTAATTTTCGACGTAGCTCCTTTTAATTCCAGAAATAACTTTATATGGGTGACTTTGTGTCTTCATGGATAGAAATGGGAAGCATTAACTTTGTAGATAACGTATTTCCTGCAGTATTTCACTACACGTATTTAACATTCAAATTCTAAACTACTAGTTACAAGACCCACACACTATTACAGTCCTCTATGTTGTATTACACCCCCCGTGGTAACTGCCATATAATATTGTGTTAGACCTGTGTACTTTTCATGTATACTCTTGTATCTCCCAGCCGCTTACTATTACATCCCCGTGTACTATTTTACCAAAAAAAACAGCGTACAGTATATTTTCATTGATTATTTATATTTCTAATATTTATGCATTACTTGAAGTTGTACTGAGATTTCCATATGTCGTCTGCGAGTAGCAAAAATATTGCCGAATTAAATTAGGTATTTATCTTTGGCGAAGGATGAAATCTCTACATTACTATGTATATCTATTTTGAGCTTAAAGCCAAACTGATTATATCCAGCCGCCAGCGTCTTCAATCTGTATTACTCGTGTGAGGAGAGAATAATAAAATCAAAGGAGAGAGTGGGTGACCTTGAGGCGCAGTCCGCAGATTTAAAGTGCAAATACATCACTTTAATATACTATTGGCATTACGGCCGGACGAAGGAGTAGCTTCTAGGCAGCAATTCCTTTCCATACAGAAACTACCATGTAAATTATATTACCGGTTTTCTTTGGTAAACCAAAATTATGTAATTATTTACATGGTTTAAAAAAGTTAAAAGTTATGTATTTATTTTATTCTAAAAAGTGTAAGATGTTCTATTTACTTATTTTTGGAAGATGCGAAATGTTGTATTTACATGATTAAGAAAAGTTTGAATATGTTCTATTTATTTAATTCTAGAGAGTGCAAAATGTTTCATTTATCTTTTTTCGAAAGGTGCAGAATGCTCTATTTACATGTTTTTATAAAAGTGCAAAATGTTCTATTTACTTAAATTTGAAAGGTGCAGAATGTTCAATTTACATGTTTTTAGAAAAGTAGAAAATGTTTCACTTATCTTTTTTCGAAAGGTGCAGAATTTTCTATTTACATGTTTTTATAAAAATGCAAAATTTTCTATCTACTTATATTTGAAAGGTGCAGAAGGTTCTATTTACATGATTAAGGAAAGTTTAAAATGTTCTATTTATTCGAATCTAAAAAGTGTAAAATGTTCTACTTACATGTTTTCAGCTCAGCAAAGTGCAAAATGTTTTATTTACATATATTTTTCTAAAATGTGTTAAATATTTTATTTCAATATTTTTGAAATTTGCTAAAACATTTGCTTGCATGTTGTTTTTTAAAATCGAAATTTCCTATGTTTTTTTTTAAATTCAGACAGCTGGGACTGCCTGCACTGTCCACATTATCCGGCCCTAGTTGGCATTCCAATACATATTCTGGGCTTTTTGTGGTTGTTTCCTTATAAAGTCAGTAGAAATATCGACTGTGTGAAAGTTTTCCGCTGCATAATAAGTATATATGCAATGTAGGATAAAGGACAGAGGACAGAGGGCAATCGCCGTTGACAAGGTTTTCCATCTGATTACAATACAAATTATGCGCTTTCTATTGCAATGCAAAGATGCTTTTGATTCCAAGAACTGAAGTTGTATTGTAATAAAAAATTCTAATATACAAATCGACAACTCACTGCTAGCGTTCACTCTTTTCTGGTTAGTCAAGCCACACGGAGCCAAATATTATTTCCTCGTAGTCGTAAGTTAATTTTATTGTGTAAATTGTAGCCTAACTGTAATAATTTTTACGGCGCTTAAAAATTAAAAATGTTTAAAAAAATTAAAATACTTGGGGTGATTAAGGGCTACCCTCAGAGGAGGACAGTGTCAAGTTTATGCTAATAAAATTGTCTGTATATATACAGCAGTTAAGTTTTTTAAAGCTCATTTGAAATAAAATAAGTTTTGAGTTATTGCAATTCAAGTCAACATTAAATATACATATAGAAAGCTAAATCATATACCTTATTGTATTTTAATTATTATTCTTTTTGCAGACACAGTACACAATAGAAATGAGAATCTGGAAAGGATATCTTTGGTTGCTGCTAGCATTGCAGTCACTGTGTGTCACTCTACAATCCAAAACCAGTAATTAATTAGAAAATAAAATTAATTTTTACTGCATTTAAATGTTATACCCATTTTCTGTCTGATACAGTTCTAAAACTGTATTTAACCTCTAAAATTAATTATTTTAGCTGCAGGCGGCTGTGCTTATCCTGGACAATGTAATTTATCATCAAATTCAACTGTAGCTTGTCACACTTGCCACGATGGTTATGTTAAAGATCCGTTGGACGATACAAAATGCGTATCTGTGAATGTAACTGCCACTCTTTTGATTGCTTCAGACAAAGGCGTAGGGGAAATTTCAGTGAAAGAGCTCAACAACGTAAGTTATTTCCTTAAATTGATTTATTGTTCCACCTGTCGCAGATCCGGGATGTGGGCAACTTGGGGCAGTTGCCTACCTCAAAATGAATGTTTAAACTTAGGCTAATATAGAGGTAATTTAAACCGTAATGGCTAAGCAATTTATGAGGAGAGTAAATTACTAAAATACTCAATTTCAATTTGTAGAAGCAAAGTTCATGATGAAAAAAAATATAAATATTATCGTGATCCTAAAAGTGTGTAAATAAAACAATTAGTATTTTTTCAAAAAACAAGCAGATTGAATATTTTAAACGTTTCAAAAAATGTTAATGGAACACTTAGCACTTTTCAAAAACTAATAAACAGAAAATTTAGCATTTTTTAAAAGTATGAAAAGAACTAAGCATTAGGTTTTTTTTTAAATATTTTAAAAAAAAAATTACCACTTTTTAAAATCTAGTAAACTAGACATATAACACTTTTTGTAATTTAAAACACAGAATTTTTTGCATTGTTTTTAAATAAAATACAAATGTAACATGTTGCAAGTTTTAACATCCATAATTAAATTAATTTGTTAATTGATTTTGCTGTTTTATTCTAAATTATTTCAGACAACATCAAAACCACAACTTTACTATGAAGGAAGTACGTCGAGCCTTGACTACAATTTCCAGAAAAAAATATTTTATTGGTTTAGTTATGCAGATAAAAATCTGTACGCGGGTCAAGTTAATAAAAAAGCTGGTGAAAACTCTACTGTTGTAGCACATGATGATGGCTCAGGTATTCGCTCAATTAGTTACGACTGGATTCATGAGAACCTTTACTGGACCGATATTTACAAAAATGAAATATCTGTGTCTAATAAAAATTGGACATACAAGAAAGCTCTCATTAAAGACGGGTTAAAATTTCCATCGTCAATTGTTGTGAATCCACTGAACGGGTAAATAACAAATATGCTTAATATATTTAACTGCAAGCTTTAAAAAATTGGAAAAATTGAACGTAAAATGTAACTTAAAAATAAGCCAAGTAAAATATAGCGTGTGAATTTTTTGAAACTTTTCCATTTTTTATATTTTTAAAAACTTTTTTTTATTGTCAGATGGATGCACTGGGTAGACGTTTTTCTTCAACGAATAGAAAGAGCGGCAATGGACGGAACCCGACGAGAAGTTATTATCAGGACTGACATTAATTATCCGAGAGGACTAACAATTGACTTTGGCGAAAATCGAATTTATT
Source organism: Dicyrtomina minuta (assembly GCA_949802685.1). Lineage (NCBI taxonomy): Eukaryota > Metazoa > Arthropoda > Collembola > Symphypleona > Dicyrtomidae > Dicyrtomina > Dicyrtomina minuta. Next base: position 166,691,260 of record OX461808.1, read on the forward strand.
GGACAGAAAATGAGCCTAGCTCCATTTCCTCATCAAACTTTGACGGCTCAGACAGAAAATTAATTTTTACAGCAGATAGACCGGAATTTTCCAACAGTTATTTTAAATCAATTACAATGTTTGAAACCTCTCTCTACTGGATTGATAGGAAATCTGTTTATTCTGTAAACAAATGTAACGGCGGGAACTTAGCTTTGGTGTATGAATCTGTAAGTCAACCTGTCAACTTTAAAACCTTGGATTTCTGTTAATCGAATTTTGCATATTATAGTTTTTTAACAATAGTTTTTTTAAATTGTTTTGTATTTTCCAGGAATCTGATTTGAACGATGTCAAAGTTTACGATGCCTCAAGACAACCACCCGGCGAAAATATCTGCAAAAAACGTATCGACGAATGTTCCCACTTTTGCTTTCCAGTTCCATCTGTTAGATACGATTCCATCTTTAGTCGCTGCAATTGTCCAGATGGACTGAGTGTATCGGTTGACGGAAACAACTGCGTCAGGCACTAACAAGTTATTATAGAAAGGAGTATATTCGTATTGCACGCCTAACGCTACTGGAACTAACAATGCAAATTGAGTAGTGCTGTATAAGCAGTATATAAACAATAAATCACGACAAGTAGAAATTAATATGGCGAGTATTGTATTACCCACCAAATTCGCATGAAATATACATACAAAAAGAAAAATATAAATGTAAAAAGGAAACAGTGAATGATTAAAATAGATTACACAATATTTTGATTGTTTTGTTAGTTTCATAAGGCCAACAAATATTTAATTTGCAATGTAAAACAAAAGTTAATTACATGACGAAAAATAGCCAAATCACAGATTATTAAATTCTTTATTGCAATTTTTTTATTAATTTCAGAATTTGAAAAATGTTTACGTGAATTTGTTTGGAGATTACAGCAATCTCTATACTCACAAACCTGGTCATATAGTCATATTTAAGTTGGTCGTTTAAATTTTTAAAGGGCAACATTCTTAAATAATATGTATTGCACTAGTATTACTAATATCATATTTATTTTGCATACATTTTTGTACTTTGTCAAGAAATAAAAACGGTTGAAAAATATTTTTAAGTTAATACATAAACTGTCGTCAATTTTAAGTATTATTCAAGCTGCTTTTAACTAAATGTTACAATAGTAATATATGTGGAATGGTAATAGTGGGACACACTTGATATGGTCCTTGTCTCCTTGTTATGATATTTCAATACACAATCTATAAGAAAATATGCAATTAGGTAAATAACCCGTATATTAAGTAAGAAAAATGAGAATTAATGCTATTGTTTTAGTTTTCAAATTTCGAAATAAAAATAACCTAATTGCTTTTGTATCATTTACTAATATTTAAATAATCATACAATAAAATCATTTCTTTCTACTCAACAATACCACTTATTTTAAACTTCTTCGTCGTCACTCTCCGCTTCCGTCTCAGTTTCAGAAGCATCTTCCTCATCGCGTCTTTTAAAGCCCGCAGCCTCAGTGCTCTTGATGACAGCATTGGGAAACTTTTTCTGTAAATTCTTAAGTAACTGTTGAGCAGGAGTGAAGTTGAGAAAAACATTTCTCACATTTGGAAGTGGCACAGGGACAGGATGGTCTTCACCCCTGAACATTTTTTTAATCGAAAGATAATTCTTACGAAACACAGACAAAAATGATATTTTAATGGATCTTAAATCAGGAAACAAGTCACCTAGACCCACTCCTCTTGAGAAAATGTTGAAAGGAAGTTGGTTTTTACCACGGAAATGAACATGTTTCAGTCCATGCATAGGAGAAATTTGAAAATTAGAAAAGTTATAGCACCATCGAAGCTTTTGACAAGTTGCGGAGCAGCTTTTTAGAATTTTACTCACAGCTTCTGCCGCTTGTAAGGCCATAGCTTCATCCTCTACAACGTTTAAACTGTACAAGATAATCTTTTGAACAGCCCAATTATTGAGATTATTGTTGGCCAATGCTATAAGAGATTTCATATTACCATTATGAATATACAGTTCAAGTTTTTTTACGAGGTAAATACGATTCACAGGCTGAACAAGTAAGGGGAGACGATTGAATGGAATGTTTACTTCAACTATATTAGGTGAGCACTCCATCAGCTGTTGTAGAAAATCATGAGGAACACCTGGGGTATGCAGTGTAATGTACTTCTTGAAGCTTTTGAAAACAGGTTTTTCTCGAATTAAAGTTTTGTCATATAAAGATTCTCGACGTCTTCGTCCCTCTTCGTCCGTCACCGATTTTTTTAAACGATAATCAGAATCCCTGAATCTATATGCCACATTGCGCAACTTTAAGTCTTCAAGGTTTGGTGCTTGAAATAACAAAAACCGTTTCAGATCGCACAACAGCAAATCGCTGTGAAGTTGAAGTTTCGTAATGAAGGCCCCTTGAGCGCTAAAGAATCGTTGGTTACCATCCATGCTGTACGTAAATGAAAAAGAGCTGCAGGGAAAATTGATAGAGCTGTTCATGATAGTCGTCAAACTTGTAGTAGTACGATCCATTGGGAAAGGACCACGACAGAATACATCACTTTCTTCTCGATTATTGTGAAATACGCGGTATCTACTGAATGTTAAAGTGACAATCTTTCTCAGGCGTTTAGAGCTGAAGTTCAACGAGCGGCGGGACACGAGGCGGCAACTCAACAAAGTCTCTTGGTCAAGTTCAGCCAATATAGATTCCAGTATCAGTATCTAGTTAACAAACACACATTTGTTAAAATAATCAAATTTCAATTAAATACGCTTTTAAATAGTCACACAAGAAAACTTTTTGAATGTTGTGTGTTTGTAAAGCAGCATACTTCAAAATTATTAGTATAATAAATTCAAGCCTAAAATATCTCAACGTATTTTTTACATAAGAATTGATAATTTCTACAATTTCAAATGTTTAAGATACTTATTTTTTTTACTATTGATGTAACTTATATCTTACGTGGTCAATTGAAAACACACTCTCTCCAGGTGAACAAGATAAATTCGGAAAGAGCAAAGCAACATTTTCATTCCTAGTTTTTGTCTTCTTCCTTAAATTGTTCTCATTATTAGATTGGTTGAGGTCATCGTCGAAAGAAGTTGTATATTTACGTTTCTTAGCCACAAAAACATCTATTCCGTGTCCGTTTTCAGTCATGACGGTGTGAGCCTGGCAGCGGTAGCCAGCAGCTGATCAGCTAAAAAGAAAGTGATGCTATAATATTATAAAAAGTTGGTCACTTTTTGAACAAAATAATTAGCTTTACCTTTTGAAAAAAAAATAAATATATTTCGAACTTTTATGACATTGAAAATTAAATGCATTAAAACTATACCTAATGATAATGATCAATTCCATGCAATTAAAATCACAATATTGAAATTTATTATGTATGAAACATTTATTGAATTTGTGATCTAACATCAAACCTTACGATTGACTATTGTTTAACTCTCTCTCAACTTAAGCAAAATAAATTCGTATAATTTACTATTCAGAACAATTACTGTCAGAATGTAAAAAGAAAGGAGTACTAATGACTAAAACCAAATAAAAAAAATATCTCTCTTGAATATATTTTATTACTCTGTTGTTACATTTTTAATATATGATAATGACTAATTACTAATTTTCAATACTTATACTTACTATCAGTTATCACGCTGGCTTGTGACCTGTGGATCTGATTTGTTGCACTCACAAGACAAATTAAATTAACTCATTCAAGTCGAACACAAATATTAATGTTGAATGTGTAAAATGCAAAATATCAATGTAGTTAAATTTTAAATTTTGACTTTTTAATCAATTAGAATGAATAGCGTATCATTTAACTATTCCCTTTAATAGTACCAAACTCAGTCACAACCAATGATTAACGATCAAATCCTGTGAATTAGGTAGGTAACTGAAAATAAAGAAGAGAATCAAAAGAAATGAAAAAGAACCAACAGTCACAATTCATAATATTTTGAATTTTTCCGCCATTCTTTTCAGTACTCCAGTAGCCCAAGGATGAAATGGTCTATCCAACTTTCTTCACTTAAGATCCAAAATCCGAAGTATTTAGTATTAACACTATTAACTTTTCAAGCGATGTTCGTCGAATATTTTTTAAAAAGCCACAAATGCGAGGAAGAAGTGCCCTATTGTTTTTGTGAGAGATCGAACTAACCAGTTATTCACAATTAAGAGTTGACTGGACCAACTTTTTTAGCCATCTAAAAGCATTAAAAAAAAATCCAGCGCTTCGCGCCGGATTTGCCGACCGTGGGCCCGAAGTAGATGCTGAGCTTACAGCGAATATTGACTTTAGTCAATCGATGCATCTTTTCACATTATTTACATAAAATACACTCTGTAACCTCTAAAGTGCAATATTTTAGTGACGACAGTGTTGAACGATCCTTATGTGTACAATAATAATATTCCATGCTAAAAATACTATTTTACATGATGCTTGAACTGATAACGGGTGTTTTTTTAATTGATGACATTTATACGACATCATTTATGGACCATCCCTGTGTGTATACTGGTAAAAGTAGATTTTGAAGATATAAATCTACCAAATTTCGCATTTAGCACTAACAAGGATCCCTAAAATGGTGATTTTGTGATGACGTCTTTTATGAAGGATCCCTGTATGTATGCTAGAAAAAGACGGTGTTAAGGATATCCATTAATTTGATTTTTGAACTAAAGACAGAAGAGATTCCTATAATCAAAATAATATATCAGATATTTCTTAGCTCAGGCCATTACTGACCCATTGCTGTTTACGGGACTCTAGGTGTCGCGTGCTCAATTTCAACCTTGGCTTCAAGGCTTCGAATTTACAGGACGTATTTTACGATTGACCCTGAATTCCCCCCCCCCCCACCCCAGAACATAAAAGGGATGTTTTGTTGAGTAGATGAGCATTAGTTTGCGGTTAGTAAAGCATTAGGCATAAGAAATATTTACCTTTTTAGGATTCTGACTTGTTAAGATTCCTAACACCTCCCTCTCTTTAAGAGATGATTCGTGGGGTTGGGGGTGCAAGTATTTAAAGTTTTTTAATGGTTTTAGCAAAGAAATTTGGATTTTTGGGACGTCATTTGTGGGTGACTTTAATTACACCCCTCCTCCTTACGGGGATACTTAGTGGGTGGGAGGTGAAAGTATTTAAGTTTTTTAATCGTTGAAGCAAAAAAAATTAAGATTTTATAGACGTCATTTGTGGGTGACCCTAAGTACACGTTTTTCATTTAGGGAATACTTTGTGGGTAGGGAGTACAAGTATTTAAAGTTTTTTAATAGTTTGAGCAAGAAAATTAAGATTTTTGGGACGTCACTTGTGAGTGACCCCAAGTAAACCCTTCCCCTGAGGGGATACTAAGTGGATGGGAGGTGCAAGTATTTAAAGTTTTGTAATGGTTTTAGCAAAAAAATTAAGATTTTTGGGACGTCATTTGTGGGTGACTCCAAGTTCACCCTCCCCTTAAGGGGATACTTTGAGGTTGGGGGTGCAAGTATTTGAAGTTTTTTAATGGTTTTTTCAAAAAAAAGATTTTACAGACGTCATTTGTGGGTGACCCCAAGTACACCCTTTCCTCTAAGGGACAACTTTGTGGGTGGGGGGTGCAAGTATTTAAAGTTTTTTTAAGGTTTTAGCAAAACCAGTTGAGATTGTTGGGACGTCTTTGTGGGTGACCCCAAGTACACCTCCCCCTCTTAGAGATAATTTGTGGGTGCGGGTTACTTCTGCTGGAAACTTCTGCGGGTAGCTTGTGCCGATGACTGGTGCATTTTGCTGGTGCATTGACTGGCGCCTGTAACGGAGTCATTTAGCTGGTGCATTTGGCGGGTGCAAAGCGGCAAATTGAAATTTCGACTGGTACATGTCTGGTCCATTTAGCTGGTGCATTGGACTGGTGCAAAGGCAAATCACCCGTTTTTCTCTAATGCTTTTAGATGGCTAAAAAAGTTGGTCCAGTCAACTGGTAATTGTAAAAAACTGGTTACTTTGATCTCTCTCAAAAACAATAGGGCACTTCTCACTCGCATTTGTGGCCATTTGATAAATAGTTGACGAATATCGCTAGAAAACTGTGACCTGCAGCGCATAAAGAACAGACAGACAGACAGACAGACAGACAGACAGACAGACAGACAAACAGACATAGCCATTCCTGTAGATGCTTAAGCTCAGCATCTAAAAACAGGTGATTTGCCTTTGCACCATTCAAATGCACCAGCTAAATGGACCAGACACGTACCAGTCGAAATTTTAATTTGCCGCTTTGCACCTGCCAAATGTACCAGCTAAATGACTCCGTTACAGGCGCCAGTCAATGCACCAGCAAAATGCACCAGTCATCGGCACAAGCTACCCGCAGAAGTTTCCAGCAAAAGTAACCCGCACCCACAAATTATCTCTAAGAGGGGGAGGTGTACTTGGGGTCACCCACAAAGACGTCCCAACAATCTCAACTGTTTTTGCTAAAACCTTAAAAAAACTTTAAATGCTTGCACCCCCCACCCACAAAGTTTCCCCTAAGGGGAGAGGGTGTACTTGGGGTTACCCACAAATGACGTCCCGAAAATCTTATTTGTTTTTGCTAAAACCATTAAAAAACTTTAAATACTTGCACCTCCACCCTCAAAGTATCCCCTTAGGGGGGGAGGAGTGAACTTAGAGTCATTCAAAAATGACTTCCCAAAAATCTTAATTTTCTTCCTTAAACCATTAAAACTTTAAATACTTGCACCCCCTACCCAGAAAGTATCCTCTTAGGAGAGGGGGTGTATTTGGGGTCACCCACAAACAACGTCCCAAAAATCTTAATTTTCTGGCTAAAACCATTAAAAAACTTTAAATACCTTGCACCTCCCACCCACTCAGTATCCCCTCAGGGGAGGGGTGTACTTGGGGTCACTCACAAACGACGTCCCAAAAATGTTAATTTTCTTGCTAAAACCATAAAAAAACTTTAAATACTTGCACTTCCTACCCACAAAGTATCCCGTAAGGGGAAGGGGTGTACTTGGGGTCACCCACAAATGACGTCCCTAAAATCTTAATTTTTGTTCGCTGAAACCATTAAAAAACTTTAAATACTTGCACCCCCACCCACAAAGTATCTCTGCAGGGCAGGAAGGTGTACTTGGGGTTACCTACGAATGATGTCCCAAAAATCCTAACTATTTTTGCTGAAACCATTAAAAAACTTTAAATACTTGCACCCCTAGCCACAATCACGCCTCTTCACGGTTACCGACCTGATAATTAGGTTTTATACAAACCACCGATCCGGTTAATAACCGATAGCTAAACCGACGGTATTTCGCCGTCGGCTGACTCTATTTTAGCACAACCAAATTTATTCCTACATTTAATGTTTTACCCACATGTGTTTGAAAAGTGTAAAATGTTATATCTACATGTTTTTGAAAAGTCTAAAATGTTCTATCTACATGTTTTTGAAAAGTCTAAAATGTTCTATCTACATGTTTTCGAAAAGTCTAAAATGTTCTATCTACGTGTTTTTGAAAAGTCTAAAATGTTCTACCTACATGTCTTTAAAAAGTCTAAAATGTTTTATCTACATGTCTTTAAAAAGTCTAAAATGTTTTATCTACATGTCTTTAAAAAGTCTAAAATGTTTTATCTACATGTTCCTCAAAAGTGTAAAATGTTCTATCTGCATGTTCCTCAAAAGTGTAAAATGTTCTATCTGCATGTTCCTCAAAAGTGTAAAATGTTCTATCTGCATGTTCCTCAAAAGTGTAAAATGTTCTATCTGCATGTTCCTCAAAAGTGTAAAATGCTCTATCTAAATGTTTTGAAAAAGTGTAAAATGTTCTATCTGCATGTTTCTCAAAAGTGTAAAATGTTCTATCTGCATGTTCCTCAAAAGTGTAAAATGTTCTATCTGCATGTTCCTCAAAAGTGTAAAATGTTCTATCTAAATGTTTTGAAAAAGTGTAAAATGTTCTATCTACATGTTTCTCAAAAGTGTAAAATGTTCTATCTACATGTTTCTCAAAATTGTAAAATGTTCTATCTGCATGTTCCTGAAAAGTGTAAAATGTTCTATCTGCATGTTCCTCAAAAGTGTAAAATGCTCTATCTAAATGTTTTGAAAAAGTGTAAAATGTTCTATCTACATGTTTCTCAAAAGTGTAAAATGTTCTATCTGCATGTTCCTCAAAAGTGTAAAATGTTCTGTCTGCATGTTCCTCAAAAGTGTAAAATGTTCTATTTAAAATACAACGGCAAACAAGCCGGTGGTTGGCTCGGTGCTGCGGTTTGTATCGTCGTGCCGGTGGAACGTCGGTTTCTACATGTTCGTTCGGTGACCGCTTCACCGATGAAGAGGCGTGCCCACAATGTATTCCCTTAGGGGAGAGAGGGGTGTACTGGGGGTCAATAACAAATGAAACTTATACATAAGTTATTTATACATTAAATTTCAACTTCCAGGGTTAAACAAGTTAGGAGCCATGCAAGGATGATCTATAAATGACGTCATTTAATTATTTTAATGATAAGAATCTCTTCTGGCTTAAGTTCAAAAATGAAATTATTAGATAACCCTAACACCGTCTTTTTCTAGCATACATACAGGGATCCTTCATGAATAATGTCATCACAAAATTACCATTTTAAGGATCCTTGTTAGTGCTAAATGCAAAATTTGGTAGATTTATATCTTCAAAATCTACTTTTACCAGTATACACATAGGTATTGTCCATAATTGACGTCGTCTTAATGTCATCATTTGAAAAAACACCCGTTATCAGTTCAAACATTATGTAAAATAGTATTTTTAGCATAGAATATTATAATTGTAAATATAAGGATTGTCCGACAATGTCGTCACTAAAATATTGCACTTTAGAGTATAGAGTGTATTTTATGTAAATAATGTGAAAAGATGCATCGATTGACTGAAGTCAATATTTGCTGTAAGCTCAGCATCTACTTCGGGCCCACAGTAGGCAAATCCGGCGCGACGCGCCGGATTTTTATGTAAGATTGCATCATTACCTAATGGGACGCATTGATCAAACCAATGACATCATTTATGGACAGTCCCTTAGAATCTCAGCGTAATCAGTTGGTTCTTGCCTCGGTAGAAAATGTGGTATAACGAGATCATTCAGAGTCGTGTTGTCGTGTGCATGGCAGAGGGGAGAACCGCAAACCGCACGGCATAAATTCGAATTTCGTTAAAGGACGAAAAGCTTTGCTCCAGAACTGGTACTACTGACTTCAACCAGCAGCTTTAGTTGCGTTCTTTCTTTTCTTTAGCTTTTCATTTTTTTTTGGTTTTGATCTTCGTTTCTTAGGTTAAAGGTTATTAGAAAATTGAAAACAGCTGGAAGTCCAGTAAGTAAGGTAGTTCCGATTGACCTTATTCTAATAGATACTTTGTGTTTTGTCGTGTTGGATCGGAACATACCGTTTTTACACACGGCACAATAGCTGCGAGGAGAAAATCATTAATTACTACTGCCGACTGCAGTTATCCACGCTCTTCGTTTGAAATGTTTTGAAATTTCGAAACTTCGTTGTTTTACAGTAATTATAACAATCAACAATAAGAAAGCTGGTACACTTACAGCTTAAGCCTTAAAAACATCCATTTTTATGAAAATTTGCTGGACTGAATTTAACTTTGACTGACTGAGGTCAACGTTCAACGTTAAGTAACCAAGAATTGAATTTACTCAACATTTCATTGGGGAAAATTCTACAGACGGTAAGTTCTTTCATTATGTCTAGAAATGTTTTGATACTAAAAAATTAACCTATCATTAAACATCAGTTGTATTCAGTCAGGTGTAATTATATGCTATATTAGGTTAAGGTGTATTTTGTGATTGGTTGATAGTTCATAAATTCCGTTGTACTTTCTATTTTATTGATTTCGTTTCTGACTTTCAAATACTTATCATAAAAGTTGCATATGTTACAATACTACAATGACAACACGTTCTGAATCGAAAGCGGAAGAACTATAAAGGTTATGTTGTAATAGCTATTTGTTAATCGTTGTTTTAATTGGTCACGTGTGAGAAACGGAAGTAAGTTAATTGTTTTTATTGTAAGTTTTATTGCTTAATAATTACTTCTATCTTCTGTCAAAATTAAAACTAACTTCTAACTAGTAATTTAGTTCTATCTAGTTCCATGCTTTCCTGTCACCTGGGCACCTGGGTCCCAATTGTTGGTTGCGACTTCGGGCCGTGGTTGTAGAACTGTACAAGATACTGCGGTAAACAATAGTTAATTAGTGATGTTAGATCATAGATCACACAGTTGATATAGTTATATCTATATCATGAATGTTTTACATAAAATACAACTCAGTATTGTGATTTTAATAATTGTATGGATTTAAAAAAAAAGTAGTTTTGTATGCATTCATATTTTCATTGTTACGAACTTAAACTATTTTTTACCAAAGAAACTAGTAAAAAATTATTCAACATTCATTGTTTAATTTGAAAAGTCTAAAATCATCAAATTATTGAATTAATTTTAGATGAGTGGTTAAAACTTAAGTACAATCTTATAAAATTTAATGTAATGATAAAGCATAAGGTAGGAAGAAATATCACTGAACGATGTAGACTGACTTTATTGATTTTCCTCCGACATGAGATACTCATGACTCATGATTAGTGTTGTATTTTACGCGCAATTGCTCGGCTGAAATCTCATATTATACGTAATGCTTAAGCTTGAGCATTACGTAAATGGCATTTAGCCCGAGCAATTGCGCGCAAAATACAACACTACTTATGATTCATGATGATATTGTAAAAAGTGAAAACTTTTTACTTTACAAATTTACTTAGACTTCAGACTTCAGTAGTGACAACTGTAATTTATCGTCGCTAACATCTACTTCCCCGTCATTAAATTACGAAATATTTTTTTTGTTCCAGGAGTTGAAGCTATTCAGTTCAAAAAGGGACCTACTGTCAACTGTGTGGCATCGCTTTATTCCTATCCGCTCAGCTGCTGGCTGCCAGGCTGAAACCGTCATGACTGACAACGGAAACAGATTAAACAATTCTTCGGCTAAGAAGCTGAAATCTTCAACTTCCGCCAGCGATGACGTTGACCTTAACCAATCTTGTGATGAGAACAGCTTAACCAAAGAGACAAAAACTAAGAACAAAAATGTTGCTTTGCTCTTTCCTAATTCATGTTTTTCACCTGAAGAATGTGTGTTTTCAATCGATCACGTAAGTTATAACTACATCGCATAATTAAGCTATATATGTAGTAATGGTCGATTCTAGTTTAGAATGCGTATGCAGCATGCATAATTAATAATTGTACTTTACGCTGCTTAGCTTCTTTAATATGTTTTACCAATGGTTGGGAATTTTGCATTTTAATAACCTGTGAATCGACCTAATTGGTTTTTTTTGTGATTAATTTAATGCATAATTGAATATAATGAAAATAATTGAAAAAATGTGTTTGTTTACCAGATACTGGAATCTATATTTGCCAAACTGGACCGAACAACTTTGTTGAGTTGCCGATTTGTCTCTCGTCGCTCGCTGCACTTCAGTTCTGAACGCCTGCGGAAGATTGTCACTTTGACATTCCGTAGATGGCGTAGATTTTCCAGATTTTCCAGGAATCATGAAGAAAGTGATTTATTCTGTCGTAGTCCTGGGCGTCTGGATCGTACCACTAAAAGTTTGATGACTCTCATGAACAGCTCCAACAATTTCCCCTGCAACTCTTTTTCATTTAACAACGGAAGAGATAACAATTTCGGGAGTAAAACAGATCCGATGGCCCAACGATTCTTTAGCGCTCAAGGGCCCTTCATTACGAAACTCGAATTTTATGGCGATTTGCTGCTGAGCGACCTGAAACGGCTTTTTTTAATTCAAGCACCGAACCTTGAAGAGTTGGTATTGCTCAATGTAGAATTTAGATTCACGGATGCTGATTATCGTTTAAAAAAATCAGAGACGGACGAAGAGAGACGAAGGCGCCGAGAATCTTTGTTTGACTCAACTACAATTCGAGAAAAACCTGTTTTTAAAAGTTTTAGGAAATACATTATACTGGGTGTATGCCCAGGTGTTCCTGAGGATTTTCTACAACAGCTGCTTGAGTGCTCTCCTAATTTAGTTGAGGTGTTCGATGGTTTCACCAGTCTCCTCCATCCTGTGAACCGTCTTCACCTCTTAAAGAAACTTGAGCTTAGTTTTGGAGAAGAAAATATGGAATATCTTATGGATTTAGCAAACAATAATGGAAATAATTGGGCTGTTCGAAAGATTGTCTTGATCGATTTAGATGTGGAAAAGAATACAGTTATGGCCTCACAAGCGGCTCAAGCTTTGACTACAATTCTAAAAGGCTGCTCCGGAACTTGTCGAAAGCTTCGGTGGCATGGGGATTTTAATGATTTTACACTCCCACCTATGCATGGACTGAAACATGTCCATTTCTGTGGAGGTGATAAACTTCCTGTCAATATTTTCCCGGCAGGAGTGAGTCTAGGTGACACGTTTCCAGATTTAAGCTCGATTAAAATATCATTTCAGTATGCACTTGAGTTTCGTAAGCAATACGTTTCGATTAAAAAAATGTTTGGGGAAGACGACCCTGTCCCTGTACCACTTCCTAACGTCAGAAATGTTTTTCTTAAGTTCACTCCTGCTCAACAGCTACTTGAAAGCTTACAGGAAAAGTTTCCGAATGCTGTCATTACGAGCATTGAGGCGGCGGACGCTGAAATATACGATGGGGAAGATGCTGTTGTAACTGGTGCGGGAGTCAAGATTCAAGACTGGGAAGATCTATATCAGTGGCACTGACTGGTAGAGAAGTGATTCTTTTATTGTATTATTATATCTACATTGTTAAAAGATACGAAACTAATTTTTTAATTCAAGCGCCGTAGGTATAGTCCATAAATGACGTTACTTACTACGTAGGTGGGTCCTAAAAACCTCTCTTTTTTAGCCCATGTTAAAAAAGTTATCATTCTATTGTCAGGGTGGGTGAGTCTATCAGAAAAAGGCATCGATAACATCATTAATGGACCATGCATAATGCTTTTCTTTGGGTCCAGTCTAGTTAGGAATTTATCTACGATACTGTGCGCGCTTAACTTGTCCGATTTAACTTATCACATTGGCAGATTTATCTTATGGTCGATTCGACCTATTTCTATTTACCTTGTACAGATTGAACTTATTCTGATAAAACCTATTCCAATCCAACATGTGGACTTGTGGCAGATTCAACGTATGCTTAATTTAAATTTTGTAATTCTCGGTACAAAAACTTTTGTTAGTCTTATCTGGGATAAAACATGTATGCTTGTCTTGCTGTAAACCATAAAATTAAAACTTTAAAATAACAATAAATAGTTACTGACTATAAAGATTTTTGCAATAGGAAGCTACAACCAGTTCATAAGTTGGATGTCCAGTATTCAACACATTAATAATTATTAATTCTTACACGTTTTGTTTTCTAATTTCCTCATTGTTTATCTTGCATTGTACAATAAAGTGTGGAGCCCTGGTAAAGTGACATTGCTTTGTACTGTTGTATGTACTATAGTATAGTTTTTGTTTAAAAATGTTGTAATTTTAGTACAAGTAATGTGTTTTACAATAGCAGCAACTATGCCATGTATTACCTGATGTACGAGTTAATTACATAATTTTGAATATTTTCCTAGTTTGTTTATTAAACGAAATATCAAGTAAAGTTTCCCACTATGTACTTAAACTACTATATTGTTACATTTGGTTAAAAGCAGAAAAGTGTATATAAAAAATAAATATGATATAAATATAATTGTATTTATAAAAAATTTGATTGGCCTATTATTTCATTCTGTTTATAATGTTCAAGACCTGAGCAACTCATATTTTATTCCATGCTTTTGTCTAATTTTACAAAGACATAAGACATTTTATTTCTAACGTCACCTGTACAGCAGATAATACATAATATTAAAAAAACCCAATCAATTTCTGTTCCTACACAACACTAATTGTTTAGTAATTTATGGTCGAGGTTACGAACCCACATCGCATGATGTCAGTTAATGACGTATATAAGTCATTTAATTCGAATTCAAAATCAATAACTTATAACACTGCGTCAAGATAACATTAACCCAGGCGCCGTGTCTATTTTAATTTATTACTTACATAATTGTAGTATTTAAAACTGTATGCTATGTGATATCATTAATCACATATTGACAATCTAGACACTTAATAAATAGCGTCCAAACTAAACAAGTTTTAATATTGAAAATGGAATATTGAATGAGTTTTGTATAAAATATTACTTTTTTGTCACTACTAAAGAGGTAATTTAACAGTACCCAACTGTGACCTCAACTTTGGCTCGTGTAGCTTACCGTCGTAGTTCATTATTAGCAGACAGATTTAACTATTGTTACAACCGATACTGTTAAACTAACGATTTGTAGAATATTTCTAATATTCGTACAGTGTCAATCACCACCGCTACTGAAAACTGTATAGAGTAAAAATTCAAACAAATTTACTAAAATGGGTAAATTTAATTCTATGGTTTATTGTGCTGGCTTGTATTTGTCTCTGCTACTGATTTTATTGTTGCCTGTTTCAACTTATGGGGAAAAGGTCGAGTGTGACGTGTTTGTGGACGACTACTCCACATTAACGATTGCTGGGATCACAATTTCAAACCCGTTGACCGTTTTATCTACAATTATTGACGTTCTTAAAGTTGCACTCAATGCACTGGGTTCTCAGAGCATACCGCGTGACGAAGATGCATTTACTCACCCTGTAAAAAAATATCCTAACATAATTTTTCTATGTAGTTATCACATTTTTTGTTACATACGAAATACAACTCGTAGTAGCCGTAGCTTCGCTATCATTGTAATAACAGTCCAGCAGGCTCGTCAGAATATTATGCTTCTGTACAGTGGACACAAGATACTGGGGAACAGCTGCTTTATTATTACAAACTGGTTTATAATTGTGGCGACAGGTTGAACTTATTCGGAAAAATGGCTATTCCGTCGAATGTCACATAGTAACTTCCATAATTGGATATACAACACAGCTGTTTCGTATTCTCGCGAGGAAATCTGAAGAAAACAGGAAATTTGTAGAAACCAAAGCCACACTACGAAAGACATCGACGCGTAAACCAAGCACAAAGAGAGCAACAACATCAACATCCCAGTCAACAACGGAGTCTGTGCCTATGCCACCTTCAACTACCTCCGCCCCATTTCCTAACAATGTGACGACAAAATATCCTGTTTTCATTGGGCACGGTCTCTTGAGCTCTGCGGCGGACTTCCTCGTCGTAAATAAAGAGCAGAGTTTGCGTAAGTTTAATTAACATAATTCCCCAGCATATCTACTTATTCATGCCACAAGTGTATCATTGCAAAATAGAAAATAGACCAACAATCCACTTTGTACTGAATTGAAGTACCTATTTAACTATTAATTGCTAAATGTGCTCAATCGTCATAGCTTACGTGCTGTCAGATGATGGTTACGATGTGTGGCTTTGGAATGCACGAGGAAATCAGTACTCAACAGGACATGTCTCCAAAAATAGCAGCAACATCGACTACTGGGATTTCAGGTTTCATTTTTTAATACCAATCAAACAATGTGATATTTACCATTTAAAATACTAATTTCTTTCAATTGTATGTCAGTACATATCGTAAGCGAAAAATCTAAATGGCCCGTAGCTTACTTCATTTAAAGTTAAAATAAGCTATGTCAAAAAAAAACATTAAATAGGACCTATACGTAAATTAATGTCTGTATAGTTACACATTTGTGAAAAGTTTAAAATGTGCCAATCACGTGTTGTCAAAATTGCAAAATATTTCATTTACCTGTTTTTTAAAAAATGCAAATTGTCGTAGTTGAATGTTTTTGAAGAGCGCGACAGGTCCTATTTACATAGTTTGAAATTATGTAAAATTCTTTATTTGCATATGTTTAAAATGAGCAAAATGTTCTATTTACATGATTTTGAAATGATCAAAATGTTCTATTTACATGTTTTTGAAATCCTTAAAATTGTCTAATTTCACATTTTTTAAATGTGCGAAATATTCTTTTTGCATTTTTTTGTTTGCGAAATGTTTTATTTACAGGTTTTCGAAATGCAAAATATGTTCTACTTAATTACATGTTCTCCTAAAGTGCTAAATGTTCCATTTAAAGTTTCATGATAAGGAAAATTGCTAAATTAACAAGCGTTTAAACAATGACGGTTGCATACGCATTTTATGAAGGAGTCTATTGGTCTCTTGGGACTTGGGCTTGTAAAATGGCAACAACTATATCTACATTTTTCTGAATTTTTGTTGGAGTAGGTGTAAAGCATAAGAACCTTATATGGATTCCCCCACATGTATAGCAGATAGGACATTTGGTTTTTAGTAAAAAATGAAAATGGCTCATTTTGATTCTTCACTGACGATAGTATGTATGAAAATTAAAACTAACTAATAAACTGAGACTTACATAGCGTACATGAAATGGGGGCGTATGACCTGCCAGCTGCTATTGACTACATGTTGGAAGTGACAGAGTCAGACAAAATCAACTACGTTGGCTACTCCATGACCTCAACAGCCTTCCATATTATGATGAGTGAGCGGGAGGAGTACAACGCCAAAGTGAATAAGGCTGTTGCTATGGCACCCGCCATTTACTTAACGAAAACCAAGTCACCTGCTAAATCCCTAGCTCTCCTACCAGAACCTGTACTATTGGTAATCACGTTATAAAAATCTAATTTTAAAATTAATCACCGTTATAAAGAATGCATTGGTGGCTATTACTTAAAGGTGGCGGACGACCTTATTGCCAACGGAGAAGTATATCCTAACCAGCTCAACTACATTCTGCACCGAGTTATACCCGAACTGTGCACCCTTGATATCGTGGACACGACCTTGTCCGGCTACGTCCTGTGTCAAAATGTACTGGAAATTATTGCAGGGCCTCAACTTGACAGTAGTCGACCTTTGATGCAGAGGATAACTGGTCACATGCCGTCCAGCTCTGCAATTAAAAATGTGCTTCACTACTTTCAGTTCTTTCGCCTTCCGTTCTTTCGACAATTTGACTACGGGCCGTTGAATTATTTCAAATATGGACAGTTGACCCCGCCAGTGTACTACCTCAATAGAACCAAGGTGGACATGCTGTATTATTACGGGGAGAAAGATGCACTTGTTAATCCAGAGGTACATATTTTTCATTTGTTTAATAAATATAGCGGTTACAAAAACAGATTTTATAAAAACTTAATACTTTGATTTTATTCTTAAATACAGGATGTTGAGTTTACCATTAAGAAACTGGTCAATGCAAATGTCAAGAAATGTCAAGTAGATGAATACAGCCACTTGAGTTTTATGTATGCACACTGCGTTTGCAGAAGGGTGTACAGAAATATTATCAAATATTTTAATAACGAACCTCCTAAATGTAATGGGCAACCTTTTTAGATAAATGAATAAATAAACGCCAGGTGTTTTGAATTATACATTTAATTCACGGAATCACATGAGACATTAATGGCCCAGTGTGAGTATACATACTTATATACATGCATCATTTGAGATACATGCATATACAGTACTATGCATACCATGCATCGTAGTGAGTACATAGTAGTCACGTATTATGATCCTATACGATGGACGAGCTCGCGTCATCGCGTTCTCACCCCAGCACAAGCAGACAAACAGGAAAGCACGATAATAGAAAACCACGACACTTCTAAGAATTTCAATGCTCACATTGAAGTTTATGCACAACATCTCACTAATGTGACATGTTTTTTGTTTTATCACACGTTAGTGTAAAAACCACAAGTTTACGACGGCCCATGTATAAGACATGGGCCAGTCGCCCTCATTAATATTCTACATCCTTTTGATTATAAAATCAAAATAACAATTCCAAATAATTATTATTCTCAATTTGATTTCTCACAATCATAAACCTAAAACTTCCTGTTACTCACTTTTAAGACATGTAAAAATTTATTAATTAATGTCGCTTTATCCTCATTATATGTACTCCGTATAATCATATGCTTTGAAGTTTAGTATTTAAGGCGTAATCTGAAACCGAATAAAATCAGTTTATTATCAACTCTCAAACTGACAGTAGTCTCACGACTCTCTCATTGATTCAATACAGTCAAGCTCTGCTTACTGTAAGGCATCCGACATACCCGAGCTTTATCTAGGACCCCTTCCTGCCATAAGCGATTGGCATCCTAGAAGTCAGCATCCGCTGTAGCTTCATCGCAAGTGTGGACCGCACTTGCTCATCAGAGAAAGACGAAGCACAGTCTCTCTCCAGACTTCCAGTCACCTTCATCTCGAGGAAGATACAAAATACATTCAAACCTTACTCACCACCCGCTATTTTGTACATGGCTTCCTGAGGACTCTCACCCGGTCATTTCCTTAACCCTGAAAATTCAAATTTTCACCTGCTGAGACGTTCCTAGTCCTCCAGCACTCGCCAGAAACTCAAGATTTCCATTGCTGCTTGTCCAGCCCATTCACGAGGCCGTTTATACCGCTTCAACCGCTGCCTGTATTTTTCATCCGAGCCGCCGGGGCTCATGAATTATTTTCAGTCTGCTCACGCCAGACCTTTGCACGCCGCTCACATTCTGCCGCCGCTGCCTGAAGACGATTGTATGTGCTTTGAATTTCACCTGGACGCCAACGGATCGGATTTCGTGCTAACACATTACGGTTGGTTTCCTCGCCGTTTGGTAAGCCACATTCGAGATTGTTCACATACATTTTTGAAATCTAAAATCAAGCTCCAGGGCTATTTGAGACATCGCTTACGCCGCTGGAAGATTTGGTGCTTTCAAGAAACCGACGGGACGTTTCTCTATCCGTGGAGTTACCCGCACGTCTATCATCACTCGATTCCTACCTATGTCAAGTGCGAGAGGGAATAAGTCTCCTCGGACCCCATCTCCCACACCAACGATCGTCATTTCCAGTGACGACTCCTGTGATTCATCCGTTTGCATCGTGTCCCCCGTGTCCGACGTGGCTGAACCTCCGACACCGTTCAGCCCCCTTGCTGAGGACTTTGGATTAGCGATATCTTCTGCTGCTATTCCAGTCGTGACGCTTTCTGACGACTCCATTGACGTGGACTCCGAATTATCTGTGCCATCGTCCCCATCCAGTTCTTTTGAAGACTCCTGTGACGAGGATTGTGATTCCACTGGTTCCTCACGTTCCTGTGCCAGCTATCGCAGGGACCGCTCTGATTCCAGCTCCTCGGACCAATACTCCACACGATCACCTCGCTCACCCGAATCAAGTAACTCCATTATTTCGCTCGGTGACGCCGCTCCTGGTATCGACGAATTGGCTGCCGCTGCCGCAGAAGGCGACATTCCCGAGGACATTGAGGTTGATCCTGTTGAAGTCATCGTCCTTCCGATACCCGTTCCTCCTGGGCAGGAACTCGTATACGAAGCCCCATTCGTGCCGCTGCCACCGGACAACGCCCCTCCGCTTGCTGCAGTCTCTTCCCAAACGGAACCTACCCTGGGTCAATTATTCTTTGAACGAGAACGCGTTTTGGCTGCTAGTAATCGACAGATTCAAGAAATCCTCTCCCGTAATCGGATACTAGCCTTCGTGTGCCCCATTCATCGGACATTTTGGATTCCGTGTCCTTGCGCCCGTACCCGATCTAATTGTCTGGACATCTACCTCGAATAATTTCGACTTGGTAACTCCTTATCCTGTGTCATACCCTCTCCTTAATTCCTTCCCGCCCCGCAAGGGGCCCCTAGGAAACCACCTTTTTTTGGGTGTGTGTTTTATTTTTCACTCAAAAAATCGTGACTTTCTTGAAGCCTAATCATATCATCGGTTCGTGATACCTCATCTTCTTTTGTGGTGGGAGGACTTACGTATAACTCAGTACACATCAGAACCATGACATGCCCAAGGACGATGCCAAACCTCAGCCGAGGTCTTTGAGAAGCAATAATTCCAAAAAAAGTGAACGAAGCCCTGCGGTCCTATCAGCCCCAGTAGAAGCTTAACCGAGACGCCGAAAGGAAGGTACTAAGAAAACCCAATCCTTATCATCGTCATCCAAGAAAAAGGCCCCTGAACCAAGGAAAAGTTCAAATAGAGTGAAATTTGATCAACTTGTCAGAGATACACAAGAACAAACTCAAGAGGATTTTGTGGTCACCCCGTACCAAGGACACGAAACCGAACGGACAATCTTAACGACCCTTCAAGAATTACACCCTACTTGGGAAGAACAGAGTAAAAGGTCTCGATTATACCTAAGTTTCAGAGAAGAATACTTAAGTGTACATCAACCACAAGAAGTAATCAATCTTGAAGACTCAATATCTATTGAATTCAGTCATATCGCTACTCCCCAGTCATCACCTGGCCCATCCACACAAACCTCTGCCCCAGGTGCCTCAAGCCAGGAACCTAAGACATCCACATTTGCATACGTCAAATCTTGGTTACCATTTCAAGGTGGACGATCTGATACACCAGCTGACTCGGGATATCAGTCAAACCTTACTGAGTCAAAGGTACCAGAATTCAATACAAGTGAATCAGAAACCGACCTTGGTGACGAAGACACTTTGGAAGGATCAGATCTTGAAGAGACTATTCGACCAATCGATAACTCAGACGGTGCCCAATCTCAAGGGTCCAAACCCAATCAGTCTCAAGCCGATACCACAGGAAATACCACAGGTGGAGGAGGCGACCCCGGTGATTCCAGCGGAGACTCGTCAACTTCTGGTGAAGACGACAAAGAAGAGGACGAAGAACCCAAAAAAGAGGACGACCAAGGAGACAACAACGAAGAAGACGAGAAGGACGATAAAAGGCGACCTTCACGCTACCCATCTCCTTCAGCAGAGAATTCTGATACACCAGTCATCATGACTACAGAAGAACAGAAAAATCATGACATTTGTCATGCCGCTATCCTGAAATCTGTAACTCTATACAAAACCAGGGTAGACGCCCACTTAGCTAACACAGCTATCCTCATTCCAGTAGAAGTAGAGATATTCCTACAGGACCTACTGGACATGCGACCTGATATATCTGCCCAATATATCAACTGCTTTAAACATTACGAAGATGACCCAGCAGCACAAGGGATTAAGCATAGAGAAGCCGCTCTTGTTAAGCACAAAAGGATAGATGATATCTTCCATTACGCTCGGACTGAGCTCACCAAAATAGCTCAAAAGAACCAGAGTACGAAGACCACAAGTAAACTCGAAACTCCAAAAATCAGTTTACCTCGATTCAACGGACTGCATAACCACTGGCAGTCATTTAAAGCACAGTTTACTGCCATAGTTTCATCCTCAGCAAACTATGCGGCAGTTGACAAGCTACGGCTACTCATCGATGCTCTCCGCGACAGCCCTGCCAATGCTAGCATTGCTGATCTGGAGATTACGGATGACAATTGGCCAATAGCATGGAAACGAATGGAAGACCGATACGATTCACCACGTGAACAAGCTCACGCTGCGATCCGTCCACTCCTTCAATTCCAACCTCTATCAAGCCAGTCATCAAATGGACTACACAATCTGGTAAACACCATACGGACCACAAGAGCTCAACTTGCTGGTATACAATTGGGAGGTGTTCCGGAAGCAGATGTACTATACCTCCATTTCATCATGGCCCGATTAGACAGTAAGACTATTTCTGAATTTAATCAATCGCTCCCAGATTCTAGCATTCCTACCTTGGATACCTGCATTAAATTTCTGGAAAAGCAAGCAAAGAATGTAGCAGCCACTCAAGGTATTAAAGTGAATAGCTCGCCAACGACTCCTAAAGGACGGCCACACCGCACACCCTCTACAGGGGAAAAACGAGTGTTGTTTCATACTACTACAGATAGTGATGGATACACATCAGGGGCATCCACCACTAGCCGGACTTCCTGCGACTCAGCAGCATCTAGACGCTCACGCAAGACAAAGCGTAGACCAGTATTGACAGTGAAGAAAAAATCGGTTAGTACCACTAGGAAAAAGCGAAGTTCATCATCTAAAAACACTGGGACATGGCGATCCCCCTCAAGAGAGAAATCCCCTCATCCAGGTTCTTCAACGCACAAGAGTGAAGCCGCATCAAAATGTGAATATTGTTCAGCTCTGGGACACCGGCTTCTGAACTGCTCAAAATTCACTACATCATCCAATCAGCATCGCAGAGATTGGGTTCTATCAAACAAAAAGTGCTTCAACTGTCTTGGAAACCACAACGTGAGGGAATGTACCTCCAACTTCCGTTGTCGAGAATGTAAGAAAAAACACCACTCAATTCTTCACTCCCCAAATACCGTGGTCAACCTATGCAGGCCAACCTTACATTCTACCACATCTGAAGCCAGTGAATGCCTAGATGTCGGTCTCCTGCCGACAGCAGAGGTCGACGTCCTTCACGATGGCCTGCGAACTAGAGCCCAAGCATTACTAGATACAGGGTCTCATAGTTCTTTCATCACTGAAAAATTGTCCACCGAATTAAAGTTAACTCTCCAGGAAACTGATGAAGAATTCTCAGTAGCAGGAGGTCGAACGCTGAAATCGTCAGGTAAAACTCAAATAACCATAAAATCGAAATTTCCAGGAAAACAAAGGCTACACGTAGAGGCATTTGTGCTGCCGGAAATTACCAGCGATCTTCCAAGTCACCTGATCAATACAAAATCATGGGTTCATATAAATACTGTTTCATTGGCTGACACGGAGTTCTCAAAACCAAAACCCATCGATATATTGCTTGGATTCGCGGTGATCGAGCAAATCTGGGAATCCGGGGCTGTGAAAATACAAGGTTATAAGGGACAGCCCAGTTTATATGAGACATCCTTAGGATTCATAGTGATGGGAAAATCCCAAGCTCCTTCTAATCTCAGACGACATCTTAACACTGCTCAACGTGCAGATTTTGACATGGAGAGATTCTGGACCATTGAAGAGCTACCCTACAAGAAATTGTTCACTCCAGATGAAGCGTTTTGCGAAGAACATTTCAAAAAGAACGTGCGACGATTACCCAACGGCCAATATGAAGTCAAGTGGCCATTCCGTGAGAATCATCCGACCCTTGGAAATTCCATGGATCTTGCTATCAAGCGCTGGTACAGCACTGAACAGAGGTTACTCAAGGATTCTAAACTTCATAAAACATACATCGACCAATTAGAAGAATATCTCACCTTGGATCAGATGATATTATCTAAAGAATGGGAAGGTCCGATTCAAGACAAACAGCCATTCTACATGATACCTCATCATCACACGACCAAGGAATCCAGCACTTCTACGAAGGTACGTATCGTTTTTGATGCTTCTGCAAAAACTTCTAACCGCATTTCATTGAACAACATCTTGATCCCTGGACCAACTATTCAACCCTTACTGTTCGAGCAACTCCTGAAGTTTCGACTACGCATGATAGCCATCGTAGCTGACATTGCTAAGATGTATCGCCAAATATTGGTACATCCATCTCAATGGACATACTGTCGAATCGTCTGGCGTCGGACTCCGTCAAGTCCTCTACTGTTTTGTATCTTAAAAACAATTCCATTCGGATGTAGCAGTAGTCCATACCTTGCGTGCCGCATTCTACATCAAGTGGCTGATGACGAAGAGAAAAACTACCCACTCGGTGCTGAAGCTCTCCGCAAGGACTTTTACGTCGATGACTACATGGCCAGCCATGATGACGTTGAGACTGCCAAGGAAGTCCAACATCAACTCATCACAATGCTGAAGGGTGCTCATTTTGACCTCAAGAAATGGTCATCCAACTCTGAAGAATTACTTACGTCCATCCCTGCAGACTATAGGGAAACTCAAGTTCCCCTAAGTTTTGACGACACCGACACCGTCAAAACTCTTGGATTAATTTGGTGCCCTTCCACAGATACCTTCACATTCAAGGTTCATTTAATTCTTGAAAAGAAACACACAAAACGAACCATTCTATCAGACATATCCAAGATTTTTGACCCTCTTGGATTAGTTTCACCTGTGATACTGAAGGCCAAGATCTTAATGCAAGAGATCTGGACCGAAGAACTAGGTTGGGATGATCTACTTCCTAGCCACATCCAAGCAATTTGGACGTCATACGCTTCTACATTGCACCAGCTGGAAAAGGTCGTAATTCCAAGATCCCTACAGTTTACCAAGACTGGTACGTGGGAACTTCATGGATTCTCGGATGCATGTGAAAAGGCGTACGCTGCCTGCCTATACCTTCGTGGAGTCCAAGGAGAATCTGCCGTCTGCAGACTTATTGTATCAAAAACTAGGGTGGCTCCGTTAAAAAAGGTGACCATTCCCCGGTTAGAACTCTTAGGCGCTGTCCTACTCACTCAGTTAGCTCAAAACCTGAAGACTTGTTGGGCTCTACCAAACCTGAAAACATTCTTTTGGACAGACTCAACCGTGTGCCTCAACTGGATCTACAGTTCTCTAACTCGATGGAAAACTTTCGTGGCCAACAGAATCACTCAAATCCATGAGCATTCTACATCAGACATGTGGCGACATGTCCAATCCGAACACAATCCCGCCGATTGTGCCAGTCGAGGCATTGATCCTGCTGAACTTGTGTCTCACCCTCTATGGTGGTGTGGACCAACCTGGCTCTCAGATTTAACATATGATGCACCTATCTTTAATCCGAGCCAGAATAACTCTGACGAGGCAAAGAAACCGATGGTCACACTGTCTACAACACGGAAGCAATCTAATTATGTATTACAGCAGATTTCCAAAATCTCATTGTGGAAAAAAGCAATCAACGTTGTGGCACTTCTGCTTCGAATTGGGTCGGCTAAAACATTACGATTGAAAACAGTCCACCCATTCTCAGTATCAGAACTGAATGCTGCTGAATCCCACATCATTTATTGGATTCAACAGGAGACATATGCATCCGAAATTGCAGAGTTGACCCAGAACAAGACTATAACCAGTCTTCATTTTAAATCTTTATGTCTATTCATTGATGGAGATCAACTTTTAAGGGTTGGAGGAAGATTAGCAAATGCCGACATGGATTATAATACCAAACATCCCATAGTCATTCCTGGAGACCACCCATTAATCAAAGCAATGATTTTGGACTGCCATTATCGTCTCATTCATGCAGGCAAGCAGACAGTGCACAATCACATTCGTAACAAATACTGGATATCTAACGGTAACAAGTACATCAAATCTGTGATTGACAAATGCCTAATATGCTTCCGATTCCGAGCTCGTCCCAATCAACAATTAATGGCTCAACTACCTCCATCAAGAGTACTGGCTTCCAGACCATTCCTTCATACAGGAGTAGACTTTGCAGGACCCTACCTCATCAGAAACTTTTCAGGACGAGGACTTGCCAAATTCAAAACATGGATTTGCCTATTCACCTGCATGACTACTCGAGCAATACATCTGGAGCTAGTATCTGAATTGTCCAGTAAGAAATTCCTTCTGGGACTCAGACGTTGCATCTCTCGTAGAGGTCGCCCATCAGACATGTACTCTGATAACGGAACCAACTTCCAGGGTGCAGACAACATACTGACATCAAACGCTGACCAAATACGTCAACTACAGGAATTCTCCGAGAAAATACTACCGGATTTAAGCCTGGACAGCATAACATGGCACTTCAATCCACCCTCAGCCCCTCATATGGGAGGAGTATGGGAAATATGCGTCAAATTAGTAAAACAATATCTTAACAAGATACTTACACACGATGCTTATACATTTAAAGAATTTGAAACCATACTGGTATACATTGAAGCCATGGTGAATTCAAGACCACTGACTCCGATGTCCAACGACCCAGAGGACCTTGTGGCACTCACTCCTGGCCACTTCTTGATTGGAACATCATTAACCACGATACCAGAACCAGACCTTGGACACCTTCGGATAGATCGATTAAAGCAATATAATCTCATCCAAAGAAGGACGCAGGATCTCTGGAAAAGATGGCAAGAGGAATACATTACGTCCCTTCAGAAACGAAACAAGTGGAATACGACCCACAACAACCTGAAGAAAGGCGACATGGTGGTAATCATGGAAGAGTCCACATCTCCACTGAATTGGCGACTCGGAAGAATCAAGACAACCCAAACCGGAAAGGATGGTCTAGTACGAGCTATAACCATGGAGACAGAAGGTCACTATAAAGACAGTAAAGGAGTAAGAAAACGTATTGTCAAGGAGTTTATACGTCCTATTACTAAGGTGGCAAAACTACCAATATCAGATGAGATCGATCAAGATATCGTGGATCCGATAAGCATCACGCCAGATAATATGAAAAGTGTCAACACTGTTCAAAGGACCCATAAATCAATCTCACCATGGAATTGGCTATTGGTCACGTTGTCTATTCTAGGATCCGTTAACAAGGTTCAAGGTCAGGAATGGAATCTATCTGATTACTCTTCCATCCATTGGAATACTAGTACAATCGACTTAACCGCTCCTACTATCCCTGAACCACAACCGGATATACTATTTGGGGTCATAGCCATTCTATGTGCGGTCTTAGAAGCAATTGGAAACATAATGTCATTTCTTGCTCTTACACTGGACCCCGGATTACGGACAATCGCAACCACTCAATTCATCATGAGTCTTCATTTGTCTGATTTGATCACATGCATGTTCTACATACCTGTCCATGCAGTAAAATATCTGAAGCCAAACTTCCTACACGGACCAACCTTATGTCAAATATATCCAGTACTGCACTACTCCAACACATCCATCACGCTATTCATGATTACGCTAATTACAATTAACCGATATGTACGAGTCGTCCATAACACATTGTACGATTACATATTTACCCGACAAAGTATATTAATCATGATTATCAGTGCTTGGACCACGGGTTATTTCCTCATGTCACTTCCTCTATTCAGCATTTGGGGAACGCTGGGACGTCGTACCGACAGTTCAATAACCTGCACCATCATTGCAGACGAACACGGTCACAATCCAAAGAATATCCTACTCTTCATTATAGTCATTCTACCAATGATAACAATGTATTACTGTTATACACGGATCTTCATACATGTACAATTATCTATAAGAAGAATTCGATCATCAAGCCAAACACGAGGTCATGGAGACTTAACGGAAATCATTAGCAGAATCGTGTTAAGTTATAATATCTGCTTCTTACCAATAATGATATTAAAAATAACTGACCCTGCAGAAACACTACTGCAGTATGTACATCGTATGGCATTAGTACTAGTTTGGATTTCACCCTTGATGAATCTTCTAATATACGCGGCCAGTAATCGTAAGTACCGTCGAGCATTCATCAATCTATACCGCAGATCATCCAAAGCCCAAAGGACGCAGAACATAGCTGAAAGAAGCACTGGCCTCACCACTGCGTTAATGACTGTAGCTACCTTGGTGCTTATCATCATTGGACCTGTTGGAGCAAGCTTTGAACGTCACCCAGATCTGGCGGCTGAGTATCAACCATGCAAGACAAGATGGGATACATATCAAGAAATTCCCATCTGCCATAATGTAACTACTTGGCTGCACATCCAGAACAATGGAACGGTATGTTATCGAACGAAAACATGCATGCGTCCGAAGCCCATGGTTTCCTCGGACGGCCAATCCTGCCTACCACCTGATGAAAGATGTCAAAATTATACACCATTGACTCTTGACCATCTGAAATGCCAGACAGTCGACTCCGTAATGGATATGTCTAAACTTCAACATGAAGGAATCAAGTCATCTCTGTGTGCAGTGGACGGATATAAATTAAAGGAATGCAGACATTTTATTGAGAAACTTGATTTCATTCCAGTAATAATTACAGGAAATACTGCAATTCCAATGTCATCTATTCACATACGACAGGATGCTCAATTACGGAAATTTAGCTCGTACACATGCATAGGACACTGTCCTCAAGATCTTTGCAAGCAAGGACAATGCAACGGTGATGATCAATTTTGTGAACATATAGGATGAAACCCAGACTTCAAGGGGGGTTTAAATCATGTTTTTAATGTTTAATTAAACACGTATGCGCTTGTAAATTAGAATATGTTATAGTAAAATCCAAACAATTTAAATGCAGAGGCTGATAGCAAAATTTGTTGTGAATTTTAAGGAGTATTAGACATACCAGTTAAGTGCTAACCCGCCCTGCGGACGGGATGCAACATTTCTTATATTAGGCAAATTCTGATACAATGACAAATTCCTATATAATATTCATAAATATTTTTGCAATAAAGCATAATGCACGGGCTAGGAAAAATTTAATTTTTTAAAACACAACATTTAGGACTGTACTCGCACTGTTGAGCTACACATTATTTTCCAGTGTACGAAGTTTTAACTGGACTTTATTATATTTAAGTTCAGTTATATTTCTTAGGTCTGGGACCGTTCAAAAATGATTTCATCAAAATATTTTTTTTAGTACCCTATCAATAGCTCAAGAATACTGTAAATGCGAGGCCGGTCTTTTAGGCATTTTGTGACCCAAGCGAGTATATTAGAACGAATTGCACTTTTGAAAAAAAAAGCATGTACATAAAAAAATTTGCACTTTTCAAAAGCATGAAAATTGAGCATTTTGCACTTTTTAAAAGCATGTAAATAGAACATTTAGCTTTTTTCAAAAGCATGTAAATAGAACATTTAGCTTTTTTCAAAAGCATGTAAATAGAACATTGAGCTTTTTTCAAAAGCATGTAAATAGAACATTTAGCTTTTTTCAAAAGCATGTAAATAGAACATTTCGCACTTTTTAAAAGCAGGTGAATAGAACATTTCGCGCTTTTCCAAAGCATGTAAATAGAACTTGGAACATTTTGCACTTTTCAAAAACATGTGAATAGAACATTTTGCAATGTTTAAAATAAGCATGTAAGTAATAACTGGTGGCGCTTCCCAATTTCTTTTATTTTAAAATATTTAAAATGTTCTATGAACTTTTAAAAATGGAAGCCATCTTTGCTTGCACCTTAACCTCCATTTAGGCAGCCACATTTGCCACCACCTTAAACTCCACCTTGGTCGCCATCGTGGCCGCCGTTGGGGCTGAAATCTTGGCCAACATCTCAGCCACTATCAATGCAGCAATCTTACACTGTTTCTCAGGAGCTTGGGAGAGCAGTTTACAAATCTAAGTCTACCACTAACCAGCTTAAAAACATTATATTTTTCAAAACCTAAAAATACAAAAGGAACTGTAAGTAGAAGTATATGCCGAATTTCGGATCAAATTAAAATGGCGGCCGTGGGGGTGGGGGGTAGGGTGGGTGGGGAGGGGTAATGTCTTAAGATGTTGGTCTTGAGATGGGGATGTCTTAAGAGGATAGGGGTGAGACGTTGGTTGGTGTCTTGAGAAGTCGTGGTCTTAACAAGACAAATAAATTGACTTTTTAAATATACACCAGCGTACTAAATCAAGGGGACAAGCATTTTCCTATGAATTTACAATATCTCAATCTTGTGTATTGTCGAAATAAGACCATCATTTCTCAAACATTATAAATGTCATCTATTCTCCAACCCTTTGAAATATCCGTCAGTATATTTATTTTAATTACTGTCGGCTTTTTTCTCGTTATCTGTAGCAAGAACATTTTCGTTAGTGTACCCAAACAAGGAATGTTTTGATGGAAAGAAACCGCTATCTCATTCATAGATATTCTGGTTAATCAAACATCCAAAAGCACACAGTTTGTATTTAGCTATACGGGATATGGGATATGTACCCATCTGGTCTTATTCAGCACTTTGAATACTATACTTCTCTTTTAATAACATCCGTAAATACTAGATCGATTCTGAATGAATTTAAAACTCGGAAACATATGATTTATTAGTCAAAGCCTCTAAAAATAATCTCGCTAAGCAGATTGAATTGTATACGATATCTTCGGAAAGCAGATATGTATTTTTATTTGCTATGCTAATTTTATAAAGTACAGTAGTAGAAGTATATGCCGAATTTCGGATCAAATTAAAATGGCGGCCGTGGGGGTGGGGGGTAGGGTGGGTGGGGAGGGGTAATGTCTTAAGATGTTGGTCTTGAGATGGGGATGTCTTAAGAGGATAGGGGTGAGACGTTGGTTGGTGTCTTGAGAAGTCGTGGTCTTAAGAAGATAGGGTAAGACATGGATCATGAGATGCTCTGGAGCGCCTTGAGATGCTGTGGTAAGACGTTCTGGGGACCTTGAGATGTTGAGTAAGACATTGCTAGGTACCTTGAGAAGTGGGAAATGGTCTTGAGAAGGTAGGGTGAGAGCTTGTATGGATCTTGAGAAGGTAGGGTAAGATGTTCTCTGAACCTTGAGAAGATAGGGTAAGACTTGGCTCTTGAGACTGGGTACCTTGAGATGCTTGCCTTGAGATGCTCGGGAGCGCCTTGAGATGTATAATATGTAATACGCTATATAATATGCTATATACTATATAATATAATATACTATATTATATAATATGCTATATACTATATAATATGCAATATAATATTCTATATAATATGCTATTTAATTACAGTTCCTTATGCTATGTATGTGTAATAATATGCTATATATCACACAATTATTATGTATAATTAGGTGATCAAAATGATATGTGCATAAGATGCAACTTAAAAGAAACCGCATCAAAATCCGATAAGTACTTTAGGAATAACATGTATTTCCCTTCTTTCCTATGCTTTATAATGGTAGGGGCCGGGGGGTGGGGATATGTCATGTTTTGGTAATTAGTGGTCGGATTGAGCCCGGACTACTTTTAATGACCTTAAAAAAGTAAGACTTACAAGCCTGTTCAGTCTTAGTCTAAATCCCATTAGTTACTAATGGGACATTTAAAATATCGAAACTGAGGGAGCATGCATAAATGACGTGTTGAGGGTGGGTGGGGTATATGCATAAAATCATATATACGTCACATATAATGTATGTATATGCTAATGTAAGGTGTGTAGATAGCTTTATTGTGTATTACACATAATATATGCACGTACCCTATGGTGAAAGATAAGATAAGGGAAAATTGATTGTATGAGTCATAGATTCAAGTTGGAGCCAACATCATAGTAAAAAATCGATAGAGAAGGAGACCGAACGATCGATAGTGAAGAAGGCGAGGGGCTTTACATTCTATTGTAATCCTGGAGAGCAGTTGATGTTGCCTGGTCGAGTTCTAAAGTTGAAATGAGAGGGTTAGCATTGCAGTAATAGGGAAATTTTTAGTAGGCAAAGTCCTTTTTTATTCTATTCTATGAGAGATACGAACGAAACTCAAAGTTTGAGAGAGATACAAACGAAACTTAAAGTTTGAGACCGATCAAGAAAAAACACTGCAAAGAAGCAAAAGTTTGCCAAACGATCCAAGAAATTACTGTTTTATACAAGGAAAAACACTGCAAAGAAGCAAAAGTTTGCTAAAAGATCTAAGAAATAGTATAAAAAGCCATACCTACAAGTGGGCGGAGCTAAGAAAAGAAGAAAAACGTTAAAATAACCAAAGAAATTCAAACCGGAAGAGGCCAAAAACCCAAGAAATCCTTGTATCAAACTAAAAAAAATAGCCAAGAAGCAAAAGTGTGTTAAAAGATCTAAGAAATAGTATAAATAGAACTTTTGTATACCAAAACTGCTCATTTAGTGACCAACCTTCAAGGTGAACACATCTCTCTCTCTGTCATCATGGATATCAACACTTTTTTGAAGAAAAACCAACAATCTACGAAACATCTCAGAAATCTTTGAGTTCAGAGTTAAATTTAGTAAAGTTACCGCCTACAAATATAAGTGAACTTACAACTGCAGACTATATCCAATGCCTTCCTTTACTAAGTACTAAAAATGAGTACAACCCTCTTGAGTTCCGATGGATATATGACAACTATGGCTCGCTACAAGAGTCTATGCTAAGTTTAGGCGTAAGGATTGTCAAACAAGATGGTACAAGATGCGAAGCAGCTGACGTTGTGGCACCAACAAACTTGTTTTTTCATGCGCTGTTTTCAAATTTGCAACTTTATTTGAATGGACAACTTGTACTGGATACATCTAATTTTTATCCATGGTCAGCTTACTTGCAAAGAGCATTGGGGACAAGTCAACTGGAAAAAGATGGATACTTGAAGGATGAAATGTGGTATCCCAATGCTGTCCCTAATACATATGCAGTCACTGACGCTGGATTTAACGCAAGATATCTGTTGTCTCAGAACTCAAAGCAATTTTATCTACTTGGATCTCTGCTTGGAAACTTTTTCAACCAAAAGAAATATATTCCAAGTGGGACAGATTGTCGAATTGTTTTGAAACGTAGCGATCCGTACTTGTACTTGGACTGTGCAAACAACGATAAATCAGGATTTTCTGGTTGTCCGTATAAAGCAGAAATAACAGACGCAATCTTTTATGCTGCTCAGAAGACAGTTCCGCACGATGTTTTAAATTTACATCGACAGCAGTTATCAAACAACGAGACATTTAAATATGTAACGAACGAAGTCCAAATGAAAGCCATTTCAGTACCAAAAGGATTGACATCAGTAACTTCTGGCAGAATTGTTATTGAAAAAATACCAAAAATAATGGTATTCTGCATGTTGGATTCCGAAGCTTTCAATAGAAATATGACAAAATCAGCATTTAATTTTGAAAATTTCAATATAAGTGAGCTGAATGTCACTTGGAATGGAGAAAATCGAGTTATTCCATACAGTTTTAAAGGTGATGACGCAACAGCTGGCGACAACTTTTTACTTGCTCTAAGAACGTTGCGGAAGACAGTCGCATTTAAAACGTTGGGAAATGGAATTTTGAGAGATAATTATCTCAATGGTAAATTATAAAAACACAGGTTTCATTGTCAGCCTAGCATAGCTATCGCAGCTGTAGCCAAGCATAGCATATGCATAGCATATCTAGCAACGCGTAGCCGTAGGCCCTAGCATAGCTAGTATACCATACCTATGTATCTCTGTTTTTGTACTTTGCAGGGAATGTGTTCACTGCTGTGGAACTTTTACCAAACGTTGAAAATGCCCTGTCTGTAAATCAAAAAGGTCAAGTAAAAATTGGATTGAAATTCGAAAAACCGTTAGACGA